>CM076577.1:16578148-17181664 GCA_034641835.2 Pinus albicaulis | reverse complement strand
CCGCAACGAAGGCACCAGTAAAATTATGAATGAAATGATGTGTGCAGGTGCATATATAATACAGATTCTTTGGCAAAATGATATGGATCCGATTGACCTCTATGACCTGTAGCGAAATGATATGGATCTGGTTGATAATCTCTATGACCTGCAGCATACCAATGCGAACAATATAACCAGAGAAGTGGCCTTCCAACCTTCACAACGAAAGATTATGCTTTCCCCTATAGATAAACCAGAGAAACCAATGCCCTCAAACCCAGGAGAATGATCAACGCCAAAACCCCAAGATTTGATAACTCAAAAATATATATATATATAACCCTTTGCCCCAATATAAATAAAGATCCGTTCCTCGAACTAGTAGTGCCTCTAACTAGTAATGGGAAAATTTTCAAAATTAACTAAAAATAAGATACCAACTAAGGTGATAACAGATACCATCTTGGGTGATATCAGATACCAAAATTTTCAAAATTAACTATAAAAATAAGATACCAACTAAGGTGATAACAGATACCATCTTGGGTGATATCAACTAAGGTGATAACAGATACCACCGAAGAGGGAGACCGTTGACCAGGGTGAGAATGAATTCCATCGAGAGTTTACGAAAACAAAAATCCCTCATAGTAGTAGTAATTTTGATAACAAATCTAACATTAGTGTTTTAATTACTATAAGTTTTCAACAAAATGAGAATACATAAGGGATGTGGAAATGCAACCACTTTATTTAATTAATTACTCCAAATAGTACATGTCAAAATAATTATCATAAGAAACTCTTGTGGATGGCATGCAAGGTTGCTCATCGAATGAGAAATCAAGGCAGTGAAGTACAATCGGGGTTTTTGTCCCTAGGATCAAACTAGAACTAGCCTTGCTAAGTTCTCAACAAAGACAAAATCGATACATTATGCCATCATCAAATGAGAAATAAAGGCACTGAAGTACAATCGGGGTTTTTGTCCCTAGGATCAAACTAGCACTGACCTTGCCAAGTTCTCAACAAAGACAAAATAGATAGATGAAGCCATGATGATCCAAATGGCTAGCTCCTATCCCCTTTTATAGGCTTGATGGACTCTCTAGAAACCTTAATTTATTATTTTCCCTCGAAAAACTAAGAAAAACACCATGGAAAGATTTCATCCATTTAAACCATATCAAGAAAAAAAGATATTACATACTTGATAACTAAAACTTGAACTTACAACCATTGATTGTTTCCTTACAAATGAAAGTACAAACATTGCTAAAAGCATGAGATGGACATGCTCCATTTTTTCCTCAAAGGGTTTATGTGGATTGAAATGGAAGGTCTCATACATAAAACCATAAACGAATTATACTCTCGAGGAGAATTATAAATTATAAATTAGCACACTCGTATCAATTAAAGATATGGTAAACTCTCACAAGAGAATTATAAATTATAAATTAGCACACTCATATCAATTAAAGATATGGTAAACTCTCACACGCATTAATCTATAATAAACATCATATCACTTACCCTACTTTACCGTGGAGATTCTTAATTTGCAAATAGGCTATGTTACAATGTTATGACTCATTAATACCATATGCCAAAAAAACTATAAGTGAGTTCATATAGCACTTGTTTATATGATATTTTTTTTAGTTAATCAATTTAATTAAAGGGAAAAAATGACATAACTACTTTGGAGATAAATTTCAATATTTGATTTTGTTGGAAACATAATCCTCTTGGGTTATGCAAACTTGGCTCATTCACTTCAATGGAAGGCAAAAAGCCTGAAGTAAAAGCCAATAGTCATGAGAAGTTCAAGAAACCTCTTGAAATATGAAAACCACTTAAATTTGCGTAAGACACTAAAAACTATATTCACATCAAAAAAATAATACAATATAAACACAAGAAGCTATGTCTCGAGATAGTTAATCTATATTGGACATACAATAATCACATCAAAAAAATAATACAATATAAATACAAGAAGCTATGTCTCGAGATAGTTAATCTATATTGGACCTAAAATCTCTTGGTTGAGTGAATATCTCAACCACACACTAATATAGGAAGCTAACTAGTTGGAGAGAATCTATCAACCAACTAGACCTCAATAAACTCCTAAATTCTAGGGATAACTCCTATATTTAGAAAGCATCACAACTAAGACAAGGAGGAATTATATTTTCCAAATCCCCCCCTTAATGACTACTTGTCTCGATCTTAACCAATAAAGTCTAGGTGTGGTCTTAGTGTTTACAAACATGATAAAAAAGAATATGTCGACGTCCATATAAAGGAACAACCATCCACCGGAATGCATGGGTACTAACCTTTGCAACTGCTAATCTACTAGGATGTCATTCATGTACATGGTTCAATCAACCATTATATATGTATACCTTTACATGTACTTGCAATTCCCCCTCCATCATTATCAACTTCGGCTTTCTCAAATTACCGGTAACCATGCACTCGGTTTTATCAGCTTACCCTAAACCATGCTCAGGGTCATGGCTGCTTGAGAGTGGGAAGCGGGAGTGACATTTTCAAAAGCTCCTTGGTCGAGAGCGAATCAAGAGTGAATTTTTATATAATATATATTTTTATATTTTTTGATGCATATATGTCAACAAAAGCATGTAGAATAATGAACTATTGATAAAATACATAAAAACATGGAATAAACCATATAACATCATTCATCTTGTAGCTACAATATTCATCAACCAAAGGTCCACAAATTACAAGTTCTCATTTATATAGAATCTAAGGGTGCACATAACCAAAATAACATCGAGCGCAATCCATCTCTGAACCGAAAATATATCAACAAATAGGCTCTAGATGGCCTATAGCATCCAAAAGAATCATGTTACAACAAATACGTACACATCATCAAAACCATTGCCTATCTTGGGGTCTGTTGTGAAACCAGCTCCAAAAATAGAAGAAAAGAGATATCAACACCTTAGAAATAAACCAATTTGAGGGGGAAACCTCCAATACATTACATTGATGAACAATTCTTGAATGATTCAAATGAAAAAACCTCCTTTCTATATATAGGAGTCCATGGGGCCACAATGTAATCCTAGTGGGGCCACAATGTAATCCTAGCTGACCTAACAATAACAATGTAAGGGCACAATAATAACAATATTGGGGTTAGAGGGGGCTACAATAATAAAAATAAAGGGGCTACACTAATAACAATAAGGGGCTAAACTAGTAATATAGGGACCTAACATGCCCCTCTCCTTCAAAAAAGTGTTGTCCTCAATGCTTGAGTAGCTCTGGGTGCTTCTGTATAAAATTCTCATCCTCCCATGTAGAATCTTCAGTGGGTAAGTTCTTCCACTTGATGAGATACTCTGAAATTGATCGATTCCGTAGTTGTCGGGTTCTTGTTTTCGTGACCGCTTCAGGTTCCAATATGATTTTTCCTTCCTCATCAAGTTCTGGCAATATTGTTTGAACTGGAAGATTTTCACCTATAACCTTCTTTAAACATGAAACATGGAAAACTGGATGTACTCGCGAAGAAGCAGGAAGCTCCAATTTGTATGCCATAGTACCAATCTTTTGCAACACCTTGTAAGGACCATAGTACTTTGGCGATAATTTATTATCCTTCTTAGCTTTCTTGAGGGACATTTGTTTGTATGGTTGTAACTGTAAAAATACCCAGTCTCCTACATCAAAACTTCTCTCGCTGCGATGTTGATCTGCCTGTTGTTTCATTCGATTTTTGTGCCAAATTCAGGTTATCCTTTAAGAGTTGGAGAACTTCTTGTTGATGCTCGATGTGATATTTGACTGCTTGAACCTTTGAATTTTCCCTTAAAGATGATGTAATTGATGGTGGATGATATCCATAAAGTGCCATAAATGGGGTCATTTTTGCTGCAGTATGGAAGGAAGTGTTATACCACCATTCAGCGAGAGGTAACCACTTGACCCATTGTGTTTTTTATCAGATACAAAACAACGAAGATATCCTTCCAAACATTTATTTACTATCTCAGTTTGACCATCAGATTGAGGATGATAAGATGAGCTATGAGCTAATTGAGTACCCAAACAAGAAAATAACTCCGTTCAAAAATTTCCAGTAAAAATGGGATCTCTGTCGCTCACAATAACCCTTGGGCTTCCATGTAGCTTTTGAATTCTGTCCATAAATGTAGTAGCAACTGTACTTGCTTTAAATGGATGAGATAATGCACAAAAGTGTGCATACTTGGTAAGTCTATCAACTACCACCACGATGGCACTCTTTCCTTCGGACTTAGGTAAACCTATGATAAAATCCATTGAAATCTCCTCCCAACATTGACTTGGAATGGATAAAGGTTGTAGAAGTCCCGGGGTCTTAATTGTTTTTGGCGGCAAACCAAACATTCCGCCACAAAACTTTTGAATGTCCAGTTTACTAGGATCGGATGTACTAGGATCTTCTTGCCTTTTGGATGAGTGTCCACACTTCTTTGTCCTTCTTCCATTTATCCTTGCTTCTTTGGTTATCCAGTCTGATTGGGATAATAAATGCAGCACAAAACGAAATGCTTCCACCTCTTCATTTTTTCTTGAGAGTGCATCTTGTTGAGATTGCAACAAGATGATGAGCTTAGTGGAAAGAAGTCACCTTCACTAAGTGGGCCTGCAAGCTATTTTTGGCGTAAGTCTATTTTTAGACTATGTCTATTTTTAGACATGTCGATCATATTCTATGAGTTGCAGGATGCTATTTCTGGATGGTTGGTCAAGTTGGAAAAATAGATGGACTTCTATTTTTAGACATATTAGGCAGAATCTATTTTTATATTGCCAGTCTAAAAATAGATATGTCTAATATTATTATCTCTTAATAATATTTGGACTATAAACATTATCTTATTCTCTTGGAGAACTTCAGTTAAGTGCACAGATGTGGCATAGGAGATTATAGAAGGAATTACGCTATTCCTGAGGGTTAAGTGGAGCTATTGCATGGAGACTTCAGTTAGAACTCATGTGATAGAGAAATGTTCAGTTATTAGAGGTAGTTGAGGGAGTTGTGTTCGGTTTAAGCGGATCTAAACATAGTTGAACTGGTTATCCCAGTCTAGCCCAGTTGATACACCTGATGAGAGTGAGTGTGAATTAATTATTAATTAATTCACTAATTATTAACTCATTAATCAACTAAAGAATACATCAATTAACTACGATTGCATGGATAGTTTCAATGGAGACCCGAGTGGAGAGGTAGGTGAAAGAAGCGGTAAGAGCGGTGTGACTATCGGTTGTGACTATACTATTGCATGATTTGAAACAACCGGTGATTGGAGATGCCAATGAGGATTGCGGTCAAGTACGGACCAATTCGAGTTCATTCGGAAGGCCATTCTTATTTGATGATGCGCAATAGGAAGTGGGCTATCAGGTGGCAGAGATTGGAGCATGTGATTTTCTAGATCGGGCTTGATTAGTGTGTAGCAATTGGAGATTGTACTAAGAGCTTTGTGAGGAGCTTTGTATAATGATTGTTACATGATCTCTATGACATATAATATACAGATAGTTGGGGGTTTTTAGCTTTAATCTTTCCCATAAAATACTGTGTTCATATGTGTGATTGTTTATGGTTTTAATATGCGCATGCTATTGTTTTTATTTCCGCAATTAATGATCAATGGTGGAAGAGATTTTGTATTGTGCATGAAGTTTAAATAGTGTGTGATCAAGAGAATATCGGTGAATAATATATCAGTTATTCAAATTTCTACATGGTATCAGAGCGATATTGATCATTGGAGCAATTGCAAAACATTGAAGCGGTTGAGTTTTGAGCTGGTGGAATTCGAATTTGCAGCAGTATTTTCTTGGTGTCGAAGTTGAGATGTCTTTCAACGGATTGCGATTGGAGTATGCCCTTGAGGGCAGCTCGAATTATATTTCATGGAAGGATAGGATGGAGGCGGTGCTAGATGACAATGGGTTGAAGGAGGTCATAGATGCAGAAATTCCAAAACCTGCTTCTAGCGATGTTGCCGCACTTGACGCATGGAAAAAGAAGACAACAAAGTGTCGAAGAATTCTGTTGGAAGGTGTAAAGGATCACATAGTGTCCAGCCTTCATGGTAAGGCTTCTCCATTCTTGATGTGGAAAGCGTTGACAAACTTATTCCAAAGCAAGAGCGACCAAAGGAAGTTGGCGCTCAAGGATAAACTCAGGAACATAAAAATGGAGAAAGGCGACATTATGCCCAAGTACCTCACGAAGTTCATCCAATGCAGGGATGAGTTGGGAAGTGTGGGGGTGACTGTATATGACGAGGACTTGGTGAGCTTGGCTCTCCTTGGGCTTCCGAAGAGTTGGAATTCCTATCAGGACTCTGTCAATGGCCGGGAGAAATCGCCAGGATGGGAGCGAATTTGGTCGGATCTTGTGCAAGAGGAGATAAGGTGAAGTACTGTGGACTCGATCTTCATCAAAGAACTCGATGAAGAAAATTTCACTTTGGTCGCTAAAGCAAGGAAGGGGAAGAGCAAGAAGAATGCTTCTCAATCCGATGTGAAAGGCAAGAAGTAGGAAATGTCCAAGGTGAAGTTCTTTCACTGTCACCAACACGGACATTACGCCATTAATTATCCACAGAAGAAGAAAAATAAGCAGGCCGCCGGATTCGCAAACTCGGAGAGGCCTTAGCCTCGGGCAGCGGTGAGCCGGATTTTTCTCCGATCGCATCCTTGGTCTCGTATGATGGGTTCTAACTCTGTGGTTTCTTCGACATGGTGCGTCTTTTCATATGACCGCAGACAAATATTTGTTTACCGATAGATTTGTTTACTGATCTGGATGAGAAAGATCTTGGAGTGCACATCGAGATGGGCGATGATGGTAGATACAGTGCAACCGGTATTGGTACCATTTCCTTTGAGAGGGAGTCTAGTAAACCCTTCGTATTGAAGGAAGTGATGCATGTTCTAGGATTGAAGAAGAATTTGATCTCGGTGGCCATGTTAGAAGACAAGGGATATGATGTTGTCTTTAGTGAGGGAAAGGCTTTCTTGCACAGTAAGGAAATTGGTGAAACCAAGAGGATAGGGGTTCGAGTTAAGAACCTTTATAAATTGCAGGTAGATGGCTACGCAACAATGGCAGGTAAGGTAGAAGGAGTGGTGAGCTAGGATGATGGCGAGTTGTGGCACTGGAGATTGGGCCACCTTCACCATGGAGCCTTGAAGATACTGCAGCATATTTCTACTGGGCTTCCTATGGGTACTCTTGCGCAGTCATATCAGTGCAAGGGATGTACCTTGGGAAAATTTGTGAAAGCCACCTTTCATGAGAAGGATAGTCACACCACAACGATCCTTGATAGAATTCATACAAACGTGTGTGGACCTTTCTCAGTAGCTTCGACAACAAAGCATAGGTACTATGTGATATTTGTTGATGATTTTTCTCGGAAGTACTGGATCTTCTTCATGCAGAAGAAGAGCGAGACAAACTCAAAGTTCTGTGAGTTCAAGGCACTGGTTGAGAAAGAATCGGGGAAGCAGGTGAAGGCTCTTAGGAGCGAAAATGGTGGTGAATTCATCTCTGGCGAATTCAAGGACTTTTGCAGCGCAGAAGGAATTCGAAGAGAGCTCATAGCACCTCATAACCCACAGCAGAATGGGGTTGCTGAGTGAAAGAACAGAACGATTGTGGGTGCTGCACGAACGATGTTGCATGATCAGGGCCTTCCCATACACTTGTGGGCTGAGGCATGCAATACTGCAGTATATGTGCAGAACTGTTGTCCTCATAGGATACTTGGCATGAGTACACCTGAGGAGGCGTTTTCTGGTAAGAAGCTTGATATTTCCCATTTGACGATTTTTGGTTCACCTGTTTACATTCATGTGACGAAGGATGCCAGGAAGAAGCTAGAGCCGACTACAGAGGTTGGGATATTTGTGGGGTACAATGATACGCCCCATAACTATCATGTGTATTTTCCAGACAGTCGCAAGACTGTTGTGCGACGGGATATCAAATTTCATGAGGAGAAAGCCATGAAATGTTCGCTTGAGAGGAAGCCACACTTGCATGCAGATGAGGAGCTATTAGTTCCTAAGGATGAGTCTCTGGATGTGGATCAGCCACAAGAGGAGTTTCATGGAGTGGAAGAGACCACCCATGCAGTGCCAACCATCAGAGGGCAGAAGCGCACTACAGAAGCTGAGCAACTGGCTCAAGATGCAGAGAAGATTGTAGGAGCACCTACATCACAGCGCAAACAGAGAAAGTCACCTGATCGGTACACTGGATACATGGCTCTCATGAGCAAGTGTATCATGACAGAGCCATGCTCTTTCGAGGAAGTTGTGGAGGATCCCGCATGGGTAGATGCCATGGTGGAAGAGTATGATTCGATTGTCAGAAACAGTGCATGGGAGATTGTCACAAGGCCGGAAAGGAAATCAGTGGTAGGTTCGAGATGGATCTACAAAGTGAAGCAAGCAGCTGACGGGAGTGTGGAGAAGTACAAGGCAAGATTTTTTTGCCGAGGCTTTTCACAGATTGAGGGGATCGATTATGAGGAAACTTTTGCACCTGTCGCAAGGTTTTCTTCCATACGGACGATTCTTGCTCTCTCAGCGTAGATGGGGTGGCACATTCATCAGATGGATGTGAAGACTACGTTCCTCAATGGAGTGATTGAGGAGGAGGTGTACATAGAGCAGCCCGAAGGTTTCGAAATCTTCAGCAGCGAGTCGCATGTGTGCAGGCTCAAGAGAGCGTTGTATGAGTTGAAACAAGCACCTCATGCTTAGTACACACGGATAGATAGTTATTTTACCGGACTTGGATTCTCCAAGAGTGAGGCAGATCCGAACCTATACCAGATTGTGGTGGAGGGTAAGTTGCTGATCATTGTACTTTATGTAGATGATTTGATTTTGATGGGTGATGAACTGTTGATACTCTCATGAAAGGTTGATCTTGCAAAAGAGTTTGAGATGAAGGACTTGGGCCTCCTTCATTATTTCCTGGGATTGGAAATTTGGCAGCGCAGTGATGGACTGTTTATGTCTCAAGGCAAGTATGCCTGGGAGATATTGGAGAAGTTCAACATGCATGGCTGCAAGCCTATCTACACTCCTCTTCCTAGTGGTTGGAGGAAATAGGATGCTACATCGGCAGAGGTAGTGGATGCCACTGTTTATCGACAGTTGGTGGGGTCACTTATGTATTTGGTCAATACACGACCCGACATATGCTATGTTGTTAACCATCTTTCACAAGCTATGGTTAAGCCTACCAAGCTCTACTGGAAGGTAGGCAAGCATGTATTGAGATATCTCAGAGGCACACCGGGATATGGATTATTGTACAGACAGTCGGATGAGGTGAAGCTGTGTGGCTTCATGGATGCAGATTGGGCAGGGAGCCCAATGGACAGAAAGAGCACATCTGGAGGGATTTTTAGTATCGAGTCGACAGCAGTTTCTTGGTACAGCAGGAAGCAGAGATTCGTGGCACTCAGTTCACCAGAGGCCAAGTATATGGCAGCGAGTTTGGCTGCATGCGAGGCTATATGGATGAGGAAGATTCTGGTTGGGTTGTTCGGTTCACACTTAGATCCTACTGTGATATATTGTGATAATCAGAGTTGCATCAAACTCTCGGTTAATCTAGTATTTCATGATAGATCTAAACACATTGACATCCGGTATCATCATATCAGAGATTGTGTGCAGCGGAAGATCATGTTACTTTCATACATTCCCACAGAGGATCAAGATGCTAATATTCGACGAAGGCGCTCATCACTAGAGAAAATCTGGAATACCATAGAGGCAGTGATAGTAAGCGGGAGATAATCCTTATCTTGATGAGAGGGAGTGTTGAGATTGCAACAAGATGATGAGCTTAGTGGAAAGAAGTCGCCTTCACTAAGTGGGCCCACAGGCTATTTTTGGCGCAAGTCTATTTTTAGACTATGTCTATTTTTAGACATGTTGATCATGTTCTATGAGTTGCAGGATGCTATTTGTGGATGGTTGGTCAAGTTAGAAAAAATAGATGGACTTCTATTGATGCAGGGCTAGCCTGCAAACCCCGGAATCTTTATCTCTGTGCATAATAGAATGCATTTTAGCATTCACCCAAATCAAAAACCTCAATAGCTAGCAATTTCACAACTGTACCATTTGCATGCGGAAGCTTATCTTTCATGTGGTTCAAAATCATTCACCATTTATTTCATACTTTCATTAAAAGCCATCATATATGGAATAATCTCACTTCCAATATCTACTCATCTTCAATAAAATTCATAACTTTTGAAACCTTCAATTAAACCCAATGACTCAAATCATTCAAATTCTCATCAACCCCATAAACATCATCCATTCAATGAAACAATGTGCCCATATTCAATTCAACATTATTTTAATCAATGAAAGGCTTGGACTCAATGCGCCCTTAAAGGTCGAACTTTGGCAACACATATTAAATCTTATACATTCCAATGTTTCAAAATATTTCCAATAACTCTTATTCACCTGTGCACTTAAATAGCACCAATCGATCTCATTTATGCAGTTAACCCATATTCATGTGAAGGTTCCAATTCACATATTTCATTTTTGTTTGATTTAGTGCCCATGAAAACTTCATACAGCTTTAATTTGAGAAAATACCAGCGCTTTCAATTTAAAGTCTATGACAATTTGATCATGTAATTTAACTTATCTCCACAATTGACAATCTGGCCACGCAACTTTCACTACTTCCACATTCGGTTTTCAACGTTCCACCCTTTATACTGCACATAGACCTGACAAATTTCTCTGATCTATTCTCTGCACCAGCGTTTGGTAATTGCATTTAAAATAAATGTTCACACATATTCCAACCAGTTCAGCGCCTTCCATAAAATCGACTCTCCAAGTTTCGTTGCACTTCGTTTGCACACATCGTCCTCTTGCACACAGAGCCTGTCACTTAATAACTGTAAACTGATCACATCGATTAAAAAAGCGTTCCACTGCTTTTCCACCTGCAACTTAATAAACACAATTACTTCAGCGCCAACAAAAATCTGTTCTTCTTATTGAAACAAGGAAATCATTTTCAATTCTGCAAATTTAAAATTCTGCCAATCGAATTTCATTCGATCAGGTCTTCCACGCTGTTGAGTCCCTTTAAAACGCCCTTCCGGCATTCATTAACACTGCATTCACTCTTCTACAACCCAATTGGACTTTAGACGATATGAATTCAACGCAGTACTGTTCTTTCAGCATTTAAAAGCCAGACATTAATACATTTATGCTGCAAACATTGCCACCGTTTCATTTCAAACCATACATTTAGATCTCATTTAAACCACCTCTCATTCCATTATTAAATCGACTCACCATTCCAGTTTTAATTCTGGTTCCTCGCCTCCACAGATCGATTTTAATACTGGGCTATGGTACTTATACCATCGATTTCCCAATATGCATTCTGCTATGGTGTGAACACGCTCCACAACATACAATCCACTCCAATTTGCAATTACGTTATGTTTTATTTCAAATTAAAGTAACCAGCGTTTCATTAACGCTCCATGCGTTCAATTCAAATTTGTGAAGATCATTCCTTTCAATAACAGCGTATTGCATTTTCAGAGACGGTAAAACAAAAACATTCCAGACAGAACTCTCGGCAATCACATACAATAACGCCTCTTCCAAACAGTAACTAACAATCTACTGATACAGGAAGTTTTTCTTCTTGAAATCGATCCATGGTGATCGATTTACCAATTCCATGATTTAAATTAAGGTGCAAATTTCACATAATGAACCTCTCGGGCAGAATTGAATTTCTTTCATACGCTAAACACCATTCCTTTGCAGATAATAACCCTGCATTTCAAAGAAGAACTAATTTCCTTTCATTCATTGAACACACAAATTCAATCTTACGCAAACTCAATAATGGACATACAGTCAAAAAATCAAATGCTCTATTAACACACAAAACACTTACAATACAATTTCCTTCCTTGGCCTGATTTCCAATCATTTGGCCCTTTACAATTGCCCGAAGGCTTTCCAAGCAGAAAACCTCTCACTCTCTACACACACTCTCTCACAATCTCAATGTGTTTTTCTCTCAAAACCCCCTCCTATTTATACAATTTTTAAAAATAATCTAATTTAATGCTCAATCCCCTTAATATCTCAATACCACTAAAATATCTCAACAAATCCTATCATCTAGAATCTTATCCCTTTATATCCTTAACTACCCAAATTCTCTCATATCCTTTTATTAATAAAAGGATATTTACAAAATCCTCATTTTCTTCTATTTTATTTAAAATAACAAATTAATTAAATAAAATATTAAAAATTGTCACACCCCCTTTTCTAACATATTTACAAGTAAAAAATACCCTTGATGCTCCTGCATCAGACTCCCCATGTAAGAAAATTCATGACCACCTGGTCATAAGTCTGGATAATTATTTCCTCTTGGATCCCAAATTTTATTTTGTAATCTTTCCTTGCTTGTCAATTGCTTTACTGCTGTTGTTATCTGCTGTTGTCCTCCAGGTTTCCATATTTTGTGTTGTAGTGCTCCACTTGCTCTGCCTTCCAAGTCTGCTACAGTCTTTCTCTTGTTGTCTCTCCTTTTCTTTCTTGCTGCTGTCTTTCTCTGAGACATTTTCATCATTAACCTCCTTATCAACTCAATTTCTCTGTCGAGTATATCCTCTGTCTGCTGATTGTTTCCAGCATCTTCAATAAAACATTTGCTCTAGCTGTCACTATGGATGTTGCTACCTCCCAAACTTCCTTTCCCTCTGCAACATTCCTTTGCTCATCATTTGAAATTTCATCTGCAACTTATTTCTCTGGTTCAAATGTCTCCAGCAAATATTTCATCATTTCATCAACATGCTGCAATTTAACTCCAGCATAACCTCCATCTTCCCTTTCGCCAATCTTCAGTAATTGTCCACTATCATCTTGATTGATTCTGGCAATCAAATCAAGTTCTTCCAACACTGTAGTCTCATCTTCTATCGCTGTAGCAGTTCCAAAATTTTGTCCATCAGTCTTCTCTTGGCTATCTAGACAAGCCAACTTTTCCTTGTCACCCATGGTAACAAGCCTCTGCATATGAGACATCACTGTCTCATCTTCTTTCTGCAACTATTCTCCTTCTTCCAAGACAATTCCAAGTGATGAAATGTCTTCTATATCACCTGTAAACACAATCAAATTGTCAGCATCAAAATCACAAGACCCACTGGTCTCACTTGTCGATTCAGTCACCAAGTTTTCTCTCTGCAGCCCCAAGTCTTCTTCAGGACTTAGAAAATCTTCACTGGCTTTCTCCTCAGCTTTCTCTGGCAACACTTCAGTATGCTGCTCTGAGTTCCTTCCCAACTTTTCTGTCAGCACATCAGTATGCTGATTTGCACTCATCATGAGACTGTCAACTAGTATTGCCTTCTTACCATCATTTGTTTCATGACTGTCATTCATGAAAACTTTCCTGCCTTGCTTCCTCAGCAGATTAGCCTGTACATAAGTCCTTTGTCTCTCCAATTCTCTTCTCTGAATATCTAGTTTCCTATACAACTCAAAAATTTCATTAGGAGTAGAACTTGGAAACTTCACACAATTTTCCATACCTTCACCAGCTCTTGATTGATCATCAGCTGGTCCTTCCCTCTCTGCACCAACATCCTGATTAGACTCCTTCATCTTCATCTCCTCCTGAGATCTTGTTATCTCATCATTGATCTGAACAACCTTCAGATTCAATTCTCTCTCCTGAAAAAACTCTAAAGCTTTCTCATCTCCCTGTACTGTACCTGCAAACATACACAACTCGTCAGTTTTAAAACCACAAAACTTTTCAGTCTTGACTACTTCCTTCAATACTTCCTTCTGAACAGATCTGCGTGTGGAATTTTTAAATTCCAACTCTAGTTCAAGAACTCTAAGTCCTTTCTTCAATAAGGAAATCACACTTTGCCTCAACTTCACCTGCAATGGTTGCCAAATCACTCTCTTTCCCTTCAGTGGAAAGATCCATCCTCTATTCTTATCTTCCTACTCTTGTAGCCATTCCTCTAGTACCTGCAATTGTACCTTCAGTACTGCAATCTCTCTTTCTCTGACCTCATCAGTCATTTCACCTCTATGGCATTCCTCTGAACCTCTTCTCTGATCCTCCATGATCATCTTCTCCATGAGTTTCTCACTCACCATGAGTTGCACTAGCCTCTACGACAGCAATCTCTTCTGCTGCCACTTACCTCACCAAGCTCTCCTCACTCAGTCTTTTGGTAAGTACTTGGTTCACTGCCTCTGGAACCTTTTGAGCACTTTCCTCTGCTCTCTCTCTAGGCTATCTCTTCAACTCACCTTCTTCTTCAGGACACTGCAATTGTCCTCCTTATCCAGCCTTTAGCTGAATGCCAGGTTCACTGCCATCATCTTCTCTGCAACCATAAACTGCATTTACAAATTTCAAATCAGAAAAATCATCTCACCTCTTAAGATCTTGCATGATATTTTCCTCCCTGCAATCCTGTTCACTTGTGTAGTTTGCATATCAGATTTAGAAATCTGATCTTCCTTTCAATCATTCATCATACATTCAAAAATACATTTCAGTTCTTCAAAAAAACCTTCTTGTCCTCATTCAGAAAATAAACATTTTTCATTTCAACAGAGCCAGGCTCTGATACCAAAAAATGATGCAGGGCTAGCCTGCAAACCCCAGAATCTTTATCTCTGTGCATAATAGAATGCATTTCAGCATTCACCCAAATCAAAAACCTCAATAGCTGGCAATTTCACAACTGTACCATTTGCATGCGGAAGCTTATCTTTCATGTGGTTCAAAATCATTCACCATTTATTTCATACTTTCATTAAAATCCATCATATATGGAATTATCTCAATTCCAATATCTACTCATCTTTAGGCAAATTCATAACTTCTTAAACCCAATGACTCAAATCATTCTAATGCTCATGAACCCCATAAACATCATCCATTCAATGAAACAATGTGCCCATATTCAATTCAACATTATTTTAATCAATGAAAGGCTTGGACTCAATGCACCCTTAAAGGTCGAACTTTGGCAACACATATTAAATCTTATACATTCCAATGTTTCAAAATATTTCCAATAACTCTTATTCACCTGTGCACTTAAATAGCACCAATCGATCTCATTTATGCAGTTAACCCATATTCATGTGAAGGTTCCAATTCACATATTTCATTTTTGTTTGATTTAGTGCCCATGAAAACTTCATACAGCTTTAATTTGAGAAAATACCAGCGCTTTCAATTTAAAGTCTATGACAATTTGATCATGTAATTTAACTTACCTCCACAATTGACAATCTGGCCACGCAACTTTCACTACTTCCACATTCGGTTTTCAACGTTCCACCCTTTATACTGCACATAGACCTGACAAATTGCTCCGATCTATTCTCTGCACCAGCGTTCGGTAATTGCATTTAAAATAACTGTTCACACATATTCCAACCAGTTCAGCGCCTTCCATAAAATCGACTCTCCAAGTTTCGTTGCACTTCATTTGCACACATCGTCCTCTTGCACGCAGAGCCTGTCACTTAATAACTGTAAACTGATCACATCGATTAAAAAAGCGTTCCACTGCTTTTCCACCTGCAACTTAATAAACACAATTACTTCAGCGCCAACAAAAATCTGTTCTTCTTAATGAAACAAGGAAATAATTTTCAATTCTGCAAATTTAAAAGTCTGCCTATCGAATTTCATTCGATCAGGTCTTCCACGCTGTTGAGTCCCTTTAAAACGCCCTTCCGACATTCATTAACACTGCATTCATTCTTCTGCAACCCAATTGGACTTTAGACAATATGAATTCAACGCAGTACTATTCTTTCAGCATTTAAAAGCCAAACATTAATACATTTACGCTGCAAACATTGCCACCGTTTCATTTCAAACCATACGTTCTGATCTCATTTAAACCACCTCTCATTCCATTATTAAATCGACTCACCATTCCAGTTTTAATTCTGGTTCCTCACCTCCACAGATCGATTTTAATACTGGGCTATGGTACTTATACCATTGATTTCCCAATACGCATTCTGCTATGGTGTGAACACGCTCCACAACATACAATCCACTCCAATTTGAAATTACGTTATGTTTTATTTCAAATTAAAGTAACCAGCGTTTCATTAACGCTCCATGCGTTCAATTCAAATTTGTGAAGATCATTCCTTTCAATAACAGCGTATTGCATTTTCAGAGACGGTAAAACAAAAAAATTCCAGACAGAACTCTCGGCAATCACATACAATAACGCCTCTTCCAAACAGTAACTAACAATCTACTGATACAGGAAGTTTTTCTTCTTGAAATCGATCCATGGTGATCGATTTACCAATTCCATGATTTAAATTAAGGTGCAGTCTCACATAATGAACCTCTGCAGAAATTGAATTTCTTTCATACGCTAAACACCATTCCTTTGCACATAATAACCCCAGATTTCAAAGAAGAACGAATTTCCTTTCATTCATTGAACACACAAATTCAATCTTACGCAACTCAATAATTGACATTCAGTAAAAAAAACAAATGCTGTATTAACACACTAAACACTTACAATACAACTTCCTTCCGTGGCCTGATTTCCAATAAATTGGCCCTTACAATTGCCTGAAGGCTTACAGCCTTGGTTGTTCAAGCCTGCTCTCAATCACACTCACACTCTTTCCAACTATCTCAATGTATTTTTCTCTCAAAACCCCCTCCTATTTATACAATTTTAAAAATGATCTAATTTAATGCTTTATCCCTTCAATTCCTCAACAAACCCCTAAATCTCTCAACATCCCTAAAAGATAGATCTTTATCCCTCAAATCTTTCAACTAATTCTAACTTAGACTCCATTATTAATTCTAAATAATCTAGAAACTAATTTCTCTCACATTTTCAATTTCTCACAAATAATTAATTAATCACTCAAAATAATATTAATATTTACATGAAATTTAATATTTCTTCAAAACATGAAACCCCCTACTTAGATAAAATACAAGGTGCTTTTCGGAGCCAATGCTCCTACATCAGACTCCCCATGTAAGAAAATTCATGACCACCTGGTCATAAGTCTGGATAATTATTTCCTCCTGGATCCCATATTTTATTTTGTAATCTTTCCTTGCTTGTCAATTGCTTTACTGCTGTTGTTATCTGCTGTTGTCCTCCAGGTTTCCATATTTTGTGTTGTAGTGCTTCACTTGCTCTGCCTTCCAAGTCTTTCGTTGTCTTTCTCTTGTTGCCGCTCCTTTTCTTTCTTGCTACTCTCTTTCTCTGAGACATTTTCATCATTAACCTCCTTATCAACTCAATTTCTCTGTCCAGTATGTCCTCTGTCTGCTGATTGTTTCCAGCATCTTCAATAAAATATGTTGCTCTAGCTGTCACTATGGATGTTGCTCCACATGTTGCTTCAGCTGTCTCAGGTTTTTCTCCTGCAGATGTCACCCCATATGTTGCTGCCTCCCAAAATTCCTGTCCCTCTGCAAAATTCCTTTTCTCGTCACCTGTAATTCCATCTGCAACTCCTTTCTCTGGTTCAAATGTCTCCGGCAAACATTTCAGCATTTCATCAACATGCTGCAAATTACTTCCAGCATAACCTTCATCTTCCCCTTCAACAATATTTAGTAATTGTCCGTCATCATCTTGACTGATTCTGGCAATCAGATCAAGTTCTCCAAACACTGTAGTCTCACCTTCTATCCCTATAGAAACTTTAAAATTTTGTCCTCCAGTCTTCTCTTGGCTATACAGACAAGCCAACTTTTCCTTGTCACCCACGGTAACAAGCTTCTGCATATGAGACATGATTGTCTCATCTTCTTTCTGCAATTGTTCTCCTCCTTCCAAGACAATTCCAAATGAGGGACTGTCTTCTTTCTCACCTGTAAACACAATCAAAATGTCAGCATCAAAATCACAAGACCCAATGGTCTCACTTGTAGATTCAGTCATCCACAGCTCTAAGTCTTCTTTAGGACTCAGAAAATCTTCACTGGCTTTTTCCTCAGCTTTCTCTGGCAACACTCTAGTATGATGCTCTGAGTTACTTCCCGACTCCTCTCTCAGCACATCAGTATGCTGATTTGCATTCATCATGAGACTGTCAGCTAGTCTCGCCTTCTTACCATCATCTGCTTCATGACTGTCCTTCATGAAAACTTCCCTGCCTTGCTTCCTCAGCAAATTATCCTGCACATAAGTCCTTTGCCTCTCCAATTCTCTTCTCTGAAGATCTAGTTTCCTATACAACTCAACAATTTCATTAGGAGTAGAACTCGGAAACTTTACATAATTTTCCATACCTTCACCAGCTCGTGACCAATCATCAGCTGGTCCTTCTCTCTCTGCACCATCATCCTGATTAGACTCCTTCGTCTTCGTTTCCTCCTGAGATCTTGCTATCTCAGCATCAATCTGAACAGCCTTCAGATTCAATTCTCTCTCCTGAACAAACTCTAAAGCTTGATCATCTCCCTGTACTGTACCTGCAAACATACACAACTTATTAGTTTTAAAACTGCAAGAATTTTCAGTCTTGACTGCTTCCTCCAATTCCATCTCCGGCTCAAGAACTCTAAGTTCCTTTTTCAACAAGGCAATCACAATTTGCCTCAACCTCCTCTGCAATTGTCGCCAAATCACTCTCTTTCCCTTCAGTGGAAAGATCCATCCTCTATTCTGGTTTTCCCGCTCTTGTAGCCATTCTTCTAGTGCCTGCAATTATACCTTCATTACTGCAATTTCTCTTCTTCTGACCTCATCAGTCATCTCACCTTTATGGCATTGCTCTGAACCTCTTCTCTGATCCTCCATGATCATTTCCTTCATCAGTTGTTCGTTCACCATGAGTTTCACTAGCCTCTATGACAACAATCTCTTTTGCTACCACTTACCTCACCAAGCTCTCCTCACTCAGCCTTTTGGTAAGTACTTGGTTCACTGCCTCTGGAACCCTTTGAGCACTTTCCTCTGCTCTATCTCTGGGCTATCTCTTCAACTCACCTTCTTCTTCAGGACACTGCAATTGTCCTCCTTATTCAGCCTTTAGCTGAATGCCAGGTTCACTGCCATCATCTTCTCTGCAACCATAAACTGCATTTACAAATTTCAAATCAGAAAAATCATCTCACCTCTTAAGATCTCACATGATCTTTTCCTCCCTGCAATCCTGTTCACTTGTGTAGTTGCATATCAGATTTAGAAATCTGATCTTCCTTTCAATCATTCATCATACATTCAAAAATAAATTTCAGTTCTTCAACAAAACCTTCTTGTCCTCATTCAGAAAATAAACATTTTTCATTTCAACAGAGCCAGGCTTTGATACCAAAAAATGATGTAGGGCTAGCCTGCAAACCCCAGAATCTTTATCTCTGTGCATAATAGAATGCATTTTAGCATTCACCCAAATCAAAAACCTCAATAGCTGGCAATTTCACAACTGTACCATTTGCATGTGGAAGCTTATCTTTCATGTGGTTCAAAATCATTCACCATTTATTTCATACTTTCATTAAAAGCCATCATATATGGAATTATCTCAATTCCAATATCTACTCATCTTCAGGCAAATTCATAACTTCTTAAACCCAATGACTCAAATCATTCTAATGCTCATGAACCCCATAAACATCATCCATTCAATGAAACAATGTGCCCATATTCAATTCAACATTATTTTAATCAATGAAAGGCTTGGACTCAATGCGCCCTTAAAGGTCGAACTTTGGCAACACATATTAAATCTTATACATTCCAATGTTTCAAAATAGTTCCAATAACTCTTATTCACCTGTGCACTTAAATAGCACCAATCGATCTCATTTATGCAGTTAACCCATATTCATGTGAAGGTTCCAATTCACATATTTCATTTTTGTTTGATTTAGTGCCCATGAAAACTTCATACAGCTTTAATTTGAGAAAATACCAGCGCTTTCAATTTAAAGTCTATGACAATTTGATCATGTAATTTAACTTACCTCCACAATTGACAATCTGGCCACGCAACTTTCACTACTTCCACATTTGGTTTTCAACGTTCCACCCTTTATACTGCACATAGACCTGACAAATTGCTCCGATCTATTCTCTGCACCAGCGTTCGGTAATTGCATTTAAAATAACTGTTCACACATATTCCAACCAGTTCAGCGCCTTCCATAAAATCGACTCTCCAAGTTTCGTTGCACTTCGTTTGCACACATCGTCCTCTTGCACGCAGAGCCTGTCACTTAATAACTGTAAACTGATCACATCGATTAAAAAAAGCGTTCCACTTCTTTTCTACCTACAACTTAATAAACACAATTACTTCAGCGCCAACAAAAATCTGTTCTTCTTAATGAAACAAGGAAATCATTTTCAATTCTGCAAATTTAAAAGTATGCCAATCGAATTTCATTTGATCAGGTCTTCCACGCTATTGAGTCCCTTTAAAACGCCCTTCCGGCATTCATTAACACTGCATTCATTCTTCTGCAACCCAATTGGACTTTAGACAATATGAATTCAACGCAGTACTATTCTTTCAGCATTTAAAAGCCAGACATTAATACATTTACGCTGCAAACATTGCCTCCGTTTCATTTCAAACCATACGTTCTGATCTCATTTAAACCACCTCTCATTCCATTATTAAATTGACTCACCATTCCAGTTTTAATTCTGGTTCCTCGCCTCCACAGATCGATTTTAATACTGGGCTATGGTACTTATACCATCGATTTCCCAATACGCATTCTGCTATGGTGTGAACACGCTCCACAACATACAATCCACTCCAATTTGCAATTAGGTTATGTTTTATTTCAAATTAAAGTAACCAGCGTTTCATTAACGCTCCATGCGTTCAATTCAAATTTGTGAAGATCATTCCTTTCAATAACAGCGTATTGCATTTTCAGAGACGGTAAAACAAAAACATTCCAGATAGAACTCTCGGCAATCACATACAATAACGCCTCTTCCAAACAGTAACTAACAATCTACTGATACAGGAAGTTTTTCTTCTTGAAATCGATCCATGGTGATCGATTTACCAATTCCATGATTTAAATTAAGGTGCAGTCTCACATAATGAACCTCTGCAGAAATTGAATTTCTTTCATAAGCTAAACACCATTCCTTTTCACATAATAACCCCAGATTTCAAAGAAGAACGAATTTCCTTTCACACAAATTCAATCTTACGCAACTCAATAATTGACATTCAGTAAAAAAAACAACTGCTGTATTAACACACTAAACACTTACAATACAACTTCCTTCCGTGGCCTGATTTCCAATAAATTGTCCCTTACAATTGCCTGAAGGCTTATAGCCTTGGTTGTTCAAGCCTGCTCTCAATCACACTCTCTCACAGTCTCCATGTATTTTTCTCTCAAAACCCCCTCCTATTTATACAATTTTAAAAATAATCTAATTTAATGCTAAATCCCCTTAATATCTCAATACCACTAAAATATCTCAACAAATCCTATCATCTAGAATCTTATCCCTTTATATCCTTAACTACCCAAATTCTCTCAAAGGATATTTACAAAATCCTCATTTTCTCCTATTTTATTTAAAATAACAAATTAATTAAATAAAATATTAAAAATTGTCACACCCCCTTTTCTAACACATTTACAAGTAAAAAATACCCTTGATGCTCCTGCATCAGACTCCCCATGTAAGAAAATTCATGACCACCTGGTCATAAGTCTGGATAATTATTTCCTCCTGGATCCCAAATTTTATTTTGTATTCTTTCCTTGCTTGTCAATTGCTTTACTGCTGTTGTTATCTGTTGTCGTCCTCCAGGTTTCCATATTTTGTGTTGTAGTGCTCCACTTGCTCTGCTCTCGCAATCTTTTGCTGTCTTTCTCTTGTTGTCGCTCCTTTTGTTGTCGATGGCATTTAAAAGCCATCGATACCATACAAATGTATTTTGTTCTAAATATAAAGTTGCAATGCGTACCTTTTGTGTGTTTTGCACATTATTGAGATCAAAATATTGCTCCATCTGTAGTATCCATGTTACGGGATCCCTACCATCAAACTTCCTCATATCCATATTTGGAATATGGTGGTTCTTCCATCCAACATTAGAGTTTATGAAATCACGATTAACATTTATTTTGTTCTCATCATGAGTTTCCTCTACTATCTTTTTGCCATTAGGAAACATTTCTTGTATCAACTTTTCCAAACCTTCGATGTCTACTTTTATGTTTTCCATTTTTTCATCGATCTTAGCTTCCATGCCATCCATCTTAGCTTCCATGCCCACTTCCATGTCTTCCATCTTAGTTTCCAAACCATTCATCTTAGCTTCCACACCTTTCTTCAAACCATCCATCTTAGTTTCCACGCCTTTCTTCAAAACTTCCATTTCATTTTTTGTTGCTCTTTGTGATAGCGAAATTTGGTGCACTTGCTCTTGTAATTTTGATATCTCATGTTGTGTTTCTTCGTCTTCATGAGTCATAGTAGAGCCTTATGAAGGCTTAATGGGTGTTGAATTATTTTTAGGGGCCATTTTAGAACCCAATACTGATATATATTCTTCAATATTCCCTTGGAATAAATTCCAACTAATTTTTTTCAAACAAGACTTATGTAATTCGAAAAAAAATACACACCTTTTTCTTGCTTTCGAGGAGTGCGATATTGAAACTGAATTATCTTTATGATTTCGGATCTTCAATATCTAAAATTTGGTACTGAGGTAGCCCTCTGAATCCTCTTTCGAATGCCACAAGTCTAACCTAATTTGGATTCTTGAAGACAAAGTTATGCCCAATCTCCTACGATGACCTAATTATGGACTGGTTCAGTAGAGCGAACTTGTATGACTTGCCACATGTCACTGCTTCCTCCTTCGGCTCTGAAACCGATAGATAGAAAACTACTTCCCGTGTTCTTGTGTCCACTTTTTATAGAATTCCAATCCGATGCTCATAGAGAGAGTTATGAATATTTTCCCATGATCACCTCTTTGAGATGAAATTCAGGATCCTGAAAATGTCCTAACTTCTACAGACCATATCTCCGAAAATATTGCGAACCAAGATCTAAAATTTTGCGATGATGTTCCTCAGGAGTTTGGTTTCACGCTCTAAAAATTTCAGTTTCTGAGCCTTCGTAGAAACAAATTTATAGCAACAATGCCACGATGACTTGTTTAGGTTAAATTGAGGAGCCTGCAAAAATACCTAACTTCCACAGATCATATCTCCAAAAATATTTTGAACCAAGTGTTGGGGTTCCCATGTTTTGGCCAAACTGGCAAGACCAAAATATGAGACAACATCAGAACCACTTTCAGACCTCAGGATCTGTATAAATTTGCTGAATAATGATTAATTATCCACCGAGACTATCCTGATCACATATCAATTCGAATTCATATGCAACACATAATCTCTTCCACTCAGATCATCACACATGCAGAAATAAAACAAGCGATAGCACATCAAATCATCATACACATTAAAAAAGTATGTATGGGGAAAGCTTATATCTGAAAACCCCGCAGCTATTGTGTATATTATAATGGAGAAAACATGTAACAACTCAGTACAATACTCCTCACAAGTACTCAGTACTATCTCATGAAGTTACACACAAACTAGCTTGGTTTTGAACAAGTCATGGGTTCAAAACACATCCACTAATTGCCTGCCTCTATTGCGCAATCATGGCCTGTCTAAATAGAGATCCAAGGTTTGAATCTCCTTGGCTTGACAGTGCAATCATCATGGGCAATTGCCTCCAAGTGTGGTGCAAATCTCATGCACAACTGATGTCACAACTGATAGCTGTACTCACCCTTTCATCTACCTCTTCCACTGGTCTCCACTGAACTGTCCATGCAATGTAGTGAACTGATGTGTTCTTGAGTTGAATAATGAGTTACTAATTAATGAATTAAATAATATTTAATTCACTCCTCTCATTACTAGTTGATTAGCTAGTTAAACTAATCTCAACTAGTTCAACTAAGTTAAACCGAACACAACTCCACCATCTGTCTCATCAACTCCACCAAACTTCTGCCATTGAAGTCCTAACTGAAGTCAACCATGCATGAGCTCACCAAACCCTTAGGAATAGCGTAATTCCTCTGTCAGATGCATGAGCCACTTCTGTAGCTCGAACTGAAGTGCTCCAAGAGAGTAAACTGAAGTTTAGAGTCCAAATATTATTAAGGGTAAATAATATTTGACTTCCCTATTTTTAGGATAGGCAGTCTAAAAATAGACTTTGACCTATAGGTCCAAAAATAGAGGTCCATATATTTTTACCAACATGACAAATACTCCAAGAATAACATACTGCAACCCCTGGACCATGCTCCATATGTATAAAAATAGACTTTGCGCCAGAATTTGCCTACGGGCTCACTTAGGGAAGGCGACTTCATTTCACTAAGCTCCATCATCTTGCTGCATTTTCAACAGGATCTAGCCCTCCTAGGTCCAGAGAGGGATCTCTCTATGATTGTCAAAGGTATATGTCTTTGAAGTTCAAAGGTTAAGATATTAGGCTAGTTATAAGGCTCAGGGTTTGTTTGTTTGATTGTTTGTTTGGTTGTTGGGAATCAGGAAAGAAGGGTTCAATATAAGACAAGGGTGAGCAAAGAGGATTTCAGGAAAATGAGAGCTATTCCAAGGAAACATTCAAGACCATTGGGAAATGGAGTCAGGAAAGGGTTTACTTGCTATTCAATGTGCAGGCTTTCAGTTGGGCTAGTCATCTAAAGCATTGGATCTTAAATATGATAGTGTGGCATGGAATGGTAAGAGAGGAGGAAACAATAAAGATATAGAATACAAAGTTAAAGACCTGAGATCAGAGAGAGACTTTGAAATCTCAATGCTTCGACCTCCAGCTTGAGGGATCTCATAAAGGTTTAATTAATTGAAAAGGATCCTAGTGAGATAGAGACAGAGTTCTAGACCTCCCAGTGTTCCCAATTCTTTCAATTAAATCCTAACAAGAACATCTAAGAACAGATTCATTTAATTCATACATTAGATAGCAGGCAATGGCATCCACTACACTGGTTAAATTAACTGAAATCAACTGTTAGATAACACATTTAGTAGAAAACATCAAAGGCAAGGAGAGCAGAAACATAGGGTACCTAACAAGGGTAAATCCTATGCCAGATTTCTGATGCAAGCCAGTAGAAATGAAATGAAATGAACTGCAAGTTAGAAAAAAATACAGAGACAGGAAAACATCACCGCTGCTTTAGATCAAGATCTAAAGAAATGTGCTTGTCATATTAAAGAGAAACACCAGTCAAGTACAACATTACCAATAGAAGGATATTTAGTTTGAAAACATCTTCCTCAGCCTATCTTACAACTTTACACAAAGAATATGTCTCAAAAGAAACAACTTGTAGTTCTCTGATAACCGATCGACAACCTTACAATGAGTTTCCTCATGAAATTTATAGCTCAAGTGGAGCAGAGAAGGTATATGGAAAACTAAATGCAGCATTAAAACTCAGAAGAGGAAAAGAGCCGAGGCCTCGTTCCGTTTTAAATTTTGAGCGTTTATCTCTGGTACTCTTTGGATGAAAGAGTGGTCTTCGTCAGGCAGTAATTTACTCCAGGTATGTCTCTGATGTACTCTGCTGCAGGATTCTGTAGTACTTCTGGTGAACTAAACAAAAAGGTAGAATAATGATGCTAAGGTCTGCCATACTGTGTAACAAATGCTTCTGATAACATAGGACTGTTGTCAGGGCTGGAATTTCCTCAGGAACACGGTATAGAATGGAGACAGTATGGAAACTTCGTCCTTTGTGGAACGGACATACTGCTGATGTGAAACCATGATAGTATTTTTTTTTGCGCGCTAGGCCTTCCATGCGATCCATGATGTCTTTCAACGGGTACCTTTGCCTTCTAAATCCATGGAAAAGGCTCAAAATATTCTATTACGTGCCTTGAAATCTCTGCTGCTCCAGTACTGTCTTTGTTTATGCAATCTGAGCTTTAATGGTGCCAGAGAGGTTTTTCAGAGTTTTAACTCTGTCCTTTGATGAAATTTATGTTGCAGACACCTTTCCGGACATTTTCCTGTAATATCAGGCTCTAAACTCAGCTTCCTTTGTGCACTGTGCCACTACAATAGTGCATATGAATCATGGCGGTTTTTCGCCTGCCAGTAACCCTGCAAAACATAAAAACGCGTTAAGAAAACCATGTATGGGGAAGATGGATGCAGTGGGACGATGAGAATGACCGTGCAGACCGATGAGATGGCAGAATAGTGCAGGATCATGGTGGAAATGCAACACACAGTGGAAGATGATCACGGTGAAAGTTGGCGGAACGCAGAAGATTTAAATGTGAAGACTTGACACTTTGACCTTCGAACAAAATATAAAAGGGACGGATGGAAATGTGACGAAAACACGTGGAATGGTGATGTGGCGGGATGGGTCAACGACAGGACATGCAGTTAAATCTGGACCGTCCGATCTCAGGAGGAGATCGACGGCTTAAAATGCATCAAAGGGCAATGGATAGTGGGCCAGGGGTACGGTTTGCCTTGGTTAACTCCAGTGCATCTTCACGGCGCAGTCACCATTGGATGGATGGTCGTAGATCGGACGGTGAATAGCGATATCGCACCGGGTCTTCAACTGAAGTTTAATGCGAGATGGGGGAGGGGGGTGGTTTTCAAACAGTGATGGAGCCATGTGTCGGGAAGTGAGTGGAATCGCTCCGAATATAAAAATATTTCCCACCTCCCAACAGCGGTGCGATAGATACCGGCGGTTTTCGGACAGGCGCGACTGCGGGGACCACTAGGCGGGATGTACCACAGACCGTTGATCTGTGGTCTAAACAGATGGTTGTGATGCAGTCTGAGTGGTAGACAGAGTGGGCCATGGGTGCGATGGAGGTTTGCGACTACTGTCGGATCTGTAAAGATCGATGGTTAATACCGCGCCCGATATCCAAACACGCTAAGCGCTTTCGGGTTTGCACCAGGTCATAGCGCTGGGTCGTGTGGGGAGAAGGGTTCTGGGGCCAGGGCCGAAAGGGGCTGGGCCTTATATATATGAAAAATATGGTTATTTGGCCCATTTTAATGCGTTTTCAGGCCAATAAAGGGTAGCGATAGGGGAAGAAGGGGAAATTAAACCACACCAGGGATGTGCGTATGGTTTAGAGTGGATTTTTGGGAAATTTTAGAAGGGTTAGGGGAGGGATTTTTGGGGTGGAAAGGGGCTTTGAAAAGGTGGAAAAGGGGTGAAATGGAGAATTCTGCAGAGGTACAAGGGGCAAATAAGGGCCTTTTGGAGCACAATTTTTCATCATCAGTGAGGCTTATTTACTCAAGAACAGCAAAGGGAAACAATCAAAGGGCAGGGAACATGAAGAGGCTTCAAGGATGATGTGTTTTCAAGAGAAATGCATTCCTTGAAGGCTCATAAACAAATTAGCCCCTTGCTTGCTTGTCAAGGAATTTATGGGGGCTAACACCAAGCTCTGAAATTTTGCGATAATGTTCCTCGGGATTTTGGCTTCGTATTCTAAAAATTTCAGCTTCTGAACCTTCATAGAAAAAATGTTATAGCGAAAATTCCACGATGACCTGTTTGGAGTAGCGAAACCCTAGAATCCAAAGCTCTGATACCAAATGTTGTTAAACTAGCTCCAAAAATAGAAGAAAAGAGATATCAATGCCTTAGAAATAAGCCACTTCGAGGGGGAAACCTCCAATACATTACATGAATGAACAATTATTGAATGATTCAAATGACAAAACCTCCTTTCTATATATAGGAGTCCATGGGGACACAATGTAATCCTAGTGGAGCCACAATGTAATCCTAGCCGACATAAAAATAACAATGTAAGGGCACAATAATAACAATATTGGGGTTAGAGGGGGCTACAATAATAACAATAAGGGGGCTACACTAATAATAATAAGGGGCTAAACTAGTAATATAGTGAACTAACATGATCTTTTTCATTAATATCACCCTTTAAGCATTAACATAATATAGATAAAACATAGCATGTCAAGTCAAGATTTTGATTGAGTGATGGGTACATTTTTAGTAGGGTCATGATATAAGGAGTTCAACAACCAATGTCAATAACATCAAGGTACATAGAGGGCTTGGTGCTCTTTATTAATTATGAGTTTCATACACTGATACATGACAAAATCCAACAGAAACATTGCAATCCCCCAAATCCTGAAAAAATTATAAGTATACTATATTTTGAGTGAGATCTAGAATTCTACTTTCTCCATATGAAATGCAACAAGGTCGAAGCCACTCTCAAACATCTTGAGTCATTTCATGGTAATGTTAAAAATAGGATGAAAATAAAATATAAAGGAAAATGTCACTTTTACTCTAAGAATTTAGCATTACCATGAATTGCATATAAATACTATGGCCATATGCTTGAATATAAGGTTTCTGCAATAAAAAATCTTGTTTCTTTTAAAAAAATTGCGTTAAGAATGTCTTTGAGAAAAAAAATTGTGAAGAAATCTAGGGAGCGGAATTTTTTTGTGGTGGCACTCTTCCAAAATTTCCTTCCAATCCGCTCTCACTCGAAGCGTGCTTCCAAATTTTTCTCCTAATCCACTCCCACTGGAAGCACATTTCGAGAGCATATTTGAGGGGGGGCTCCCTCGCAGCCTTGCTCAAGGTTTTTTCGGTTGACCCTCAAACATGCTACAAGAATCCCTATCCACTTCACTATCATAAGTGATTTATGGCTTAACACAAACCTACACTACAAAGTGGTTTCTAGCTTACCACATACTTGCACTACAAAGTGGTTTTAAGGTTAACACGAACTTCATGGGGGTACACGTGCCTTACAAGGCTTACAACACAACTTAAGGTACATAATCTGATGCACCTAATATCCTTATGAAGATCTCATAAAGATCTTAGGGATTAGGTGATCCTAGAATAGGGAATTAGTTGAGTTAAAAGTGGATTAAGATATTTTAGGAATTAGTTGAGAGATCTATGGAGAAGATCATGGATCTAGAATGATCCACAACTATGTAGTTGTTCCTATTAATGTAAGGTTGCATATGGGAAGAATATGTGGGTGTGAGTGTGTGTGTGAGTGTGATGAGATGTATAGAGAGGCCATTTTAATGTTGGACATGAGGCCATAGATAGAGGATAGATAGAAGTTCTGAGTATATATACATGTACAAAATTTGTATGAATGAAATAATGTTCATGTTATATTGCATTGCCTCTACGTGTGTGTTTTGTCTATATAATTAACACAAGTGATGAATAGTCATAGGAGTCTGTCATGAGCATGATGATTTAAGATATTTCTAGTATTAATGATTAGCAGTGCGGTCTCGGATCAAGGTTAAATATACCTCCGTGGTCAAGTATACCTTTACGACTCTTTTATTTACTTCTGTGATCTTAGTTGATAGTATTTAGAGACATGTTATTTGTGGGTTGAAGTACTTCATATTTGAAAGTGGTTCTGTGGATTGAAGTCACAGGATGTGTGTTAAAGCATAGTATAGACTGTAGTGATGGAATTGTGCCATGGTTAGATGGTGGAAATCGTTGAAGAGTCATCGATTTGTGTATGGATCGAAGTCCTGTTTGAGATCTAATTAGGAGGTGGATCAAAGATATATTCAAGGTTGTGGCGTAGAGGTAAGTCAAAAGCTTTTCGTAGAGTTTAATTGGAACAAAGTTTAGTTGCCACAAAATTTAAAGGTCTTCATAGAGTCCTACGTGTTAATACGCTTTGCGTATTCTCTTATCCAATATTGGAGCTACAATTTTTTGTGTAGCTACCTGAAAAGAAATCGTTGAAGGGGATCAGTGAGAAAGGGAATCGTTTCACTGTGAGCGAAGTTCTGAGTGGACTCGATGTGAGGATCGAGCTCCTCATATTACAGAAATGGTTAAATTTTCTCTGCGATGGGCGATATTTCAAATCTAATGTAAATGATAATTCTGGTAAGGGTCATGAATACAGAAATATGATCTACATGTATCGTTAGATAGGAGAAGAAGTGATAATAACCATCGATCGTTTGAAGAGGGAGTTTTGTTCCTGCAATCCAAATAGAGAAGTTTATGTTCTTGCAGTTTAGTTTCTGTTCCTGAACGAGTGGTTTAGTTCCTGTTCCAGAAGTTAAGTTCCTGTTCCAAAGTTTGATTCCTGTTCTCACCTCCAACATTCTCATACATGAGCTACACTGAAGGTAAATGAGCACATGGGTTTTGAGCATCAGAGTGTTGACATGCTTATGTGTTCACTCAATCACGCTCAGGTATTGCAGATAGCACAAAACTCTGAAAAATAATCCTTCCATATTTATGTATAACTAATATGGATGCAATTTTTAATGAAATTTCTTAGGGATGAAAGGGTTGAAGTCTCTTTCTCGAGACTTGAAGTGTAGCCTAGTGTTTTAAAGCTACCGATCATGGAGAATTAGACTTGGTAGGTCATTAGTTTTTGGTATCAGAGCAAGAAGAAGATTCTTGCGTATGGATATTTTTTGATTGCGTCATTTGAAAAGGCCTTAGTGGGAACGGGATTTTAGAGAATCAAAGGTGTAGCAAAAGCAAATCAGAAAAGAAGAGGAATCAGATTTGAAATCTGATTGAGGTAAAAAAAAATTATTGGATTTGGAAGACTAATGATTGCATGAATTAAGCTTGAAGAAACGGTGAAGAGAGGTAGAAGGAAAATCTACTTTGAGAGAAATTAGATCATATTTTCTTTAAAGACATGTTTAGAAGATCGTTCTGAGGTATAAAGAGCGTTGATGACTACAATAGTAAAAATAGAATCAACAGAAGAGGAATCTACAATAGCAACATATGCAACAGTGAGGTATGGTCTTCTTATTAATTATTAATGAATTACTGATTACAAGTAACAATATGAGGATGTTTTAAATATTGCAACCGGAAAAATAAAGTTTTTATGATGATGATGATGATGAACCTATCCAACTAGAGGTTTGAAGAAAGGAGAGAGGTGACTAAGTGCAAAAGAGCAGAGAAGCTCTAGAAGGTTCAAGAGAGTGAACCAAGAGAGAGAATACCCAAGAAGAGATCAAGATTAGAGAGGAAGCTTGATAGGGTATTTAGTAGCAAAGGAGAATTACATATCACCAAGATGAGCATGGATGAGCTCATGAGAAAAATGATCATGGAGGATCATAGAAAGGGTTTAGATAAATGCCATAAAGGTAAGATTAGTAATGAAGAGCATGAGATAAGCCTTGTAGTGATAAGAGCACAATTGGATATACTAAAGGAATGGATACAAGAGAAAGAGAATGAAGACCAAAGATGTGGATGGAGAATGAGAAAATGGGTCAAATGGAACCTATTGCAAAAGAAATGGAATGCCAAGCTGATAAACAAGTTCAAAGAACCTGAACAAAGACATATTTCTTTGTTGGAGAAGAAGAAACTCAAAGGAATTGAGTCACAAAAAAGAGGATTTGTTGAAACCCAAAAATTCCATTGTCAAATATTGGTGCTTGAAGCATCAAACAAGGCTAAAAGGTCTTGTATTTTTAAAACTGATAGCTTGTTTATGTATGCAGGTACAATAGAAAATGATGAGGTTATTGCTAAGAAGGAGAAAAAAACTATGACAGCTAATGACCATAACAAAGATCAAGAAAGAAATTATGGTCAAGAAGAAGTTCTTTGTGAACCTGAAGAAAATTGGGATGATTGATTTTCATTCCATGAAGTTAAGTTTTTAGCTCAATTAGAGAAGGAAACAGAGGTAAAGGATGATCACATATGTGAACCAGAGAAAAGAAGAATCTTTGGAGGGAATGGCAAAGACGTTAGAAGAGATTTGATGTTTGAAACATCAAATGAGGCTAGAAAGCCTTATATTTTAAAATCTGATAATTTGTGTAAAGATTTTGTTACAGGTGCAGGAAAACCATCTAAAACTGATATGAAGACAAAGGAAGAAGAACAAAATCTGAATTTTGTTCTAAACACAGATGCAGTAAAACATTCAGATGCTATGCTTGAGAGGTACTATGTTGAAATAGATTTGCTGGAAAAAGTTGTTGGAAGAATCTGAGTCAAAGAAAGAACCTTAGGTAAACAATGTAAGTTTTACATTTAATGATTTTGAAGTCGAAATGAAATTTCTATAAATGTTTAGAGATAAATGCAGATGAGGAAGACTCAGTTAAGGAAAAGAAGCAGATTGTAGAACCACACAACAGTGGTACAAATGAAGATAATTTGTAGAAAATTATGAGCAACAACAATTTTTAAATTGTTTTAAATCAGTAGGGAAGAAGACATTTTAATGTCTTAAATTTTTATGAAATGAAATATGATGAAAAGGACTATAAGAATTTTGAAATTCTTATAAGTAATTTTCAACAAAATTATTATTATTTAAATGTTGAAATTGAGAAATTAAAGAAGCTGATGATAAAAGTTCGTAGCGAAAGGTACATGAATATGAAGGAGATAAACAATAGCAGAAAGAAAATGATGATAACAGAATTGATCAACATGATGAAAGGGAGGCTAGAACATAAAATTTGGAAAGAAAAAGAATAATGACAAGAACAAAAACACAACATTATGAAGAAGAAATATTGAATGACCTATAACAAAACAAAGTTTGGGATCTTGGAGGTAGCAAGTTATTAAGAGTTGTACCTGTCACATTAATAGATAAAAGTGACAGACCTCATAGACATGCATCTACGATTTTTTTTTTCTACTTTGGGAGTTTGATGCAAGAGCATCTTGCTAAAAAAGTCATTATATATTTGGTTGACTTAGGGGGTCTAATGTTTTTTAAATAATTTAATTTATTAATATGAAATTTGTATATTTTTAATGATTTGAGTGAGAAATAGGTGTGTGAGGTTTTAATGTAAATATTCTCACATAATTGAGAATATGACAGATATTTGCCTTGTGAAGATCTCATAAAGATCTTAGGGATTAGGAGTTCCTAGAATAGGGAATTAGTTGAGTTAAAAGTGGATTAAGAGATTTTAGGAATTAGTTGAGAGATCTATGGAGAATATCATGGATCTAAAATGATCCATAACTATGTAATTGTTCCTATAAATATAAGCTTGCATATGGGAGGAATATGTGGGTGTGAGTGTGTGTGAGAGTGTGATGAGATGTATAGAGAGGCCATTTTAATGTTGGAAATTAGGCCATAGATAGAATATAGACAGAAGTTCTGAGTATATATACATGTACATAAATTGTATGAATGAAATAATGTTCATGTTATATTGCATTGCCTCTGCGTGTGTGTTTTGTCTGTATAATTAACACAAGTGATGAATAGTCATAGGAGTCTATCATGAGAATGATGATTTAAGATATTTCTCGGATTAATGATTAACTGTGAGGTCTTGGATCAAGGTTAAATATACCTCTGTGGTCAAGTATACCTTTAAAGCTCTTTTTATTTACTTATGTGATATTAGTTGATAGTGTTTAGAGACATATTCTCTGTGGGTTTAAGTACTTCAGGTTTGAAAGCGGTTCTGCGGATTGAAGTCACATGATGTGTGGTAAAGCATAGTATATACTGGAGTGATGGAATTATGCCATGTTTTGATGGTGGAAATCATTGAAGAGTCACTGATTTTTGTATGGATCGAAGTCCTGTTCAAGATCTAATTAGGAGGTGGATCGAAGCTCTGTTCAAGCTTGTGGCATAGAGGTAAGTCAAAAGCTTTGCGTAGAGTTTAAATGGAACATAATTTAGTTGCCACAGAATTTAAAGGTCTTCGAAGGGTCTTGCGTGTTAATACGCTTTGTGTATTCTCTTCTGCAATGTTTGAGCTATGATTCTCTGCGTAGTTACCTGAAAAGAATCGTTGAAGGGGATCAATGATAAAGGGAATTTCTTCACTGTGAGAAAAGTTATACGTGGACTTGATGTGAGGATCGAGCTCCTTATATTACAGAAATGGTTAAATTTTCTTTGAGATGGGTGAGATTTAAAATCTAATGTAAATGTGAATTTTGGTAAGGGTCGTGAATACATAAATACGATCTACAAGTATCGTTAGATAGGAGAAGAAGTCATAATAACCATTGATCATTTGAAGAGGGATTTCTTTTCCCTAATTCCATATACAGAAGTTCCTATTCCTGCAATTTAGTTTATGTTCCTGAACCGGCGGTTCAGTTCCTGTTCCATAAGTTAAGTTCCTTTTCCAGAGTTTAATTCCTGTTCTCACCTCCAACTTTCTCATACTTGAGTTGCACTGAAGGTAAATGATCACATGGGTTTTGAGCATCAGAGTATTGACATGCTTAGGTGTTCACTCAATCATGCTCAGGTATTGCAAATAGCGCAAAAATTTGAAAACTAATCCTTCCATATTTATGTATAACTAATATGTAAGCAGTGTTAAATGAAATTTCTTAGGGATGGAAGGGTTGAAGTCTCTTTCTCGAGACTTGAAATGTATCCTAGTCTTTTAAAGCTATCGATAATGTAGAATTAGACCTGGTAGGTCATCATTTTTCGGTATCAGAGCAAGAAGAAGATTCTTGCATATGGAGATTTTGTGGTTGCGTCATTTGGAAAGGCTAGAGCATGAAGAAGCTTTCAGAGAATCAGAGGTGCAACAGAAGCAAAGCTCAAAAGAAGAGGAATTATATTTTAAATCTGATTGAGGTAAATATTGTTTTTTTATTGAATTTGGAAGACTCATTATTGCATGATTTAAGCTTTAAGAAACAATGAAGAGAGATAGAAGGAAAATCTACTTTGAGAGAAAGTAGATCAGATTTTCTTTAAAGATATATTGAGAAGATTTTTATAAGGTATAAATAGCATTGATGACTATAACAATAAAAGTAGAATCAACAAAAGAGGAAAATGCAACAACAACATATGAAACAGATATTGGACAATGAGGTATGGTCTTCTTATTAATTATTTATGAATTACTGATTACAGGTAATAGTATGAGGATGTTTTAATGATTGCAACCATAACAATAAATGTTTGATGATGTTGTTGATGATGAACCTATCCAACTAGAGTTTGGAAGAAATTAGAGAGGTGACTAAGTGAAAAAGAGCAGAGAAGCTCCAGAAGGTTCAAGAGAGTGAACCAAGAGAGAGGATACCCAGGAAAAGATCAAGCTTAGATAGGAATATTTATAGGGTATTTAGTAGCAAAGGAGAATTGAAAATCACCAAGATGAGAATGGATGAGCTCATGCGAAAAATGATCATGGAGGATCATAGAAAAGGTTCAGATAAATTCCATAAATGTAAGATGAGTAATGAAGAGCATGAGATAAGTCTTGCAGTGATAAGAGCACAAGTGGATATACTAAAGGAATGGATACAAGAGAAAGAGAATGAAGACCAAAGATATGGATGGAGTATGAGGAAATGGGTGAAATGAAACCTATTGCAAAAGAAATGGAATTCCAACTTGATAAACAAGTTTAGAGAACTTGAAAAAAGACATATTGCTTTGTTGGAGAAGGTGAAACCCAAAGGAATTGAGTCACAATAAAGAGGATTTGTTGAAACCCAGAAATTCCATTGTGAAAGATTGGTGCTTGAAGCATCAAACAAGGCCGAAAGGTCTTGTATTTTTAAAATTGATAGCTTGTTTATATATGCAGGTACAATACCGAATGATGAGGTTATTTCTAAGAAGGAGAAAAAAATTATGACAGCTAATGACCATAGAAAAGATCTAGAAAGAAATTATGGTCAAGGAGAAGTTCTTTGTGAACCTGAAGGAAATTGGGATGATTGCTTTTCATTCCATGAATTTGAGTTTTAAGCTCAATTAGAGAAGGAAACAGAGGTAAAGTATGATCAAATATGTGAACCAGAGCAAAGAAGAATATTTGGAGAGAATGGAAAAGATGCTGGAAAAGATTTGATGTCTGAAACATCAAATGAGGCTAGAAAGCCTTATATTTTAAAATCTGATAATTTGTGTGAAGATTTTGTTACAGGTGCAGGAAAACCATCTACAGATGATATGAAGACAAAGGAAGAAGAACAAAATCTGAATTTTGTTCTAAGCACAGATGAAGTAAAACATTCAGATGCTATGCTTGAGAGGTATGATGCTGAAATAGATTTGTTGGAAAAGTTTTTGGAAGAATCTGAGTCAAAGAAAGAACCTCAGGTAAATAGTGTAAGTTTTACATATAACGATTTTGAAGATGAAATGAAATTTCTAGAAGAATGTTTAGAGAGAAATGCAGATGAGGAAGACTCAATTAAGGAAAAGAAGCAGATTGTAGAACCACACAATAGTGGTACAAATGAAGATAATTTGTAGAAAATTATGAGCAGCAACAATTTTGAAATTGTTTTAAATTAGCAGGGAAGAAGACATTATAATGTCTTAAATTTTTATGAAATGAAATATGATGAAAAGGACAATAAGAATTTTGAAATTCTTATAAGTAATTTTCAACAAAATGATTACTATTTAAATGCTGAAATTGAGAAATTAAAGACGTTGATGATGAAATCTCCGAGCAAAAGGTACATGAATATGAATGAGATAAACAACATCAGGAAGAAAATGATGATAACAGAATTGATCAGCATGATGAAAGGAAGGCTACAACATAAAATTTGGAGACCAGGAGAAATAAAGATGACAAGAACAAAAACATAGCAGTATGAAGAAGAAAGATTGAATGAACAACAACAAAACAAAGTTTGGGATCCTGGAGTTAGCAAGTTATTAAGACTTGTAGTTGTCACATTACTACAGATATGTGACAGATCTCATAGACAGGAGTCTATGAATTTTTTTTCTACTTTGGGAGTCTGACGCAGGAGCATCCTGGTCAAAAAAATCATTGTATTTTTGGTTGACTTAGGGGGTCTAATGTTTGTTAAAGAAATTAATTTATTAATATGAAATTTGTATATTTTTAATGATTTGAGTGAGAAATAGGTGTGTGAGGTTTTAATGTAAATATTCTCACATAATTGAGAATACGAGAGATATTAGCCTTATGCAGATCTCATATAGATCTTAGGGATTAGGAGATCCTAGAATAGGGAATTAGTTGAGTTAAAAGTGGATTAAGAGATTTTAGGAATTATTTGAGAGATCTATGGAGAAGATCATAAATCTAGAAAGATCCATAGCTATGTAAGTGTTCCTAAAAATGTAAATCTACTTATGGGAAGAATATGTGGGTGTGAAAGCGTGATGAGATGTATAGAGAGGGCCATTTTAATGTTGGAAATCAGGCCATAGATAGAGGATAGATAGAAGTTCTGAGTATATATACATGTATAGAATTTGTATGAATGAAATAATGTTCATGTTATATTGCATTGCCTCTTCGTGTGTGTTTGGTCTATATAATTAACACAAGTGATGAATAGTCATAGGAGTCTGTCATGAACATAATGATTTAAGATATTTCTGGGATTAATGATTAGTTGCGCGATCTCGGATCAAGGTTAAATATACCTATGTGGTCAAGTATACCTTTACGACTCTTCTTATTTAATTCTATCATTTTAGTTTATATTATTTAGAGACATATTCTCGGTGGGTTAAAGTACTTCAGGTTTGAAAGCGGTTCTGTAGATTGAAGTCACAGGATGTGTGGTAAAGCAGAGTATAGACTGCAGTGATGGAATTGTGCCATGGTTAGATGGTGGAAATCGTTGAAGAGTCACTGATTTGTGTATGGATCAAAATCCAGTTTGAGATATTTTTAGGAGGTGGATCAAAGCTGATCCAGGTGGATATCGGTGGCCACCCACCTATTCCATTTGGACCCACACCATCAATTCTTGTAGCTTTTCACTTTCAGCACAACTTACTATTTTTAGTAGGTTTTCGGGTCCTGCACTCCCAAAGCCGTTTTGGGGCCTTAATGATCGAGGTGGACATTCGTGGCCACCCACCTATTCCATTTGAACCCCCACCATCGGTTCTTTTAGTTTTTAAGTTGCAACACAACTTACTATTTTTAGCAGTTTTTCGGGTCCTGAACTTTCAGAGCGGTTTTGAGGCCCTAAACGACGTTTTTGGGCATCGTTTTTCCGGCGAATAGGGTTTTGTTCTGAAATTGATATTTGTGGCAATAGTTGTAGTCCTTAGATAGATATTTCTAACGATGTATCATACGCATCAAACGAAGATCGTATGCCGAAGTTATGTCCCCAGGAAGTTCAAACACCAATTTACCCAAATGGGGCCCATAGTTTTGGCGCTTCATCTCCTAGGGTTAGGTTTTTGGATGTTTAGAGTTATCCATTGTTTCTAGATAATAAATAGGCCCTCGAGCCTCATTGTAACACAGTTCAGAGCTCTGTAGCTGCCACATCTCTTCTCAAAGATTCACTACTGGCACCCTAGCTAGTTTATTTCAATTATGTTTGTAAGCATATTTCTGTTATTTGATATTAATGAAATGAAGAATTATTTCTGTTGCATCTCTATATTTATGGTTATTTCTGTATTTTTTTGCATTCCTGCATAAATCCGAATCAGAATCTCTATTCAAGGTTGTGGTGTAGAGGTAAGTCAAAATATTTACGTATATTTTAATTGGAATAGAATTTATTTGCCACAAAATCTAAAGGTCTTCGGAGAGTCCTGCATGTTAATACGATTTGCATATTCTCTTCTGCAATGTTGGAGCTACGATTCTCTGTGTAGCTACCTGAAAAAGAAATCGTTGAAGGCGATCAATGAGAAATGGAATCGCTTCACTGTGAGAAAATTTCTAAGTGGACTTGATGTGAGGATCGAGCTCCTCATATTACAGAAATGGTTAAATTTGCTTTGCGATGTGCGAGATTTCAAATCTAATGTAAATGAGAGTTCTGGTAAGGGTCGTGAATACATAAATATGATCTACAGGTATCGTTATATAGGAGGAGAGGTTATAATAACCATCGATAGTTTGAAGAGGGAGTTCTCTTCCCGCAATCTAGATACAGAAGTTCCTGTTCCCTCAGTTTAGTTTTTGTTCCTGGACCAACACTTCACTTCTTGTTCTAGAGTTTGATTCATGTTCTCACCTCCAACATTCTCGTACTTGAGTTGCATTGAAGTAAATGAGCACATGGGTTTTGAGAATCAGAGTGTTGACATGCTTATGTGTTCACTCAATCATGCTCAGGTATTGCACATAGTGCAAAACTCTGAAAACTAATCCTTCCATATTTATGTATAACTGATATGTACGCGGTTTTAAATGAAATTTCTTAGGGATGGAAGTGTTGAAGTCTATTTCTCGAGACTTGAAGTATAGCCAAGTGTTTTAAAGCTACTGATCATGGAGAATTAGACCTGGTAGGTATCAGTTTTTCCTATCAGAGCAAGAAGAAGATTCTTGCATATGGAGATTTTGTGGTTGTGTCGTTTAAAAAGGCCAGAGCAAGAAGAAGCTTTCAGAGAATCATAGGTGCAGTAGAAGTAAAGAAGAAAATAAGAGGAATCAAATTTGAAATCTGATTGAGGTAAATATTGGTTTTTTATTGAATTTGGAAGACTGATGATTGCTTGATTTAATCTTGAAGAAACAATGAAAAGAGATAAAAGGAAAATATACTTTGAGAGAAAGTAGATCAGATTTTATTTAAAGACAGATTCAGAAGATTGTTATGAGCTATAAAGAGGATTGATGACTCCAACAATAAAATTAGAATCAACAGAAGAGGAAACTGCAACAACAACATATGCAACTAATATTGGACAGTGAGGTATGGTCTTCTTATTAATTATTAATGAATTATTGATTACAAGTAACAATATGAGGATGTTTTAATGATTGCAACCAGAAAAATAAAGTTTTGATGATGATGATGATGATGATGATGAACCTATCCAACTAGAGGTTGGAAGAAAGGAGAGAGGCAACTAATTGCAAAAGAGCAGAGAAGCTCTAGAAGGTTCAAGAGAGTGAACTAAGAGAGAGAATACCCAGGAAGAGATCAAGCTTAGAGAGGAAGCTTGATAGGGTATTTAGTAGGAAAGGAGAATTGTAGAGCACCAAGATGAGCATGGATGAGCTCATGAGAAAAATGATCATGGAGGATCATAAAAAAGGTTTAGATAAATGCCATAAAGGTAAGATGAGTAATGAAGAGTGTGAGATAAGTATTTCAGCAATAAGAGCATAGTTGGATATACTAAAGGAATTGCTACAAGAGAAAGAGAATGAAGACCGAAGATATGGATGGAGAATGAGAAAATGGGTCAAATGGAACCTATTACAAAAGAAATGGAATTCCAAGATGATAAACAAGTTCAGAGAACTTGAAAAAAAACATATTGCTTTGTTAGAGAAGGAGAAACTCAAAGGAATTGAGTCACAACAAAGAGGATTTGTTGAAACCCAGAAAATCCATTGTGAAATATTAGGGCTTGAAGCATGAAACAAGGTCGAAAGGTCTTGTATTTTTAAAACTGATAGCTTGTTTATGTATGCAGGTACAATACCAAATGATGAGGTTGTTACTAAGAAGGAGAAAAAAATATGATAGCTAATGACCATAGCAAAGATCCAGAAAGAAATTATAGTCAAGAAGAAGTTGTTTTTGAACATGAAAGAAATTGGGATGATTGTTTTTCATTCCATGAAGTTTAGTTTTTAGCTCAACTAGAGAAGGACATAGAGGTAAAGGATGATCACATATGTGAACCAGAGCAAAGAATAATATTTGGAGAGAATGACAAAGACACTGGAAGAGATTTGATGTCTGAAACATCAAATGAGTCTAGAAAGCATTATATTTTAAAATCTGATAATTTGTGTAAATATTTTATTACAGGTGCAGGAAAACCATCTAGAACTGAAATGAAGACAAAGAAAGAAGAACAAAATCTGAATTTTTTTCTAAGCACAGATGAGGTAAAACATTAAGATGCTATGCTGGAGAGGTATGATGTTGAAATATATTTGCTGGAAGAATCTGAGTCAAAGAAAGAACCTCAGGTAAATAGTGCAAGTTTTACATTTAATGATTTTGAAGACAAAATGAAATTTATAGAAGAATGTTTAGAGAGAAATGCAGATGAGGAAGACTTAGTTAAGGAAAATAAGCAGATTGTAGAACCACACAGTAGTGGTAAGAATGAAGATAATTTGCAGAAAATTATGAGCAACAACAATTTTGAAATTCTTTTAAATCAGCAAGGAAAAATAAATTTTAATATCTTAAATTTTTATGAAATGAAATATGATGAAAAGGACAATACAATTTTTAAAATTCTTATAAGTAATTTTCAACAAAATGATTATTATTTAAATGTTGAAATTGAGAAATTAAAGAAGTTGATGATGAAATTTCCGAGCAAAAGGTACATGAATATGAAGGAGATAAACAACAACAAAAAGAAAATGATGATAACAGAATTGATCATCAGGATGAAAGGAAGGCTACATCATAAAATTTGGATACCATAAGAAAGAAATATGACAAGAACAAAAACACAACAGTATGAAGAAGAAATATTGAAGGACCAACAACAAACAAAGTTTGGGATCCTCGAGGTAGCAAGTTATTAAGACTAGTAGCTGTCACATTACTACAGAAAGGTGGCAAACCCCATAGACATGAGTCTATGATTTTTTTTTTTTTTTTTTTCTACTTTGGGAGTTTGATGCAAGAGCATCCTCCTAAAAAAAATAATTGTATTTTTGGTTAATGTTTGTTAAATAATTGAAGTTATTTTTCATGATTTGAGTGAGAAATAGGTGTGTAGGGTTTTAATGTAAATATTCTCACATAATTAAGAATATGAGAGATATTAGCCTTAAGAATATCTCATAAAGATGTTAGAGATTAGGAGATCCTAGAATAGGGAATTAGTTGAGTTAAAAGTGGATTAACAGATTTTAGGAATTAGTTGAGAGATCTATGGAGAAGATCATGGATCTAGAATGATCCATAACTATGTAATTGTTCCTATAAGTGTAAGCTTCCATATGGGAATAATATGTGGGTGTGAGTCTGTGTGAGAGCGTGATGAGATGTATAGAGAGGCCATTCTAATGTTGGAAATCAAGCCATAGATAGAGGATGGACAAAAGTTCTAAGTATATACACATGTACAGAATTTGTATGAATGAAATACTGTTCATGTTATATTGCATTGCCTGTGTGTGTGTGTGTTTTGTCTATATAATTAACACAAGTGATGAATATTCGTAGGAGTCTGTCATGAGCATGATGATTTAAGATATTTTTGGGATAAATGATTAGTTGTACGGTCTCAGATCAAGGTTAAATATACCTATGTGATCAAGTATACCTTTACGACTCTTTTTATTTACTTCTGTGATTTTAGTTGATAGTCTTTAGAGACATATTCTCTGTGGGTTGAAGTACTTCAAGTTTGAAAGTGGATCTGCGGATTGAAGTCACATGATGTGTGGTAAAGCATAGTATAGATTGCAATGATGGAATTGTGCCATGGTTTGATGGTGGAAATCGTTGAAGAGTCACCAATTTGTGTATGGATTGAAGTCCTGTTCGAGATATAATTAGGAGGTGGATTGAAGCTCTGTTCAAGGTTGTGGCATAGAGGTAATTCAAAATATTTGCGTAGAGTTTAATTGGAACAGAATTTAGTTGCCACAGAATTTAAAGGTCTTCGCAGAGTCCTGTGTATTAATACGCTTTGTGTATTCTCTTCTGCAATGTTGGAGCTACATTTCTCTACGTAGCTACCTAAAAAGAAATTGTTGAAGGGGATCAGTGAGAAAGGGAATCGCTTCACTGTGAGAAAATTTTTGAGTGGACTCGATGTGAGGATCAAGCTCCTCATATTATAGAAATGGTTAAATTTTCTTTGTGATGGGTGAGATTTCAAATCTAATGTAAATGAGAATTCTAGTAAGGGCTGTGAATATAAAAATACGATCTACAGGTACCATTAGATAGGATGGGAAGTGATAATAACCATTGATCGTTTGAAGAGGGAGTTTTTTTCCCACAATCTAGATATAGAAGTTCCTGTTCTTGAACTAGCGGTTAAGTTCTTATTCCAGAAGTTAAGTTCCTGTTCCAAAGTTTGATTCCTGTTCTCACCTCCAACGTTCTCATACTTGAGTTGCACTGAAGGTAAATGAGCACATGGATTTTGAGCATCAGAGTGTTGACATGCTTATGTGTTCACTCAATCACGCTCAAGTATTGTGGATATCGCAAAAATATGAATACTAATCCTTCCATATTTATGTATAACTGATATGTACACAGTTTTAAATGAAATTTATTAGGGATGGAAGGGTTGAAGTCTCTTTCTCAAGACTTGAAGTGTAGCCTAGTGTTTTAAAGCTATAGATCATAGAGAATTAGACTTTACAAAATTTTGAAGGACCACTACAAAACATCGTTAGAATTTCTTACTAATACATGTATGTGACACTTAATACACCATGCTCTTGACTCTATTCCACAAACTCACACAAAAATTTAGTTATTTATCCACCATCCATTAATATTTGATGCAACTCCAACCACTTCATTGTCATGTCCTCATCATGTTTGGTAGTCAATATTGTCTATTATTAGAATGGACAGTTCTAATATAGACTCAAAATCGTGACAATAGTTGGCCAGACTAAATGTCACAACAACAAAGCACCCAATTCTTTCAACCAGATTTACATTAATGACTTGACAATTTTTTTTAACACTAAAATCAAATTGGAATTTAAAAACACTTAAATGGTAGCATAACAGTTGTTCAACATAACCGATTAGGCACATGATGGCTTATTTCACAATTGGTTCCAAGATCCTTCACCCAACATATAGGTCCTATAGTATTAAATATCAAATTTCAAGATCACGACTTCAAACTGCTCACAACACCACATAATATGAAATCAAATTGTGTGATACAACATGTGTCAACTTGTGGAATGACTCCACTGCTACACTCATGAGCTAAAAAAAGGATAAACACAAGATGTACAACGATTTCTGATCCAGGTGGATATTGGTGGCCACCCGCCTATTCCACCTAGTTATTTTCATGAGTTTTCTTATTTACTATTTTTAGTAGTTTTCAGCTCCTGAAATTCCGGAGCCGTTTTGAGGCCCCAAACGACATTTTTTGGGAATGATTCCTCCAGCTATTTCATACAAATTGCGTTAATAGTTGTAGTCTTCGAAGAGATATTTCCAACGAGTTATCATATGTGTCAAACAGAGATAATATGACCAAGTTACGACCTCAGGAAGTTGGCTGCCCAACTAACCCCAACGGGGCCCGTAAACTCTTGGTGTTACATCTCCTCGGGTTAGGGTTTTGGTTGTTTAGGGTTTTCTCTTATTGTTCAATAATAAAAAGTCTCTTGAGCCTCATTATAACATAGTTCAAAGGCCTGTAGCCGCCACATATCTTCTCAGAGATAAGCTACCAGTTCCCTAGCTAGTTTATTTTCCATTCTATTTGTAAGCATTTTTCAACATTTATATTAATGAAATGAAATTTTATTTCTGCTACATCTCTGCGTTTATGTGTATTTCTGTATTTCATTGTGTTACTGCATAAATCTGGATCACTTTCACATATCGTTCTTCACTTCACGCCTCTTCCAAGCACAACAAAACAACTTCGTCGTGACTGCTCGCTGGTATTTGGTTGGTCAGATCTTGGCTTTACTGCACAGGTGTTTGTGCTAAGTTTTGAAGGTGTTATGACTCCTCATGCATATGTAGGATTGGCTCCTTGCCTAACACTAGGTTTGAACAGGGTCCACATTAATAGAATATAGTGTTGCACTCTAAAGACAAGTCTGCTGCAATGCACATAGGCGACCACTCCAAACATGGGTCTACTTTAGTCCACATAGGCGACCACTCTGAACATGGGTCTTATGCAAGAATTACCATGTCGAGAAGAATCTCTAGGCATGGAAATACAATTCACTTTACTTTGAATCTTAGCACCAACCCAAATGCCTAGAGAACTGTCTGAGAGGTGCAATGTCTATTAATAAAATCATAAATCGAAATAGAGGTGTGCACCACGGAAGAAATATGCAACAACAAGAAAATTTCACACAACGATCCAAACTCCTCTTAATAGTGTGCTTCCCAACAACAATCAAATGTTCATACTCCACCGATGACAACAACCTTGTGCAACAGGAATGAAACACACACACTTTTTAGCAAATGAGATACTTCAGTCTACTCTCAAAAAACACGCATGCTCTCTATTTCCCTCAGCACTCCCATGAGGGAGACTAAGAAAAGGACGAGGCCCATAGGGGCTATGATACCAACTTAAATTTGCATAAGGCACTCAAAATTATTTTCACATCAAAAAATAATACAATATAATTACAATAAGTTGTCTTGAGATAACTAATCTATCTTAGGCATACAATCTCTTAGTTTAGTGAATATCTCAACCACACACCAAACTATAAAGATAACTAGTTGGAGAGAACCAACTGAATTTTGAAAGCTAACTAGTTGGAGAGAACCAACTTAAATTTTCATAAGGCACTCAAAATTATTTTCATGTCCAAAAAACAATACAATATAAAGACAATAAACTATCTCGAAATATCTAATCTATCTTGGACATACAATCTCTTGTTTGAGTGAGTATCTCAAACACACCAATCTAAAAAGATAACTAGTTGGAGTGAATCTCTAAACCAACTAGGCCTCAACAAAATCCTAAACACTAGGACAAATGCCTATATTTGAAAGCATCACAACTAAGACAAGTAAAAATTATATTTTCCAAATAAACCAAAGATCAATAAAAATTGTATTTATATATACATCTTGTGAATAATAAGCATCACACAGAGTTGTCCAAATTATTCTACTAGCAATTTCCCTAAAGGTGCAAAGATACATCGAAGGAATTGAACATGCCTATGATGTTACTTCAAAAATGTTGCAGCAAAGGAAATATAACAACCTAAAGGGTGGAGGATGGAAGGGAGGAAATGTGTTCAGGCTTGTAATAGTCTCACACTTGTGATGATGCTTGTCTAACAAATGTTGCTCGACCACCTGGATAAATCATATTTTTCCAATCATACTGCTATGTCAAAATCTTATATACATATTATATTCAAGATATAACATGCAAGGTAATGAGGAGAAACACTACCATAGGTCGTAGTGGAAAAGGACACACAAAAAATGTAATTGCATAGAGAAAATGAATAAAGTCAGTGTGTGTTGATAATGAGATTAAATAAATATCATCGTTCACTTGAGTGACCTTCAGATTCCACAATATTCTAAAATCAACATAAAGAAAAGGGTTTGGTTTAGAATCTAAGCTATCTCCTTTTAAAAATTTTAAATTAATTTGGAACCATTAATTCCACTTTCAAATTTAAATTTAATTTTTGTCAAGCAAAGATTTGTTGGAATTGCAAATTTATGTGGTGTAGTTTACACAATCCAAGTGTCCAAGTAAAATTTCAAGGCATTGCATCAAAATATAGTTTTAAAAATGAAAAGTTACACATGCTATATGCATATATCGAACCAATATATATCCATTTTGAAAAGGATTAAATATTTTGAGGTGAATACTTTTTTTCAAGTTTTGAACTCTAAAAGAGTTCCCATAGGCTATCTTTAGCCTTGTGGACATCAAAATTTTCTTTCTTTCTTTCTCATCTTTCCAGAAGTAATTATGGTTGCCTTTGCATAGCTCGTGCGAGTCCCACAATAATGAGTGACATGTAATTTAACCGTAGTTAAGAAGTCTTTATGTCAATGATAGCTATCCGTAGTTAGAAGTTTTTATGTCAAGGATGACCATTCCTAAACAAAAAAATATCCAATAACATCTCAAGAGGTGAGACTTTATCATAATTAGTTAAAGCAATTTTGTGTGAGAGTTATCTTAAGAATCCTCAAAGTTAGAATTTTTATATGAACTTGACCAAAAATTTAGATATTTTATGTTATATAAAAAAATTGGTTAGGTTATGATCTAGATGTAAATTGGTAGAAAAAAAAAATCAAAATTAAGCCCATTTAATTTTTCAATTTAACATTTTATATCATTCTACCTAAAAAAGTCCCTTAAACACCTTAAGGAAATCTTTAAAAATACATGATTTAATGTAAATATTATCATATTAATATGTTAACATCAAGAATAGTGTACATATTAATATGCTAGCATCATAATCAACCTATGTAAAACCCTTGTACCTTTCCTAGTTCCAAGATGAAGATAATTCATTATATTTTATAAAATAAGAACTCTTTTCTTGTAAAAGGTTTTATGACTTTATTAATTGATTTGTTGCATGAGCATGCTTATTTATATTTTATTTTCAATGTCATATTATAGTGATGCATATTTATTTCTTATTTCTTAATAATATAAAAATGTAATATAATTTTAAGGAGTAAGGCTATGGAGTTTTTATTTATATAAAAATTTAAATGAGATTTTTTTTTTTAAATAATGTTGATTAAAAGTGAATTTAATTAACTGGAAACTTTTTATAAATAAATTAAGAAGTAATTATATTTAAAAAATAAAATAATTATAATATTATTTTTTAATGGAAATATTTAGTTTAAAAGAAAGTAAGTTATTTAATTGATGTGATAAATTTTCCATCACTTGAATGTTAACATTGTTAATAATTTTGTTATTATGCTTTACTTTTCTTTTTCTTTAATAATGAGAAAACATTTTCCCTATTTTTAATTTGAAACAATAAGTAAACACTCCTCATTCCTGATTTGAAGGAGTACCTACTAAGTATATGGTATGTATTTATATTTTGGAAAATTTTCACATTATTGAATTGTTTATTTTACATATATTTGTTTTGTGTGTGGAATGGATAAATTATAAATCTCCATTTCATATTAACAAAGTATAAATATAAAGGAGAGAAATAATATATATATATATATATATATATATATATATTAGAGCATGTGTTTTTTTGCTAAAATGTTATAGGTTCAAATTCAAAGAGGATTAAAATATATATATCTTTATAGACTTTAAATGAAAAAATCTCATATATCAATTTAATATCTAATTTGGTCATAATTTTTAAAATTAAATTATTATTATTATTATTATTTTTCAAAAACATTAAAAATAAATAAATAAAAAACTTAATTTTAAATTAGATATTAAAAATTAATTAAATATATTTATCCATACTTTATGTGGAGATTCTTAATTTGTAAATAGACTTTGTTATAATATCTTGGGAAATTAATATGGCTTGTCAATACTGCATGCCCAAAAAACCATAACTCATTTCATAGGACACTTGTTCATATAACATTTTTGTAATTAATTAATTTTTTTGTAAGTTTGGCAAGACTTTTTTCATTAATTTTCTTCAAAAGGTAGGTTACATATAGAAATCAAATCGTTAAGTGGCCTCAACCTGCCTAACGGGAAACCAAATTTGTTGGCCACCTAACGACATTATATGCCATCCAAAAGCAGAAACGTTTAATACAAACAAGTAGAGTTATATATGTATGAATATTAGGTAGCCTTCTATACTTGATATCTAAGATCATAAACTATAAACCGTAAGTACTGCATATGAAAAAATATAAGAAAAAATTGAGACAACCATGTACTAATCTTCAGAAGAATCCACTAGGGCCGGATCTTTCACACTGGAGCCTGGAAATTTAGACTGAGGGGTGCATGGAATGTGTCTCTCAATGTGGTTGAGGCGACCATTTTTTTGTTGGAGTTGAAATTGAATTAGCTAGAGGTATTTTTGAATTTCTGCATGTCCATGTTCTGTCTGGGAGGGTTCACCTGGAAGGGTAGTCAAAGCTTTGGCTACAAGGTTATTCATTATTGAGTAAAGATAGATTGTTTTCTTGTATTGGGAGGACCTTCCTCTCGAATGTCTCGGGTTGAGAACCAGATCATGCCAATCATCCAAATCCACATATGATTTTGTAGCCTAATGGTTCAATTCAACTTCCCAACCTGAGATAAGTTGGTGAACCTTATCTGGAGTTCTAGTATGAAAAACATGGGTTGTGTCATGAATAAGGCTGGGGGTAGTTTTTTGGCCCCGACTTCTCGGAGTCCGAGGTTGGGCCTGGATGGCACCACAGTGCGGCCCTTGATTTCTGTAGCATCCACGACCCCCCTTGGCTGAAGAGCTGGTGACAGATGAAGGGAGAGCCATGAGATTGATAACTAGAAAATTACCAAAAATACAACTATAATGCCTAGCCCCAAACCTTGGCATGATAATAGCAGTCATTCGCTTGTTGACAAACTTAAGAGTCCAAAACCCTCTCAAAAAAGGACCTATAGGAATATCTAGGAGTACAGCCAGGTTACCATGAGTTATAATTCTACCAGTCCACTAGATGATAGGTAAAGAGAAATGGGTATGGCTTGGGACGTGTAATATTACCACCCAAGTCTCCCTTCATCGATGTAAACCATGATACTAAAACAGAGAAAGGAGAGTCATGTTCAGAACTACTTAGGACATATGAAACAAGAGCACCAGAAAACTGTCATGATCACTCCCACAAGCATCCCAACATACAAGACCAAAGAATATTCAAAACTAGAATCCTTGAATACACAAAAGCAAGGTACCTAAATATATAGAAACAACAAACTGAGCAGCAGACAATTTTCCATAGAAAACCATAATTTCCTTCTACCTTTCACAAATTATATTCTCATGAACTCCAGATATAATGACCATACTTCGCCATGAAAAATCATAAACACAGAACGATTAAATGGGTTTGTAAGGAAAGAGGTTTCCATAAGTACATACCTGCGAGAGAAGACCGGTGAAGAAATTAAAGCCACTGCTCGCAAGGTGGAGGGTTGCTTTGGTTTCTAACGCTTTCCAACTTCTATCTCTCGAATATCTCTATACCAGTACCACTCTCTCCATATAAGAATTATGATATCGCAAAGGAGAGGAACCATTCAAAATCTCCAAAATACAAGTGACCCTGCCACCTTTTCCCTCACCATTAATTCTATTCATGCACACTACCATTGTTGCCATACAAATGAGTGTATGAGGAATGAGATACCACCATTCACTGCTCATACTCTCCATTATATCAAGTAATCCCATAGTTCTAAACAATTGGATCGCACCTTGATTGGGGATTTTAATTAATTAATTAAATTAAAAGGATAAAAAAACATAACTACTTTGGATATAAATCTCAATCATTGATTTGTATATACTACTATGAAAGTTCTAAAATATTTCATGGAGGTTAAATCCTTACCATCCACCTAATAATTATTGAAAATAAGTCATAACTAGTTAATGTGGACCTCCAGGCGACCAACCATGAGAACACAGGTGTCTTTCTTCGTCAACACAATATTAAAACCAAGAAATATCCAACTATTGCATTTATGAATTTGGGGTTGATTTCTTTTTATGTTTTTTTTTTGTTTTACTTTTAGCTGAGCGTGTGTATCTTTGTATGTTGATTGGTGTTGAGATCTTATGTGTTGTTTAGCTCAGATATGAAAATGGATATATGTATTCTTCTTTTTGCATAAGCATATACTAGCAATTGCACCATATGTTCCAAAACAAATGCCGTAAGGAAATAGCATAGGAAATAGTAGTCTAGAAGAAATAAGTTGTTGTAGATAAGGAGCCATCTTGAAGGAATGAAAGGAAATTTTTTCTTACATGGAAGCAGGTCGTAGAGGTTTCAAATATATTGATTATAAGAGTTATCAACCAAAATTTTTTGTTATAGATATTGAAATAGGCAATTGTGGGTGAAAACATATATGTAAACCAACATAATGAAATGTGTTGTTGCGAAGAAGGAGCCATCGTAAGGAATGAAAGGCAAAATTTGCTTCCATGGAAGCAGGTCGTGGAGGTTTCAAAGATATTGATTATAAGAGTTAAATTTGTTATAGATATTGAAATGGGCAATTTTTGGTGAAAACATATATGTAAACCAACATAATTTGTTCACATATATAAAAAAAAAAAAAATTGTTATAGATATTGAAATAGGAAATTGGGGTGAAAATCTTTTGGTGATTAATAATCATGCTAAACAAGCATGAAATCAACATGTAACTCAAATAAGATATTTTAAATACATTCAAGTACAATCTATCTAGCATAGATGTAAATACAAAGAATTTTTATTAAAATAAATATATTTTACTCCAAGTTCATCTACATATCCAAGCGCCAATTGTTTTTTTAAGATATATATTTGATGGTAATAATATTTTTTTTTGGGAAAAAAAGACAAGTTGGAACTAAATGGATTTGGTGAATTGCATAGAGATTTAACACATTAGGGCACATTATGTGAAGGGGCGCTAGTGTTCTTTACCTCTAAATGCAGTATAGTGTGATGCATCAATATAAAAAGCCCTGTACCTACTTAGAATTTTTAGTTCAAAATTTCAGTCGTTAATATATATATATATATACTAGTGAAACAATATATTATAAAATGTATTTATTTTAGATGAAAAAAATGATGATCTACTATAAAACAGAAGAGCATGAAAGGAAAATAACGAGCCTAAAGGAATGTGGAGGTACAAAATAGAGAGCATGAAGGAGATGTATAGGTATAAAACAAAGAGCTTGAAATAGATGTGCATGTACCTGGAAATGATGAGGAAATGAGAGATGTAGAGGAACTTGTTAATGAGAATATTGACCACACAAATGAAGTCACCCTTTTAATATTTTAATTTTTTTCAATGTACATGTCAAGTTCAAATTAAAAATTAAAAATTTATATATATTTTTTATGTAGGGAAAACATCTTACCTACAACAAGATCTTACCACACATAAAAACATGGACATTAATATGAAGTTGCAAGAAATTGTCTTTGATGATAATTTTCTAGATAATATAGAATCAACTAAAATTGAAGAAATGAGGCCACTAATTCATGAATGAACAGTTCAAGGTAAAGTAAATTAGGCGATCAAAAATCTTTTTCAAGGTATATCTATCATAGCCCAAGCTTAACTCTTAAATATATTTTGAAAGCACAAATATCTAAGAAATATAGTTCAATTATTGGCATTAGAAATTCCAAAGAGGTGAAGGTAAATGGGTTAGTATCAAGAAATATGACATCAACCCCTAGAAAAATTGCAAATATCAGTCTTAATATGGCATAAGTGGCAGTAGGTAATTATTGACAGGTGTTGTTGGAAAAATTACTACATCGAATGGCACGTTTCAACAGTTGTTGGGCTAATATATGTAGGAAACTTTACCAAGATAGACTTTTGTATAATGTGAGAGACAATGTGGAAGAGTTTTGGTATTGGAATTTCCATGTGTGACCAAATGAGAATAATATCATGAGACATTGTATATCTAGAGGGTTGTATTGAGATCATTTCCCCTTTCAGTGATTGTTATTATTAAAGAACATTTCTTACTACATAATATGTATAACTTGTATTTAGACTTATCAAAATAAAAAACCATGCTGAATCTTATGACAGTGAGGACAATATAAGCAGTCCATTGATACAACTACCACATACTATCAATAGGAAAAAGGGTTTTCCTCTGAAGCGATCTATGCATCTTCGTCATGCAAATCGAATCTCAACACTAAGGAGTCATCCTAAGATAAAGGGTCATCATAGTAAATTTTATGTTCCAAAACCACCAAACACTTAATTATATTTGTCTAAATATCACCAATTGGACAACAGTCACAATATGGTAACGCTTGGGGGGAATGTGTGTCCATATCATAGTATAATTGTATATACAACAACTTATCCAAATGATATAAAAATATTTCATAAGCAATGCAACCGCTACATGAACTACTCATAGTCTTTAATGATATAATCAAAGTTCTTCCACAATACTAATCAAGTGATTAAAGAAGCCATCATCACTTCCAAAATCACATATTTAAACATACAAGTTGTAAAAAATGAATTTGTTTCATAAATTTTAATAGAATCTTGTGCTCAGATCTAATATATAGTTCTTAAACTATGAAGCCTCTTCTTGATTGAAAACATACTAAACTGATAAGATATAGCTAAGGAGCAATAATTTAAAAACTTCTTGTCACAATTGTTACATAATAATTCGATGCACAACTTGTATAGCAATAAATATCAGCTTGCAACACGTCCAAATAAAACAACTGAAACAAATACTATGAGTTGGATTTCAATACATTTATGTAATTAAAATAGTGCTAGGAACTTTTGAAGACTACGTCATGGAAAATTAGAAGCATATTCATTCCTGGTTTTCCAAGCTGGTCATGAATACCTCTATGGATCACTTAGATTAGCACTATATTTGTTTCACATTATCTAGCAATCTTGAGACAAAATGAGTAAGAAATTTATGAATGGAAACACCTACAGACGTGTCACAAACATTAGTTCATTTGCAATATCAATTTATTCTGTGAGTTGTTGTGATTTTTTTCTTGTGGTTAAAACTTAGTTTTGGTTGTCACCTAGCTATCATGATTCAAAACTTTGTTATCACCTCAAATCCTTATGGCATTAGGTATATTTTTTTAGCTAAAGTAATGTTTTTTTGGTCATAATGATTTAAAAATCAGTTATTATAGGTCACAATATTGAATTTCTCATTGTTTGTTTTGTTTATGAACCCTTTAAAAAGACCACATCAACATTTGATTTTACACTGTGATCTCCCCAACATGGGCAGGGGTTTCAAAAATTGGAAAGTAAATTAAGCAGTTATTCTTAGAAATTGTTGTATAAGATAGGAAATTTGGATGGTTTGTATACAATATGGATGTCATAACAGATATCTATTTTAAATTTTTTAGTTTCTTTGGCCACCATACATCTAATATGATCCATTTCAACTAAGAACTTCAATATCTATTTATAATTTTTTAGTGTCTCTGGCCACCATACATCTAATATGATCCATTTCAGCTTAGAGCTTCAATAAATCACTGTGTGAATGATAACTTGTGACATCCATAGCCATTTTCTTTGATTGTGGATCAGGTTATAAACTAGAATACACTCTCTTTAGAAGAATCTACAATATATATTGGATGGAGGGAAATGTTATGATAAACAATGTACAAAAAAACCCTTTATGGTTTTCTCAACTTACTCTATTGTTAATCACATAGTGTCAATTTTGTAAAACTATAAACTACACTAAGGACTCGGTGGGTTTTTTCTTTTGTAAGTTTTGTTTGGAATTGAAAAATAAAAAAAATTTATAAAAGCTAAAATCATGTAGTGAAAAACATTGTTTAATAAAAACTTGAATAAGTTTGACATCATATAATGTGAAATTAGTTTATGATTATAAAGTAAAAAATATGTAAGTTTTTTAGCCACCATTAGGTAATTAAAGATATGCATATAGTTTTTTTTTAAACAGAAGAAATTTGATATTCATTCACAAATTTTTTGAAATCATTTGGAAATTTAAATAAATATCACATATTTTAAAAAGATTCATTATTAATTTAATTTTTTATATAATAATAAATACTACTCATGAATAATAAAACCGTTGTAACATAAAAAATATATAACAAAAAAAAACCATGTATTTTTGGAATAATGAAATAGTTGTAACAAAAATAATATAGAACAAGAAAAACTATGTATACTTGGATGTATGAAAATTTAGATACATTTTATTAAGTAAAATTTTAAAAGAATAATGGTTATAAACAATTAAAAATAATTTTATTAAATAGTTAGTTTAAATATATATTATTTATTAGAGGGATCAATTCTTTTTCACTGTTGGTAGATCCAAAGTTAATATTGATCCATGCCATCTTAATTTCCCCCTTTAAAGAAACTATATCCCACATGATTACCATGGGTCAATACCATGGGTTGTTTTTATTTTATTACCTAAATTCAATTTAACTTATTAAAAAGATAAAAAAAACATATATAAAACTATTCACATTTACATATAAAAATATAACAAATTTTTAATAACAACATTTTAACTTAAAAGTCACCAAAACCTAAATTCAATCTAACTTATTAAAAAGAAAAGAAGAAAGAAAAAAAACTAACATTATCATATATATATATATATATAATATATATATACTTGTGAATCTAATGGCCTAAAACATTTCAATCGTCTAACATTTAATCTAATGGCTCAGACATGGACACAATGACGACTAGAGGAGTTGTTTTCAAATAGGAATGCCCTTACTAAGATAATAAATATGCATTTTTTTTTGTATGTAAACATATGCCTTCATCAACTACATGGTGAAATGTTTATCAATGAGTGTAGTGTGGTCATATATTTTGTTAAAGGTATTGACTTTTAATAAATTAAAAAAACTTAGCTCCCCAACCACCATTTCCTAGGGATTTGAGATTATTCTAATTCTAATAAGTTAGTCAATGATAGGTTCCTCATTATTATTTATAACATTAATTTATATATAAGAAAATTTTACTTAGTAAAATGGTCCATTACTTTTAATAAATTTAAAAAATTAGATTCGTGCCACCGTTCCCCACCCACCAATTCCATAGGGATTTGAGATTATTCTATCATTTTAATAAGTTCCTCCATGATAAGTTCCTCATTATTATTTATAACATTCGTTCTTGTAGAAGGGTGGGGATGCAAGTCAATATTAGCAAACGTACGTAGTGGTTTTCTTTAACAAAAGAGGTAGGCAGCATAACCAACATAAGTTCTACTTTGAAGGTAGCATTCCGAAGAAGTTGTAGACTACAACACTTCTTAATTGACTTCAACAAAAATTTAAGTTGGGATGGTTGTAGAAAGAAAAGAACTTTAGGGTTGGAAAGAATTTACAGTTTCCTCAAAATGTGTAGAGAGACAGAAGGTGGACTGGAAAACCACTCTAACTCTTTGGCTTCTTGCGATTCTCGTGATTCTCAGCGCTAGAATCAAATAAGAAAGACAACCGAGATGTAGTGAAAACAAATTGAGAAAATCTCGTGGCGTTTGATTACAAACAAATTCAAAATTAAAAGTCCGCTCCTTACGCTATCATGTTATGAAACAGGCTACTCCTATTGAAGCAATTGCTATGGTGCGAGTCATAAGGTATTTGAAAAAAATTGAGCAAATGGAAGAGGATAAATGGCCTAAGGTTGTGTTTAGTGATAGATTGTGCAAAAGAAAGAAGACTTGGATGCAACAAACAATAAAATGCTTATAAATGAGGTATTTACTTAAGCAGGTCTCAAACAATAAAGAGATAAAAAAATTTGTTATGGATTAGTTCCACAAACGTACTTGGGAGAAAGAGCTAGGGAGAAAGAAGAAGTAATACATTCAAGAGTTTAACCCCACTCATAACCATCAAAGAAAAGGTGTACATAGGGGCTAATATTTCTCGGATATCTAAAATTCTTATCGTTCAATTAAGGACTAATTCTCATCAACTCCGTTGTGAAATTGTGCACTAGAAAAGGCCAAAAGAAATGTAAATAGGAATAGTATGACAGGTATTTTTTTCTTAAGAAAATTGGAAACAGAAAAATATTTCATTTTAGAATGCGAGGCCTTCAAAGACAAGAGAGGAAAATTATGTAGGTATTCTCGCGGCTATTTCTTGGGATAATCTATTCAACGAAGAGTTTGTATATATAGGTATTCGGGCACTATTTCTTGAATAATATATTCAGCAAAGAGTTTTTCAAGAAGCTGGAGTGGAGCGGTTATTGTAAAACTTCACAGAAAAGGGTTGAATACAAGAGCTAGATGGAGAAGCAATCTATTCCATAGGCTATTTTTAGCCCATGGGACCTTAAAAATACTTTTTTCTTTCTTTCTATATAAACAAATTTTATTTAACAAAATGGTCCATTTTATAATAAGATATAACATTCATTTATATATAAGAAAATTTTATTTAGCAAAATGGTCCATTACTTTTAATAAATTAAAAAAATGATATTCATGCCAGGTGGCTCTCCACCCACCAATTTTCTAGGGATTTGAGATTATTCCAATTCTAATAAGTTCCATCATGATAACTTCTCATTATTATTTATAATAGTCTTTAATTCATATAAGAAAATTTTATTTACAAAAAGATCTATTTTACAATAAGATGTGTAATTCATTTTTTTCTTAAGTTAAATTTTCCAAAGTGTCAAAACAAGATAACAATCTCTAAGCTCTCACTAGATAAACAATCTCTAAGCTCACTAATTAGAAGAGATAAAAAAGTTAAACAATCCCTAAGCTCACTAATTAGAAAAAAAGACACCTCGATGTAATTACTAGATATGTATTCAATAATAGTATCAAAGCTAAAGCATCTCTACCCTATGTTCACCACTGCTCTCGCTTGTGTACGAAACGCTCCCCTTATTATAAGCTTGTATCCTTCAATTTTGCCTCGCGCTCTATCCGATAGATTGACACGGTCTCTGTCTGTGGTCACAAGAACACAAGTTTGTATCTCATTGGATATAAGTATTTCTCCCGTACCGAATCGTGGCCAACCGTAAATGCCTCTCGCCTCATTCAGAGTCTAGCTTCCACCGCAATGCTCCTTAGTGACCCAACTCGCCCGACTATTCCGCCATTTCTCTCGCTTTACCTACACCTGGGCCTTCAGCGTCATCTTCTTGACCTCGCTCTCTTTCACCTCATCATTCACCCCCGTACTCGATTGCCTGTGCTCGAACAGGAGTGCGGGTGCAAGCCAAATCCGCGCGTTGAGTGAAAATTGAAAGGCAACGGACAAAAAAATTGGAAAACTTCTCGCATGTTGATAGTTTGTTCTCGCTCACTTGAGAATGAAGTTTAGTGTGGATATCTTCTCATTATTTGGAGCTCGCACATGTTACAGAAACCCTAGTCGTGATGTGGCCCTATTTCCCCGCATCGATTTTTGTTTAACTCATAATCTTGAAGAGAAATTTCAAGAATTTTATTCCCGTCCTTTCAATTTGCATAGGAGGCAACATTCGGGTTTCGTAAATGAAAAATTTAATAAGAGAGAGAAGCGAAACAGAAAAATGAGAGAGAAGCAAAACAACAAAAATCGATGAGAACATACGTACGAATAGATTCATTAAAGTGAATTATTTATAAAAGAAAATTGGACAAGCATTCAGAAACCAAATCAGCTGGCGAACCGAAACTACAACTAATTCTAAAACCAAATCATTAACACTCTTTAATTTTGGAGGGTTACAATGTTTTATTCCTAAATTTTGACATTGAAACTCAAAAAATAACTTTTCCTAGTGGTTTGGTGAAAATATCCGCTAACCGGCCCTTTGGAATCACAAAATTTGAGAACAATGTCACCATTCTTGACGAGTTCACGAATGAAGTGAAAACGAGTGTCGATATGTTTGATTTTTCGATGAAATACATTTTTCTTCGACAAGGAAATAAAGGAAGTGTTGTCACAAAGGATTGAAATCGATTCATTTTTTGTATATCCGAAGTCGAGAGAAGTCTTTTTAGCCACAATTTTTGACATGATGCCGACTTGCTGCAACGTACTCTTACTGTTGAAGATAGTGCAACTATGGGTTGCTTTTTGATGACCACGAGATCAAGTTTCTCGCCAAATAGAAAAGCATAAATAAATGATTTTCCGATCATCAATACATCCCCGCATAATCACTATCTATATAACCAATAAGCTTAATGTCTCGCGTAGGCCGCATACGATAAACCATAAGTAGATGTACTCCAATGTAATCTAACACCCTTTTTCCGCCTCTTCAATATACATTTTAGAGATTCCATAACCTAGAGATATAACTAGCTACAAAATGCCATATCGTGCCTAGTAGCAAGAAGATACATAATACTACCAAATAGGTTGCTTATACAAAGTCGCATTAACAATAGTACCCACATCATCTTTACTCAACTTGTACCAACTTCGATAGGAGTATCAACCAAGCTTACACTCCGTCCATCTTAAAAATTTCAAAATGTCAAAAGAGTATTACCGTTGACTCATAAACATGCCATCTTATGTTTGTTTCACTTCGATACCTAAGAAGTATCTCATTAATCCAAGATCCGTCATTTCAAATTCATTTTTCATTGCGAGCCTTAAATTAAACTAACCGCATGTTACCTCGTATATAGATTATGTCATCAACATAAAGACAGATCGTAAATATTACTCGATGATCATTCTTCTGATATACAAAGTGGGCTCGTGGTCACTCCTTCTCGAAAACCATTATTCAACAAGTAATGGTGTATTCTACTGCATTTCGCTCTTGGAGCTTGCTTCTCTGGCCATACAATGCTTTCTTCAACCTATACACTTTATGTTCGTGATTTTTTATTTCGAAAACCAGGTGGTTGTTCAATATACACTTCTTCATTCAAGACACCATTCAAAAGTAGACTTTACGTCCATTTGCAACAGGGCCACTTGTTTTGTGCCGCAATAGCTAATACAAATCGAACTATATCAATTTTTGCTATAGGTGCAAATGTTTCACCATAATGTATGCCGTGTTGCCGTGAAAAACCTTTGGCAATAATCTTGCTTTGTGCTTATCAACTTCACCTCTTCTATTTAACTTTGTTTTAAAAACCCATTCGACAATTCGTAGAGTTTTTATCATGAGGTAGATCAACTAGTCTCAAGTTTGATTTCTTTCAATAGCATCGATTTCATTATTCATCGCATCTACCCATACTTTGTCCTTGCAGCCCTTCAAAACAAGTAGGTTGAAATGAAAGAAATGCAAAATTTACAATATCATCAACATCATCTGCATAAATATCACTAAGTTTCTCATCTTAGGATTAATGGGGACCCACTCAAAAGATGATGAACTCACATCGTTTGATGAACTACTACCGGTTTTGTCTTGAACTCCAAATCTTGGAGTGCTTGTTGCGTGTGTCCGATGTTCATCTACCGTAATAAAAGGATCGTAGACAAGTATTGTTCTCCATTTCATTCCAAGACTTATCTTCTAGAAATTTCACATCTCGACTTACAAAAATTTCTTAGTTATAGGATTAAACAATCCGTATGCCTTAGATTGATCAATATATCCTATAAAATATACTTTTCGCTCCTATCATCGTTTTTTTCTCAATTTTTCGGAACATGAGCGAAAGCAATACAACCAAATACGCGAAAGTGTGAAATTGTTACCTTTTGTCCACTCCATGCTTCTTCGTACAAAATTTCGAACACCGAAAGGCTATCTATTCAAGATATATACCGAACATGTAACCGTCTTGTACCCATAAATCTTTAGACAAATTTCGTGTTTTAAGAAAACTTCGAGCCATATTCATATAATTGTTTGATTCTTCTTTCTCGCGACTCCGTTCGTTGTGGAGTATAGCCGGGTTGTCGTTTGTTTTTTAATACCATTTTGTTTCGCAAAAATCAATGAATTCGTTAGATTCATACTCACCTCCTCCTTTATCGCACTTAACTTTAATAAACTTACCACTTGTTTTTCAAAATTTCTCGCTTAAACTCCTTAAACTTCGAAAATGTTTCCGATTTATATTTGATGAAATACACCCAAATTTTCCGGCTAAAATCGTCAATGAAAGTAAGAAAATAGAGACTCGTCAAAGAACTGAATTTTCTTGCATTAAATCGCATAACCGTATGCACTAACTCTAGTTGTTCTTTGCCCTATTAGAGGCCGAATAAAAACTATCTCATTTATGTTTACCCATAATACAACTTGTACAAAAAGAGATATGATCGTATAAAGAAGGCAACCTCCCTTTCACCATAGACTGACTTTGCAACAAACTCAAACTTTTGATAGGTAAATGACCATATCGCAAATGCCACAAATCGCAGTTAGTTGGCGTTGAAACATTATGTGCATACAACTTCTCACTTTTCAACCGAGAATCGATACAACCTCGTTCTTTGTCATTGGAATCTTTGCAACAAGAGACTTATGTTTATCAACAATCGTGCAAGTAGTGTTGTGAAAGCTAACATCATAACCATGTGCATCTAACCGACCAACACTCAAAAATTATGCTTGAAATTGGGTACATAATAAACATCATAGATATTTCACAACATTTTTTTTTGGTTAAGACAAAATAACATCTTTTCTAAAGCTTTACTGACGATAATCACCCAAACCAATAGATGACCGAAAGATGTATCAAGATGTGAAAATCACCATGACCAAATTACATGATTACTACATCCACCGTCAACCAACCAAACATCTTTAATAGGTACTTGCATTGGCCATTTCAAAGCCAAAAATAAAGCATCCGATGTTTATCTGCTCAGACATTGGCTTTGTTTTTATTCAAAACATATCGTAGTTTTCGACATTCGTACTTATAATGGCCATATTATTTGCGTAGTGACACCGAATTTTAGATTTATCTATCCACCCACAACCATGATCATTTTGAGATCGCTTCCGAATGTGTTTCTGCCATCTTCAGGATCTATCATCGACTCCAGACTGCCCCTTCTACCTTTACTTTTTCCCCGCCATGAAAACCTCTCGCCTCTACCTCTATCCATGACGCTTTAGATTTAAAAGCATGCTCTAAATTACCGATATCTAAATTAATTCTCGCTTCATGCCAACAAAGAACCAAGCACTCCTTCCACGATAATTTTGTCAATTCTCTCGATTCAAAAACAATAACGATCATATCAAATTTTTGTGTGCAAAACATCTAAGAACTTTTCAAAAATTCTTTGGTCATCAAGTTCTTCACCATTCATCCGAAGCCGATTAACAACACCCATAACTTTGGGTCATAAACTGATCAATGGTTTCGAGTCACCATTTTAAGCGTTCAAACTGCTCCGAGAGTCCGTAATATTACCATTTTTACTTTATCATTTTGATAAGCACTTTAAGTATATCCAAATTTGATTTCCAGCGCTTAGTGTGCCAGTGATTTTAGGAAAACAAGAGTCATCTAATGAATTTAAAATGCACATCTTTGCTCTACCTTCTTTCTGTTTAAGTTCATCAAATTGTTTTCTTTGGGCAACAGCCATACCAACACCAGCTTACGTTCGTGAACCCCAAATCTACCGATTCCCAACACCCTAAGCCTTGTAAACATGCTTGCATTTTAAGACTCAAAATCATAATTTTTTCCACTAAATAATGGCGCTGGATGGCAAGTTGACTTGTTTTAACCCATGTTTAAAACAATCACCTTTAATAAACAAGCAATCTTTTCCCTTTTACTAGAAACAAATAAAAAGAGCCTCAACCCAACATACTTTTAAATGTAAGAAAAAAACCAAGAAATAATGTTCACAATGTTAAATCTTTCCTAGCACCAACTCATGTGAAGGAACTCATTTCTCAAAGCTTACAAATTTGACCAAAAAGAAGCACATGGCCGTAAACACTTCTCCAAAGAAAGGGTAGGGAATGCAACAATGGCAACTCATCTCAAACTCGGTCCAAAGAAGATATGCAGCAGTTAAAATTGGATCCTCTTCTACGTGCAAAGAAACTTCCACCACTCATCTCAAACTCGGTCTGAAGAAAGATATGCAGCAAGAAATTGGATCCTCTCTGCGCAACAAAACTTCCACTAGTTTCGATCAAACATAGTAGTTTGTTCCTCTTTTCCCAAGAAGAACCTCAATGCTCCAATACCATGACAAATTTACTTAAGAGAGAAGCGAAACAAAATGAGAGAGAAGAAAAACAAGAAATCGATGAGAACACATGCACTAATAGATTCATTAAAGTGAATTATTTATACAAGAAAATTGACTATTCAGAAACCTAATCAAAGTAATAAAACCGAAACTACAACTACTCCAAACTAAATCGTTAACAAGAAATGTAGAGCCACAAGTCATCGTGGTATCATCTCGCGCATTTTCTAGGAGATGGAACATATCATGCCCCAATCCTTCGTCTCAACTTCGATCCCGAGTAAGAGATATCTCATGTATATTGAACTAGTGATCCCATCCGTCGACATCAACATTTGCGTACAATTCCTCTATTCACACCGGCCCATTGTGGGTTGTCAGCTAGTGCACAATATTGTGAGGCTTGATTGTGTGTGTATTCCCGAGGTGTTTGCCGCAGATAGGGAAGCCAACCCCGAGGCGAAAGATTGATATACTCCTTGCTTCCGAAGTTAGACGGAGAGAAAGTGATATGAATGTATGTATTACGAAGAATGACACCATCCGCTCCGGCATTAGTAGAATAACATCGCCGTGTAATTTGAATGAGATATGGCCCAACGGTTCAAATATATTCTACTAGCCAAAATACAATGCGTTAAAAACAATGCAAAGTGGAGTGGCTCTTTAATTTACATGAGTTAAGCAACGAATTCAAAATAATATAGTTGTCGTACATTTATCTATCTAAAGAATACACGAGAAAAATCACTCCTTCAAATTCATCGTAACCTTTGCCGGAAAGACACCACGAGAATTTGGTTATGGAAAACCGCATTGTGAATCGATTCCGTGTGTTTTTTAGGAACAGTAAGGTTTAATCAAAAATCACAATGCAAAGGGATGTTGATTCCTCTTCGTCATTGTATTTAGATTGACTTCCCGAATTCCAATCCTCATATGTCCATAATTCGGTCACCATGAGTTTTTGTCTGAATATTTTGGTTGAATCCTTCAAACCCTTCAACTACTTTATTGACTCGGTGATATCTACTATCTTGAGAGGTCTCCACATTTGTGTCCAACATATGATTCATATAAATTACGGTAACCACCTCCATTGATTTCATTACAACAAGACTTTTCATGTAAACATAATTAGATCATGGGGTTTGTAGACAAATTGTGATAGTCATATAAGAATATAATTATTTTTCAATAGGTATGACCTTTACAACAACAATATTAGAGTGGTTCATGATCGATATATCAACTTCCTTGATTTGGATTTCTTCCAACACTTGATTTTGAGGCATTGCGTGGAGGTACAGCTTTTCTCAAAGTTTAAATCTATTTTGCATAGTAAATGGGTGCATTTCAATGGAAGCCTACACCCTTTACTTGCCCGCCTTAAGAAAATGGCTAGATTCGATGAATTATTAGAGTTCTTGAGTACTCTAATACTCTCTATTATTGATGGCACAATGAAAAGCAACAAAGCTATCATCATTGATGTTCGAACCTATTTACAAGATGCACATGACAAGATCAAGTTTCTTCAACTTGAGTCACAACTCCAATGAGATGAACTATAGTAGAGGAATAACTCTTCTTTTTAGTTTGAGGTTGATTCTCAACAAAACCAACGCTTGATTAGACTTCAAGAGTGGTTTCACATGAAGACGCAAAAGTTCGATTCTCACTTCCCAAGCCCAACATCGACCTTGGGAAGAAAATTATCAACAACAAGAACATAATCGGGTCTCATATATGAAAATGATGTGTCACGACGTTCCATACTATTCTAAACCAATCTAGTTTCCGTAGAGTTGGGTTCCTTCATGACAATTCATCTTCACTTTAGATTGTCAAAATGCCAACATTGTGATTAGGGTTAGGCATGTGAACTTGATTAATGTTTTGGTATTTACCCCCGTGAGCATTGTGGTAAACATACTTATCATTCAAAAAAATGATCCGGACACAAAACTATGGCAAGAGAGAAGATTCACCTTGGATGGATCGCTCTTTGGCAATGGTCTTTAATAACCAAGAAGATATATCAGACATACTTTAGAGTTTATTTTCAAGTATTGACATGTCTTGGCAAGAGAGATATCTTCATCTTCTCACCTTGTATCTCATATGGGGAATCGATTGTCAACTACTAACTTTAAATATATATCAAGCGAGCTTGAGCTACAACCATACCCAACACAAATTACGAGAGCCTAGAGCCGCAGTCAACCAATGCTAGAGTCGAATTGTAGCCATAGATAGATTCATGTTCCATGAGCATGACTCTGGTTGGTGGACATCCTTTAACCACCACCGACAAAAGAATTAAGTTGTTGCCGCTCATTTAATTAGTTTGTGGTCATCTTTAAACCATCATTAAGGAGCACTTCCACTTCGCATAGGAATTCAACTTCTAGCCGTATTCATAATTATTCTAGGAACTACTTTGAGCTAAAAGTTCCGCAGTTGGTGGCCAGCCTTTAAACCACCATTGGTAGACTACTTCAAGTTCTCGCTATCTCATTTAGTTTGTGTTATTTCTTAAACCACCATTTTAGAGAGAACATCCAAACTATCAAGTTGTCATGCACTTCGTGTGTTTCAACTCTCTTCGTACTCATACACCCTTTCGAATTAGGGGATTGGGGGTGGGAATGTTGGAAGCATAATCCTCTTGGGTTATGTAAACTTGGCTCATTCACTTGAATGGAAGACAAAAACCTTAAGTGAAGTCCAACAATAATGAGAATTCCAAGAGAATTTATTAAAAGATGAAAAACAAGGGTTAATAAAAATGTATTTATATGTACACATTGTGAATAATATGCATCACATGACTTATCCAAATTAGTTTATTATTTGTGTGTGGGTACAAAAATTCTAGAGCATACTACCGTGAATATTTTTGAATATTCTATGGAGATCAAATCCTTACGATCCACCTAAACATATAAAGTTAAGATTAAATATTTAAAAGAGATCACTTCCGTGAGGGTTTCTGAATGGTCGGTGTAGAAGGGTTTGGAAATGCAGTTTGCAATGATCCTGGAGCTCAGATCTCAGACATTTTATTGATCTTGGTGAAACCATTCTCAAGGGAATTCGTTTGCTGTGTTTCAAACTCAACTTGTTTCTTCTTTTTGATTGTGAAGAGGTTAAAGGAGAAGATCGGGACATTCCTCATGAATTCTTCACTTACCGATGAAGGTCGATAACTTTAGGATCAAAATATCCTTAGTGAATACGACCTTACCAAGGATGCCATGATTTAAACAATAGCAAGAATTCAGGTAGAGCCAAAGGGGGAGGTGCATCCACCTTAACCCCGCCAAGATCATGTAAAAATATTTATTGCAATTCAAGTGTGAAAATATTAATTGCAATCTCAAGTGTGAAAATATTAATTTCAATTTCAAGGAGATGCATTCACTTGTCCAATATGGATGGTTGGTGCTTGGGATATAAGAGAAATGCAATGTGATATACGAAAACAACTATGGGGAGTTGTAACTCTTCATATGCAAAAATTCCCAAAAGGTTCATGAGTAATAGAACAATGTACCCCGAATATTGACACAAGATGGGGCAATGTAAAGATAGAGTTTATTTCAAATATAATTCGATGCCAACCATATTATGAGGCTATTTGACTTCATCTCATCTTATAGATTGTTAACAAGCATATTGTGATGAATAGGATCACTAGTCAGAGTTTATTTCAAATATAATTCGATGCCAACCATATTATGAGGTTATTTGACTTCATCTCATCTTATAGATTGTTAACAAGCATATTGTGATGAATAGATCATCAATGGATTTACTAAACATATGATAAGAAAGAAGGGGTTCACAATACTAAGTTTCTCATAGAGAAATCATAGTTTCTTTCATATCAACTCAAGATCCCTAGCTTGATTTAATGTAAGAAATTGTTTTTTTTATTTATCTTGAGCTAATATCATGCCTCAACAATGGTTGGCATGAAGTCGTAATAGTACCGTATTGTGTGGTTTTTCCTTATCTGTTTTAAAAAAACATTTTTTACTTGAAATTGACTAAAGTAGATATTTTTGAATTAAAGTTGGATTCCAACACACTTTTCTAGAATGCTCTTTACAAGTGATATGAAAAATCGCAAAAATTTCACATGAAAACAATTTTTCAAAATGGGGAGAAAGATATTCATACCTTGTCTACAACATCATCTCTTATATTTATTCTTTCCTACTAATTTAGGACTCAAATCGTAGTTGAAACCATCAAAATTGAAGAGAAATTCCATGCAAGGTTTCAAGTTGTAGAAGGGATGTTTTGCCTTCTTTTATGTGCTCATGAAAAATCAAGTGCAATAATGGAAACAAGAATCAAGCATGTCTCTAGATTGAATTACAATGGTAAAGAAATAAGGGCTATACGTTTCACTTTAGGAGCAATGACAACAACCAAGACATGGCTTTAGTGTTAGTTAAGGGACACCCAAAATTTGGAGGTTTTTGGCACTAAAGGGAAACATGGTCCGAATTGGTTGTAGATATTGAGGTTCAAGGTTTGTAGTCAATAGCTTGACCATCAAATGGAAAACTCTAATTCGATGCACCAAGCATTACCTACATAAAAATTTATTGGGAAAGGTAATATATCTCGACTGTTAGTATTATATTTGATCACCCACTCATATGTATATAAATTCCCTAAAGGGAATTGAAGATTCAATTTGATTCTAATCCAATCAAGTTGATAAGAAATTGAATATGAGCTTGAGACATCATACATGAAATCACATCATATGAAAGGAAATAAACACTTCAATTAAGTGGTCTACCTTTGATTGTATTGACTCAAAGGATAACAAAATACCTCAACATGCTCTCGATTGCGCACACCAAAAACAAAGCCCATGAGGTGTGAAAGTGGGTGGTTCCCAAAATCACCGCCGACGTACCCCACCTTAAGCCAACCACTACCATCCTCACATTTCAATAAAATGGCCCAATTAAATTTTGTATTTGTGCCCTAATTATAGAGATCAATAAAATGACAAACACCCTCGAGGCCTATCAGAAAATAGTTTTCAGCACGCCTTTCTATTTACACTAACCTTGTGTTCGTGGAGTACTTTTGTAGAAGTATATGGCTATGGTCAAACCATTTTTGGCAATAGCCAAGGGTGCGAACATCATAAGGCATAGGAGAATCCTTATGCCCAAGTTCATGCTCCTCCTATCACCTATGGAAGCCCATGGGTTATTGCAAACCGTGAATTAAAGGGTGTATGGTATTTTATGAAATATGAGAAATGTGAGAAGTCCCTTAAACAATGGTGAATTGCATAGATAAAAATGTCTCAACGTATTATAGGAAATGATAAATTTGAATGGATTGAAAAGCTAGAAAACAAAAACTTTGTGAGCATCAAATACTACTCTTGCTTTGCATAGGATTTGATGTGACAACATACCACATATGTATTGACTATCACCCTTGGCCAACATTTTTTTATAAATCAAAGTTGGCACATCCAATATGCTTACTCTTCCCACTCATCAATTAGGTTACATAAGAAACATCATCGAGAAATAGTCCCAACAAATCATAGAATTCCTTGAACATTCTCAAAGCATAATGAATTTCCATGACCGTAAAAAATCAAGACCGGTTTTATGGAGAAGGGAATCATTTGCATAAGGCTTTGGGCATACTTTATGAGGATTCCCGTGAAAATGATGGTGTCACCGATTTAAGGGAAAACTCGAACATGAGATTATTTTTTTCTTTTTTGAAGATAAAGGAGAAAAAGAAGAAGGAGTCGTCTTGTTCGCAAATTTTCCTTATTTGTAATTCCCATAGGAAAATGAGCATCATCTTCAACAAACCATTATCTCGATCTACAATGAAGAGACCATCTAGTGGACAATATGGTATCATAGGAAATATGAAAAATGGAAGAGAAAAATTGGGCTCATAGGAAATATATTCTTTCCATACTTGCATTGAATAAAGTGGAAATTGGACTTTCATGACCCTAGATTGTGTAATTATGTACAAAAAAATCTTTCATGTGAGCATCCTTTTGTTAGTGAGGTTCGCAGATAAATGAGACATGGGATCAATGTTCTTGGGTTCTAATTATTTGCAACGAAGCCCCTACAGGCGGGATGAACTTCTCATGTTTCGAACATCAACATCAAAGCCGAGGTGCCTCATTTGGTCAATCCAAAAAAAATCGAACAAACTCATATCAAAGAGATGATTTCAACTTCTTGATGACAATGTTTTTGTAAGAACACTTTTCCAAAGAAAGAAAATGACAAAAAATGTGCATTTAAATAAAGGGGGATTAGATGCATTATTTCCATAATAAAACGATTCTCCAATATCAAGATTATATTCCAGCCAAAACACCTTCTCATGTGGCCTATTGCATGTTTTTGTTAATGAAATTTTCTACAAGACTCGTCGCTATTTGTCTAATGCAAATTAGAGATGGAAGGTGGATTGTTTTGTATGAAAACATTCCACCACCTTCCCACAAAGGCAAGATACCATGTTGAAGCTAAGGTATTTCAAATCCATCGTTACCAATAATGTCTCTGCCGTGGTTAGAAAGAAGTCGCTAGCGTGGGTGTATGTGATAAACATACCTGTGAAAAAAATGGCACTATTACATATCTTGTAAATACTTGGGAAAGAGGCATGGAATGGTGTTGGAAATACATCCTAATGAATGGCTAAATATTGTTCAATGAGGAGTAGTGAGTTTAAGGAAATTTTATTCATTTCTTATGTTGTATTTAACACCATAAATCAAAATCGTGCATGAATTATTGGGTTGGCTGCGCTAAAGTGAGCTTGTCTTTAAACTATTTGAAAAAAAACCATTTTATTTACTTGATTATGTATAAAAACAAAACACATTAGCAATTTTGAGCATGAACAAGAATGATGAATCAAAATCACCACAATTGTTTCAAAGCAAAACAAAAATACAATATTCAAACCCTAAACTAGGGGCAACCAACTATGCAATATTAAAATCTTAAGGAAAATTCAAAAAATATATATAATGTGTACAAGGTAATGGAAAAAATATATATTTTATGGTGAATCAAAGTCTATAACCGAAGACTATCTTACAATGCATTCAACTATAAACAATATAGCATTATATTCAATCCGAATCATCATCAACGTGAACCGTTTCCCTAAAAGTATTTGATGTCATATATATAGGATGAGGTATTTACAGATGTAGTTTATATTGAGCCTAACTAATCATATATACAAATAAGTATACATCGACAACACCAATTAATATTTATTATGGTGTCAAGGTGTGAATGATGTTCTTACCATTTAGAGCGTATTTTCTAATTGCGTCTCTTTCATGGATGTGGATATTTTTTTTTATGAAGTCTTATTATCTCGTGAAGCAAGATAATAGTTGGCCACAAACACGCATCAAGAGGCAAATATTGTGGTGGCATGATCTTGGTTTGTATATCTTGTAAAGAAATTTCATACACCCTCTAGCGTATTCGTATAGCATGGATAGGTAGCTCCGTATCTAAATATGTTGGTCATAAGCAAAGAGAGAAATAATAATTGTTAGTGGAAATGTATGTGAAGAGATGGACCCATTTAAATAGTCCGAAACGTCAGTTAAAAACTCCTCAAATGGTTATTCCATTCTATTTCAAGAGATCTTTTATTTTTATTTTTTAAACAAAAGTAAGTAAATGTGAATTTTTCTAAAACGTAATAGAACAATATGTGGTTAAATGCAATAGTAAGTAGTTGTATGTAAAATTTGGTTAAGTAGCAAGTGATGTTTACAATGGGAATTTTAGAGGATAGAGTGCATGGTTGATTAGAGTATATTCTCTTGTGGAGATTTTGAAAACAAGAAGTGATTATTATTTTTTCCTATACCCGAGATAATGATTATATTGCATGCATGAGAAGCGTGAGAATAGAAATGTTGGTTTGATTCGGAGGTCCAACAACGATCTTACTTTGATATCGCTGTAAATTTTAATTTCTCGTCGTTATTTGGTGCAAATTTCTACAATTTATTTGTCTAATGTCATACCCCGTGATTTATGTATTGTTAAATCCCATGCCATTAGAAGAGGAAATTGTTGATGTGGAACTCTCTTGTGATGGGGCAAATGGGTACATATGTTGATGTGAAAGGTCCCATGGTGTTCCTTTATATTGGTGGAATTCAACCACTCACGAAAGGTGACAACTTTGGATGCTTTGAGTTAGGTGCATATAAGATTGAAAATGGATTTGCCAAGCACACCATTAACAAGGCCTATCGACCCACAAGTCACAGAGTATAAAATTTTTCTCATTGCATAATAGGACTTTTTTTTTCTAAATGTTCATCTTCTATTGTACTATAATTTTGTTTTCTTTGTTTCTCTACGTAGCATATTGCAATTGGCATGTTCAATTTTTTTAGCATTCTTTTATTGGCGCAAAGCAACCGAATGGTTCATTGCATATAGGTATGGAATATTCAAATATTTGATAATCATCATGTACAGGATAGGATTATGTCCTTGAAATTAGAGATCTCCAAGCTTCCGCAGTAGGTGCTCCACTTTTAGATTTGTGAGGAGTTAAAGGAAAAAAACTTGCAAAGTGCTCACCTTGTTGACAAAAAATAGTTGAAAGTGTTATGAATGTGTTGAAGTTTTGCTAGAGTGAATTTCCACATGATGTGCCAACATAAAGAGGAATGTATTTCACAAGTGGTAGTCGGCATAAATCTCTAACAAGGATAATGGAGCCATTTCCAAATGGTGTATGTCGTTCGTAAGGGAATGCTTCCCTCAAGCAATCATCAATATGAGAAATCATTTTTTGCCAATGAAGATCATATCATCAATTATAATATACTTTATGTGTGATGAAGTTTTCTTGAAGTTTAAAAGTGATTTTCCTTCAAGAGGATGCATTGTTTACACAAGGATTTGGGTAGCCGAGTAATTGAATTCAATGAAATGTATGGCCATTTACTGCAAGTGCAAGAGAATAGTAGTATGTGACCAATTATGGTAAGAATAAAAAGTCGCGATGGCCAAGAATTTCAGTGGTCATCAACTTCAATGTGGTATCATAGGTGGAGTTGAGAAAGAATTTTCCATTCATCGATGTTAACGGATTATGGAGGGGAAAACCACAAGAGTGAATGGTTCTTTGGGATGCGGGGATTGTGGGGTTTCGCTTCTCAATGAACATGCCATGGTGTATATGTCCCTTTTTATTCCTAATATATAACTATTTCCTTACCTGAACCAATTCCGCATGAGTTTACAGAAGGAAAATATAGAAGTAGTTCACTCCAACAAAAAGCGACATAACAAGGATCTCTAGGAAAGGATGGTAGCGTATTGTGGCAAGACAGAAAATTAGTGGAGGGAATATGTGTTTCCATTGCTTTTCATTTCCAGTAGAAAATGACCAAGAATGTGCAACTTCAAGGAGAGTCAATGGTTCCAATGAAACATGCCTATTCATGGGGGTGTTTTCATAATCATGGGAGACACATCTAAAAATAGTTCGGTTAACATTCAAAGAAATAAATGTGTGACTACAGAGTGAAAGTGGTAGTTTTTATAACATGCGGCATATTGCTTGTGCACCAATGCCTATGTTTTTGCTTCGTAAAGAGTTTTCGAATCACATTAATAATAGGTGCTTCGGAGGCACAATTTTGTGAGGGGCATGATAACATTTGACAAAAATTTCTGATCTTGTTTCTGGTTTTGATTCATACTTTTAAATGTAATGGAAGACAACATGGCACGATAGAATAGGTTGAAAATCAACATTTTCTCTCCGAATGGAAAGTAGATTGACATTGTGGATCTTAAACCTATCATCATTATGAGTGAGGATGTAAATTTTCCAGCCTTTATCATCAAGGAATATTGAATATGTGGAGTTAAATTCCCATGGTACACCATATCGATAGCTAAGGACATTATCCTTTTTATGGAGGCATGAAGATTCATGAAACTTTGTGTGTGTCGTTGAACACAATTGACAAGATCTTCATAGTATTTAGACAGTAGCTCAGCGAAGATGGATGTTGTGGTAAGAAGACATGGTTCATGGATTTTTGATTGATGAATCACAAGATTGCGATGTTGGAGATGATGTTGATTCGAAAATGGTTACGTACCAATCGAAATAGTTCCTAGCATCAACGACTTATGTTTCATTGTTCCAATCGTAGCGTCCATATTTGGTGCATCTTGCAAAAAACGGAATCCATGTATGTATGCGTATCCTATATGTTTCCATTCATATATTAAGAACATAAGAAAGTAAAAAATTAATGGAGAAAAGAATGGTTAGATGAAAACTTGTACCACACCCATGTGTGGAACCGTTTTTAGACTTCTTTCGAGGAAAATTGTAAATTTGAAATGTATATATTGGGCCATAAGATGTGGGTTTTTTATTATGTTTTGAATTAATTCATTTGTAGATATTTCTCATGGCTTCTGAGGCAATATTGTTAAGTATGAAAATTTAAGTCATGCCACTTGGGATCAGCCGCACCGAGGGTGAATAAGAAATGTCGTATTTCCTATTTGTGTGATCAAATCACTAAATCACATCATCATTTGTTCCGGTAAAGAGTGTGTTCCCCGAAGACATGAACCGAAGCACATAACTTATTATGGGAATTTGGAACTTGGAAGCTCATGAAGACATTGTCAAAGATCCGAAATAGTTGTCGTAAGTTGTTTCAATGCGTTTTTTCACAAATATGTTAGCAATTTCTTGGCTATGATGGTGCATTAGAATTTTTTATAAGTAGTAACAAAATCTTTGATGCTTCCGCCAATTTTTTTATCATCATAGTGCATTAAGTGCAAAGCATATTCATGCATCTCAACGTTCTTAATTCTTGGTTTCGCGACTGCGGAAATTCCCGTAGGAAAGTGTGGGGATGACATAGTGAAAAGGCCTTAAGTTGTGTATTCATTCATAGGGGATATGGATGTTGGCAAAGCCAATCAAGTGAGTTTGTTGAATTTAAATGAGATGAGTGCAAATAAGCACATATGTTTGCAAGTTCGTGACATGAAATTGGGAGGGGTTAGAACAAAAGAGGAAGGGTGAGATCTAATGGAGTGAGGATGACATCATGGTCATAATTAGAATCAACTATAGTTTCATGGTGTTCTAATGAAGAGGTGGTTACACTAAGAAGAAGAGAGGATATTTTTTGCAAAGTTGATATGGAAAAATATTAATTGTAGACAACATTGAGCTAGACATCCTTGTAGTAGGGATCATTTTTTACTTTGTATTCAAATTCCACCAATACATGTGATTTAAAAAGAATAATTCATAAACGTTTTTAGAAGTATTGTATCTTTTGACAATGAGGTTGTCCAATTCGGAACCATATGAGGTAAATAGGGGAAATATTAGTGATGTATTGGGGGAAGTGGATTGTATGGCCTCCGTATTTGTATCGACCACCATGAACATGAGTAACTTGTAGAATGGGGTTGACACGTGTGATGAGCATTTATTCAACTTCTGTATTAAATTATAAAGGAAAATTGATTGTGCATCTGGTCCATGCTCTTAAAATGAGAAAATGATACAAAGAGGCATAGATGAGGCACAACAGAAGCAAGAAATATTACCATGTAGAATCCTTGTTTCCACGTATTGGCATGATCTTTCAATATTGTGCAAACATGCATGGGAGAAAGTTTAACTATCCTTTGTCGAAAGCGACGGTGCTCATCAATGAGATGGGGGTTGTATTGGTTTTGAAGAAAGCGCAGGTGAGTTGGTTTGCATGTTTGGTGGAGCACATGAGGTGGAGGGGAAGTAGGTGATGTGCTGTTTTTGAATTTTTTATAAAGTAGACGTCAACGCACATTTAATGTTTCTTTGTTTTGTGCACAAATACACGCCTTTGTGCATTTTTTCTACATTATCACTATTGATGGAATATCTAAGCAAGTACAATTAATTTATTTTTAAAATAGAGATATGCATGAAAATTATATAAGTATAAATGAATTATATATTCATATAAAAAAAATTATGAATCTCTATATTTTAAAATATTTTATATAATAAAGAAGAGAAGGTAGCATTGCCAGAAAGGAGTGTGCTCATGACATGCTTGAAATTCTACAAAGATAAATGATAAGCTACTAGAAAATTCATTATTTCAACCTCAAAATGTCTTAATAAATACAATGATATATTTAGATTTTGTCTTTGTTCGTGCATAAATAAGATGCCTTTGTGTGTGCTTTTTATCTCGCATTTTCTTTGTTGCATGGCATATCTAAGCAAGTATAAATAATTTATTGTTAGAATGGAGGCATGAGGAAATTATAGGGAAGTTATAAATGAGTTTTGTAAGTATGGAAAATTGTCGGTGAATCATGATTTCTCATAGACCAAAATTTGCAGTGTTAGTCAACGATCGCATCGCCAAAGATAAGGATCCATGAGAGGTAGTTAGTCCATGTCATGACACACACAGGAGCATTGATTTATCCAATGTCCAATAATATCCCCCCAACAAGATTCGAGTGCGTATCCAACCGATGACCTACGCTCTACTACCACTTGTTGGGAATCATGATTGTCATTAGACCAAACCCGCAAGTGTTATTCAATGATCGTATCACCAGAGATAAGGATCCACGAGAGGTGGTTATTCCATGTCATGAAACACATGGGGAGCGTTAGTTTATCCAATTCCCAACAAAAAATAAATTCTGAATCTTAAAGTCTCGTGGCTCTTCGTTAGTCTCTCGCGACTCGCGGTTCTTCTAACATCCTCTCCGAATTGAATATTATGCGGTTCTTTCATTATTTATATCCTCTCGATTGAATATTCGTAGTGTCTACGCGTGTCTACTAGCTCAGCTTTTCGTTAGTGTCTCAAGGCTCCTCGTTAGCTCTTCTAAATTTTGCATGTTATTTATATCCTATGATTGAATATTTGTAGTGTTCACGACTCGCTATTTCTTGTTAGTGTCTACAACTTTGCGGTTCTTCGTTAGTGTCTACGGCTCGCGGTTCTTTGATAAGAATTTCATCGTGCGAGTATGGCTTCCGCTTAACTAAGAGATAATTTCCGACCCAATTCCGTCCGCCTCCGAGAGTCAAGCTCCTACCCATATTGTTAGTTAAGCTCCTAGCTCCCACTCTGGGCAGTGGTCAAGGCCTCACTAGATGAAGCCTTGAAGTTCTCCTCTCAAAGTGCCTTAATCTACCGGTTTAATGGCTTTTGGCCGCGGGCCGACATCTCTCCAGCGCTGGATTCGGAGGTATTGAAGCCTCTCATTTCCCCGATGACATTAATATCCACCCCGTGCTAAGGGTTTATTTATAGTAGATTTTGAAACTCGAAAGCGTACACGATTTTAGATTCCGGTCTCTGGTTTTGGGAAACTTGGGCCTATTCATGAAGCCATGGAACCTATCATTCGATCTCTCAACAACATTCATAACCTCGAAACATTTCGCCAAATAGATTGCCAAACCTACCTTTTGCATCTTTGGAATCTCTCTCTCACTAAAAGCCATTGGAAATGTAATTGGGAAATTTTATCGTTGTGTGCCTGCAATGCAGGAATATGTCAAAACCACCTATGCATGCATCTCTGCAGAAATTGACTTCAACGTCGTATCTCTAACCGAAATAATTGTAACAAGCAAAAACTATGTATGGAACCGAAACTCGACTATGAAAGTGCCCTCTTTAGATGTTGATCCTTCTTTGAGACAAAGCCATCTAGCCAAAAATTTCCTGAAAAGTATCCCATGAAAATTATAAAGCAAAAGAATCACCAGATCTACATGGTGGGAAGGAGCACAAAAAGGAACGCGCAACGTCATCAAGTAAGAATACTCTCTAGAAACTCGAATCGCAAGAAACTCAAGCAAGAAAGAAACAACCAAGACAAGCAGTGGGGAAAGCCCGCCCCAACAACAAAAGAACGAACTCGACAACTCCCCTTAAGCATCAACGAGGATTCGAACATCACAAGAAAGTAAATCTTTATTTGCTAGCAAAGAAGATCTCCCGTATCCTGAAGATAAGACACTAGTGTCCCAAGAATCAAAAATAGATTAAGGAGGGGAAAGATAAAGGAAATTGGAAGACCGTAGAGAAGAAAATAAAGCTACAACACCAATCTCCCCAGAAAGAATATGAAGCGTAAAATTAAGAACTAAGAAAATTATAGGTCCGATAGACCAAATTTGGTCTCAAAGTGGGGACGGTAACTATCATCATTATCATCATAATAAAGATGAAAAAGTAGCATTACTAAGAAAGGAGTGTTTCCATGACATGTTTGAAAGTCAACAAAGATACATTATAGGTTTGTAACCAAATTCGTTAATGTAACCTCAAATGTCAAAAGAGATAAATAGGACGATATAAGCATTTTTTTTATTTAAACATGCTTTGCAGATAGCATGAATAGTTAAGAGGACACACATGCAATTCATAGACATATAGATATTACAAAAAATTTAATTGAAGTTTTTGCGTATGCTACTATGCATTTTCTATAAATTTCAAAGGGGTAAGACATATTTTGGATTTTTTCAAAAGTTGTCTTTTCAAAAAATAGTGTAGTACAAGAACATGGAGATAGTTTATGAAACTATGGAACAATGATGTCTACGTATATGATACTCCATGTACAAAATGGAAATGGTCCTTGGTGGCATGAAGAGATGTCAAAGGTGATAGACAACATCATTTTGCAACAAACATTGATTGATGTCTTTGAAGACCCTTTGCATGCAAATTGTAATGAATTTCCTATGAATGGACTAGAATTGTATGTAAACACTCCACACCATTGAAAAAGTATGTTTTGACGAAAAGTACATAGAAAGGTGACTCGAAATCCTTCCACGAATTTCTGACATCGTATGGTTTGATAGAAAGAAGAAACATGTATTTTGTCAGAATACCCATGAGCTCATTGTCAACATCATTGAAAGCTATAACATTTTCTAAGTGGTCCAAAGGTGGTTATGCAATTTAATTCTAGGTTTTTAAAGTTAGTCACATTATGGAATTACAATTAAATTTTATGCAATGCCACATATTGTTAGAATAGTGCATCACTTTTTTCATACATTGGTTCCAATAGATAATTAACCCGGCATGTGAGGAAATATAATTCATCCATGTGAAGAGTAGTTACAACATAGCATGAAAATAAATCCTTATTTCTTTCTGGAGACTTCCATGCAAATAATGTCGTAATCATCTTCCATACTTGGGTTCACTTAGTGCTGTTATAGTTTCTTCCTAAAGATGGGAAGGAAGAATTGAAGCTCGTTTCACAAAAAAATCTTTGAATTTGTTTAGTTTCTTCAATGTTTGAATTTATAATAATATTATTGGTGGAGACAAATGTATAGTGATTCCGTTGAATTCGTATAGCAAGTATGTAGTTTATTGTTATAATGGAGGCTTGAGGGAATTATAGGGAGTATAAATGAGTTTTAAATGAATAGAATATAAATTCCGAATCTTTACAATTTAGAAATAGTTTATATAACAAATATGAAAAGGTATCATTGCTAAGAAAGGAGTGTGTCCATGATATGTTTGAAAGTCAACAAAGATATGATAAAGTTTGTAACCAAATTAATGTAACCTCAAAATGCTCAATAAATAGGATGAGATAAGAAAATTTTGTTTTTTTATTGGAACATGTTTGAGAGATAGCATGAATAGTTAAGAAGACACACATGCAATTTATAAACATATAGATTGTACAAAAAGGAATTGGAAGTTGTTATAGACGTTTTTATGTATTTTTTTGTAAATTTCAAAGGGGTAAACATACATATTTTGGAATTTTTAAAAAGGAGTCTTGTAAAAAAAATAATGTAGTACAAGAACATGGAGATATTTTACAAATATATGGAACAATTATTTCTACGGATATAATACTCCATGTACAAAATGGAAATGGTCGTTAGTGGCATGAAGAGATGTCAAAGGTGATAGAAAATTGATCATTTTGAAACAAGAATCGAGGACCTCTTTGCATGCGTAGTCATTATGAAGTCTTTCGAATTGACCAAGAATTTGTAAATGCTCAACACCATTGAAAAAATTCGTTTTGACAAAATGTTTTAAAGGTGAAAAGGCAACTTGAAATCCTTCCACAAATTTCTCCATATCATATGGTTCAATATAAAATAAAACATGTATTTTTGATGTAATACCCATGAGCTCATTTGCTATAATTGAAAGATATAACATTGTATAAGTGCCTAGTGTGTTTATGAAATTCAATTCTAATTTTGTAACGGTAGTCACATTCTGAAAAGTCACAATTACATTTTGTGTAATGCCACATATTGTTAGAATGGTGCATCACTTTTTCATGTATCGCTGCAATTGAAACTAAATGGGCATGCGAGGAAATAGAAATCATCCATGTGAATAGTAGTTACAATTGCACGAACATAAACCCATATTTATTTCTCGCAGACTTCCATGCAAGTAATTTTGGAATCGTCTTCCATACCTCGGCTCACTTGGTAGCAGCATTCACATTTTCTGCTCAAAGATGGTAGAAGAATTGAAGTCTATTTCATGGAACCATGTTTCGTAGAGTTGTTTAGTTTCTTAAATATTTGGATTTATGATAAGATTGTTGGTGGAGATAGTCCCATAGTGATTTTGTTGAATCTTATATAAAGTATAAATGATTTATTGTTAGAATGGAAGCATGAGAAAATTATAGGGATGTATAAATGAGTTTGTATGCGTAGAAATTAAATTCGAATCTTTACAATTTAGAAATAATTTATATAATAAAGAAGAAAAGGTAGCATTTCTATGAAAGGAGTTTTTCCATGACATGTTTGAAATTCAACAAAGATATATAATAGGGTTCGTAACCAAATTGGTTAATGTAACCTCAAATTTCGGAATAAATAGGACGAGATAAGCAATGATTTTTTATTATTATTTGAACATTTTGTGAGCCGGCATGAATAGTTAAGAAGAAAAAAATTTAATTTATAGACATAAAGAAATTTTACAAAAAAAATTGAATTGAAGTTGTTTCAAATGTCGCTATATATTTTAAATTTGAAAGGGGTAAACATACATATTTTGGAAATTTTCAAAAAGAATCTTTGTCAAAAAACAATGTATTACAAAAGCATGGAGATATTTTACAAAAACTATGGAACAATGATTTCTACAAATATGATACTCCATGTACAAAATGACAAGGCCCTTGGTGGCATAAAGAGATGTTAAAGGTGAAGGACAAAAATCATTGTGCAAAAGACATTGGATTGATGTCTTTGAGGATCTATTTGGATGCAAAGTCATAATGAAGTTCCTTTGAATTGACCAAATTTTTCTCGTAAGCGCTCAACACCATTAAAAAATTCTATTTTGATGGAAACCGTTAGCAAAAAAATGACTCGAAATCCTTCCGCAAATTTCTTTGACATTATATGTTTCGACAGAAAGAAGAAATAGGTCTTTTTTTGTAATACCCACTGAGCACATTGCCAACATCATTTAAAGCTATAATATTATTTAAGTGCCCAAAACCTGTGGTCATGCAATTCAATTCTAATTTGTAAAGGTAGTCACATTCTAGAAAGTCACCATTACATTTTGTAAAATGCCACATATTGTTAGAATGATGCATCACCTTTTTCATGCATTGTTTCAAGGTTACCAACAAAACTAAATGAACATGAGAGGAAATATAGATCATCTATGTGAAGAGAAGTTATAGTTGAACAAATAGAAACCCATATTGATTTCTCGAAGACTTACATGCAAGTAATGTCATGAATCATCTTCCGTACTTGGCTCGCTTAGTAGCAACGTTGTGGTTTCGTCTCAAATAGGGGTAGGAAGAATTGAAGCCTTTTTCATAGAACCATGCCTAGTTGCTTGAGTTTCTTCAATGTTTTTATTTATGATAAGGTCGCCGGTGGAGATAGTCCCTAGTGATTCCGTTGAATCTCGTATATAAGCTCCTTTGATTGCAAGTATTAATGGGTTGTCAAAAGAGCACACCAACAAGATATTTTCCTCTCCCGTAGTCACAATGGTCTCCCTATAGTGTTACATCAATAATAAATCCTAAAATTCCTTTAATGTGATGGTTTTCCTAACCTGCTTCGGGCCCATCTCTTTGCCTGATTGCTGAGGTAGGTGAAGTGGAATCAACAACACCAATTACATCAAAATTGGTATTCGCTATAGGGACTTGATTTCATTGATATTTTTGAAAATGGAAGAATTGATAAGGAAATTTTGGATCATCCCTAGAGCATGGCTTGATAGTGAATGAAACAAATAAAAAAAAATCCAATTTGTTCTTTAGGAGGTTGTAGTTTGGGTTTTTCTTTCACCATGCATTCAAAAAATGTATGTTAGGTCTCAGCCTTGATTATATTATAAAAGGATTCAACCAATTCAACGAATGCATAAATGTGGATATCATCTCTATCTCAATCAATAAATTCAAAGCCAAAGACGTTTCCCGAGACACACACATTTTTGTAATTCCTCAATGTTGTCTTCGTAGTTGCTCTAACTCGGATCAACCAATATCTCTAATAGGGATTGAGTGCCTTGAATGAGATAGTTGTAGGTGTCGATGCATTCATTAGAGTTACTATATAGGGAAAACCCACTTGTGATGATTACGAGCTAGCTTGTGATGTGCTTACGTATGCATACGTAGTGTTGATGGGTATTTAGTAAGCATTGCTTTACGACTCACAACCTGGCAAAATTACTTGGTGGACCTTGTGTAAATGGTAGAAGAAGAATTTAATGTAAAAAATAATTAGATTTTTTTGTGGCTAATGGGAGAAGAGAGAAAAGAGACAAATAAAAACAAAAGAGAGAGTAGGAAAATTTTGGGCCTTACGAAGAGTGTTGGAAGACAACGCAAGCTACTTTTGCCAAAAGTAAAAATTGAGTCGACTTAGATGTCTGGGATGCAACTCCGTCCAAAGATGGCGCATGGTAGCGTAGTCCGGTGTTGATGTGTTCCATCAAAGAGAGTAATGGAAGTGTGAGGATGTAGTCTAAGGAGGTAACAAAGCCAATGTCAATTACTTGGAGAAAGCTGAATTCCAGAGCCACCCAAATAAGCAGAAATGGAAATCTTAGTTAAGGCCCGCACGATGGTAGTAGCATGGTACAATCTTTTTTTGTGTATAATCTTGCATCCCTGAACAATGAAGAGAACTAGAAGCATGAACTTTTGAATTGTAAATTTAAATTTTCTAGAATTGCAAATTTGAATTCCTTCAATAATGACATGATTCTTAATTTCCATCTTAATTGGATATCTTCTTTTGGCCATCATCATTAAGATTATTTTCCTACAAGACACTACTATGACATGACACCTAACATATTGGTTTCCAAAATATACAAGATAAAACCGGCCCAAAAACTAAATAGTATATGGGTCTCAAGAATACCTCTCGACATCAAATTTTATCAGTTGAAGGCTCGCATACATCACAAAATACTATATTTACGCACGGAAGCTTGAAGCAACGAGAGTCTCTAGATTATCTTCTAGTCCAAAGGCTAGATTGGGAAAAGGTCTTAGTTTATGAGAAATCCAACCAGTCATGCCATTGATCAATGCAAAACAATTAGAAACCACATGTCTTAATACAACGAGGCAATGTTATCCATTTTAAAAGTTGTATCATTTCCTCTTCTCTTGAGGAATTTTTCTAGCAAGATGTTGACATTTTTAGGAATTACACCTAAAATTCGTAGTAGTGTATTTATAGTATTCATTATGAGGTCAAATAGTGAATTTTAGTATTCATTATGAGGTCATTTACAACAGAAGTTAAAGTGTTGTATGGAACTTGTTTGTTTCATACATCTTCAAATATTGATGCATTATTTTACATACTAGAAATTGATTCCAATTGTAAAAAATGAATTGATGAAATATTGCAAGATTGGTGCATTTGACATGACAATGATGTGCTCTTACACCATATTCAAAAATGAAGTCTCGTGAAATTGAAATTAGAAAAAAAGGGAATCAATGGAAGCTTTTATTAGCTCACACTATAAGTATATGCAGGGTTATTGTTCCTATGTGCAACAAGCCTAAGGTTAGGAGAAAATTTATATATCATTTAATAAAGGCCTAAATGTGTACAATAAAAGAACACAACCCTATAATAACATGTAATCAAGGATGTAGATAAGTTTTGACAGAAAAATGTGCCTAAATTTTTCCTTAAACCCTAAATTTTTCATGGAGTTCAACAAGTTCTAAGTGATTCTAATTCAATATTCCTTATCTAGGGTTTTTTTAGTATTTTTGCAACACTCCCTACCATTTTTAACTTGTTTCTTCCGGTTAGTTTTTTTTTTTTAATCCAAGAAAATTATTTGATGAAAACAATAAAACTGAAAAATAGAAGAATTTCTTAAAATTGAAAAAAATTGGATTTGAGTGAAACCGATAAAAAAATATTACAACATTAGTCAAGTTCGACTGTTGATAGTAGAACGGTACAATGTTTGTTAGTGAAGATAAGCCCGTAATTTTCTTTTAATGCATTGAAGAGAATTAGAAGCGTGAACTAGAATTGCAAATTAAAATTTAGAATTTCAAATTAGAATTCCTTCAACAAGGACATGATTCTGTTTTCCAAACCTTAATTGATATCTTCGGCTACAATCATTAAGATTTTTTTCCATGAGACATTTGTGACATGGTACCTAACATATTGGCTCTTGGAAGATATTATAAATGTCCAAAATAAAATAGTATGTGGGTCTCAAGAATACCTTCCACAACAAATTTTACTATCAAGGCTCACGCACATCACAAACTATATTTAATTATCTTCGGGAAGCAACTCTAGAGTCTCTAGATTATCTTTCCGTACCAAATCCCGGATTGGGAAAAGGTATTAGTTTACTATGAAAATGCAAACTATTTTCCATGATATTTGATCAATGCAAACAATGAAAAGAAGACATGGTCTGACACATTAAGGTACACATATCCATTTTAAACGGACATCTTCTCGTGGAATTCGCCTAACGATATTGGAAATTTTCTAGGAATACACCACCATCCTGGCAGTGGATTTCATAGCATCATCAATATATGTCTGATTGCAGCATTATTTCATATACTGTGTTTATTTCATCCAGAAAAATGAACTAATGAAATATTGCAGACTGATGAATTTGACATGAAAATAATGTGCCTCTAAACCAAGGATTAAAAAAAAAAAACCTTTGTGAACTTGAAATTAGGAAAAGGGAATCGTTGAAGCTTTTCCTAGCTCACACCGCAAATATAGGGTTATTGTTCCAATGTGCGGCAGGTTGGTTGAGAAAGTTTTATATCCTTTACTATGATTCATAAATGTAGAATTCAAAATGCAAAGATGTCTCATCTTAATAGGTCATCAAGTATATGTATAGTTTTTCCTTAAATGAGCAAACATGTCTAAATTTTTCCTTAAACCCTAGATTTTTTAATGCAGTTCAACAAGTTCTTAGGATTCTAATTCAATATCCTTTATATAGGGTTTTGATTATTGCGTGTAGTGATCCCTACCATATTTTATCTCATGCTTCTTATTATTAGACAGGTTTTTTTATCCAATAAAATTATTTGATGAAAACAATAAAAACCGAAAAAGAGAAAACCTCAAAATTGAGAAAATTTCTATTTGGGAAATTGATGAAAAAGGTTATAGACATTTAGAAAGTGGACCAAAATGGCATGCAAGGCATCAATTTTAACACTTTTTTAATTGTATTGAAGTGGGAAATCGTAAACACAAGTTGTGATTTTAAAGTATTACTAGGTCAAGACAACTACTGCTAATTAATGCATAGGTCTATTTCTCAAGAATCCTATAAATATTCTAAATTGAACGAAAAGGTCAGAAATATTTAGAAAGTGGAACAAAAAAGAGTGCATGCAAAGGCATCAATTTTTTAACATTTTTTTTTGACCGTACTAGAGTGGAAATTTTGTAAAGATATGTTGTGATTTTATAGTATTATCAGTCCAAGACAACCGCATTGCTAATTATTGTAGATTTTTATTGCTATAACTTGTGATTCCTTTGAATAAATTCAACTAGGATTCAAATCTATTCTCAAAAATCTTGATTTACTAACCGGACAGCAATCAAATGCTCAATGGCTCCTTCCATGAGAGATAAGCGCAACACAAACCCAATCGACACCACACTTGCAAGGAACCTCATATCGATTGCACCCAAAACTACAACCGAGGGAATGAAAACCACTACAAGATCAACATGGAACCGATTAAACAAACATAGAGTGGAACTCGAGAAGAAACAAACATCGCCATAAAAATACAAATTTTCACTCCCCGATCCGACACACTGTAACTAAACAATGATCATGTATCATGGAATTGAATTTCCAGAAAGTCAAGTTCAAACAATTGTTTTTCTCTAGCGTTATCCGGGGTTTGTTGCGTATGGAAAATATGCAAGGATTATAGCCCAAGATCACATTTCGTGGTTCTATAGTCATAAAAATATGTGGAGACCACAGACGTTCAACAAGGGCATACAATATAAGTTTAAGGAAAGGGAAAATATGTGGATACCATGCATCGTGTAGCATGGGAGTATGTATAAATTATATAGAAAATATACACACGGATTCAATCCGATCATGTAATGTACTAAACAAGATATTGAATCCTTCTACTATATTTGCGGAATATAAAACACGATCACTTAATTCACATGTAGGTTAAGAGAAAGGAAATTATCAATCACACAACACAAGATGTTCTTGGGGAAAGCACCGCTCAAACCCCTCTATCATATATTGTACATAGTCAAAGAATCATGAAACAATACAATGCTTTCTCACACCGAGAAAATCCCGCACTCTATCGACCGTCTACTCGATCCTACTCAAAACTTAATAGAAATTCTTAGACAAAATTGAACAAGACTTAGCCAGCTTCTCAAATTTTCATTTAGCTCAAATTTTGCTCACGCAATCCCTATGCAATTAATCCTGCTAAATAGGATAATCAACCTTCCTTGATTTCACAATCCATCATGAGCCTTACTATGACTTTATACCGTGCCCCGATACTCCACTAATAATACAACCGATAGTTATATTTCCTTTAACCTCCTCATTCTCAATCGTCTTCATCGAATCACATGCATGCAACTATTAATAGTGAATCATCAATTACTTGATAGACCACTACTTGTGAATTAAATCTAATTTAATTCACTAATTTAACTAGCTCATCACCGAGCTAACTAGTTAAACTAATTTTAACTCAATTAATTTGACTTTAACTAATTACACATGCACTAAAATAATGCATTAATTGAACCTGACCCTCAAAATAATATAATCACTCTACATGTCTCACCTTTACCCTCAACTTGAAATTCTTGAGCTAACAAAGTACATCTCGCTAGTTAACCTGGATACAACTTGTTATGAGATGAAACATAATTTACTAATTTAATTAAGTGATAATTAAATCAAAACCCTCACATGGTAGCCATTTTCGGGTGCCATTTTCTTCGATTTTTTTTATGGATGCTAATTTCACTATTTCTTATCGCAAATTTCAACACTCCCTCTCAACAAGAAAGGAATCAATCTATCCCGATCCGAAGATTTTGAATGTTCTTGCATGCAACACTTATCAAGTGTTGTTTTGCACATGCAACTCTCCTAAAAAATTACGTCCAAACAAATGAATTTTAGACATACGTATCCGTCATCGAGTCGATCGTCGCTAGCCACACACATGTCTACCGGACTTCTACTTACCGTTGACATCCGCATCTATGCCTTCCGTACTCGCTACCAACTCCCATCCGCACTCCAAGATTCAACACTTGTCATTCCTCGTTTCTTTCCTCTTTGAGATATGATCGCATCAATCTAACCGATCCTTATTGTTGTCGCTATACTCGTGGGCTCCTCGCAGCTAGGTTTGATCCATGAGACACAACATCTCAAAGGACCCCGCCCAAATTTTTCTGGGATTACATTCCATTGCCCCACTCCTCACACCTAGAGGTATAGCTGCATGTACTCTCCCGCTCATCCGGCTCGAAATTTCCCCCTCTTGGAGGTATCTTCTCTTGAGTGGACTCCTTCCACCTCTGGGCTCTCCTCTCGCTTCTCCAATTGTGGTTGTTCCATAACCTTTTGAGACTACTTAAGGCCACACGTTGAGATAATTCTCCTCCTCAAATCCGAATGTCATTAACCACCGATTTTCTTCTCATAGCCTTTACATGCATCCTTAAGCTTCCGAGAGCACATACATGTTATTGAATCTTGAACCGATCTTCTTCACATTGTTGAAAAGTCTAACTAGGTCGGTCTTCATATTAACTATGTAATTATGTGTTTTATGTAAAGAAGAAGACAAAGATAATAAAATGTATTTTTGGTTGTACTTGCTTCATGGGTTTCATGAGCAAGATTTTATTATTATAGACTTTCTCGATGCCGATTAGGGTTGTCTTCTAGTTACATTTGTAATTAAGTGTCTAGTAAATGAAGAGTCTAGTGATCAATATATGCTCTAGACCTTGTCATGAACCTTGTCACATATCCTTGAAGAAAATGGCTCCGCATTGATGCTCACAACCCTCAAGACAACCTCCTTAACGCCGAAGATTAACCCTACAAGTCACCTCGAAATTTTAGGAAAAGTTGGTTCAATAAAATGTCACATCGGGGCCCAATGATAGGTCGAATAATTATAGGTTCGAGCAACTATAAATAGCCTAGAAGTCCGTGCGTAATTTATAGAAGTGAACTTCGACAATCCGTGATTAAGTGAAGACTTAAAGACAAGAACAAGTATGGCTAAGGACATAAAGAAGTAAAGATATGTCCGAGGTATCACAACATAGTGAAGTCTGTGATAAATATGACATTAGGCATCATCCATCCGGATTAAGGTGTGGAATAAAGTGCCGGCGTACTATGATAAAGAGCAAGATAAGGGCTATGTTCTACAACATTCAAGTGCGGATTAAGGTACCGATCGCGCGCATTTTTAATTGTGGATTAGTTCAAAGTTAAAGTGCGATAATTTTGGGTAATCCGTGATACCTATCTAAATTAAAAGCAAGAATAAGGCTATTAAGAATAAGAAAATAAACTGAAGTAAATGTGAAGAAAAGGACAAGCTCGCAGATCCTAGGGTCACGTGAAGCATAGGAGAAGGTATGTAATAAAGTGTGTGAAAAGGGCTAACGTAATACAAGACTACAACAATAACAATGCATAGAAGGAATAATCCAAGGTTGGTGCTAAATAGTGAAGATTGTGCACAGAATATGTAGGAAAGGAGGAGTCATTAGAAGAAGAAGACAAGGTCTTGGAAGCACACAAGGGTCAAGGGTATGTGTCGTGGTCACAGTACTGGCTATCCGAAAGTCTATAAGAATAATTTCTGTGGGTTTTCCTCTCCAAGAGGGAGAGGTTTTGGCCCCCGTCTTGAAGAGCTCAAATTTGTGTTTATTGTGTTTTGATAAGTAACTTGATGAAAGATATAATAAGCTAAGAAGAGAAGACATATGTTAAAGAAGTAAGCTCACAAGTAATTATCGTGTAGAGAATTTGAATTAATCACTAGCCCTCCAAATCTCAACATGGTATCGTGAGTTGGCAAAAGCAAAGAAAAAGGGCTAGCTGACAGAAGACACTCAAGGATCAAAATCTTGCTTTCTAGAAAGCATCAAAGCAAAAGTCAAAGTATACATTGAAAATTCAAATCAGTTTGCAAGGAAATCAAGCCATTTCAAGAAGACTTTCAACCTTACTTGTATAATCCACACATCGAGGAGGTAATCTTGACATCAAAGATTCTGATATTGAAGACATTGTTGGAAGACACATCATTAAGCAACACCCAACACTATTGAAGACATCTTCATTCAAGTAATCCTTGATCATCAAGGATCCAAGATAACCTACTTTGAAATCATCTAAGAGGGAGTTTCGCCATCTTCTTCAACAAGGAAGTCGATAGAAGAATAAAAGCATCTACTCTCCAAGTAAGTATCTTTATGACTTCACATGAATCTATCAAAATGTCTTCTTTGCAAAGAAAGAAACTAACTCGGTTAGGTTTCAAACTTCTTCTCGATGGAAGACAAGGACAATGAAGTCATGCCAAATATATGAAGGGAGATATAAGAGGCCAAAGGATTCTGTTGCATCCATACAATACTCTCTCATCTTCGATGTATCAAATCTATAATCATCAAAAGGAATATATGAGAAATTGGTGGAGCTATTTCCGTGAGTACTCAAGTAGAAAAGTAGTTACTTCCGAGATCAATCACAGACAACCGGGAGAAGTAATGTCCGACGCTAAGATGACTAAGGTGGTGTTGAATGCTCTACTAGAAGAATGGGGAAAATTCACTTCAAAGTTTATACTGAAGAAAGAAGGCATGCCATTCCATGATTTATGGTCTCTATGTAAAATGGAGGAAACAAGATTGAAAGCCAAAGTCACAGATCTAAGTGAAGGGAACCAAGACTTCATGTACCCATGTCCGTGAAGAAAGGAAGCCTTTGCAGGTTTGGTTCTCAAAATAGAAGAAGAAATATGGAAAATCATGTTGTTTTGGATGTGATGAAATTGGGCATTATAAAATAAATTGTCCTTAATATGAAAGGGACAAGAGAAATAGGGAAGAAGCCATGATGTATCAGGAATGAGGGAAGAACCTCGACATGCAAAAAAATATAAGAAAGAAGAAGTGAGGGATCTCCACCATGATTGATATCATCTTCTCCTTTAAGTGATTTTTTTGGTTGTATGATAGGAAGCAATGTAGCATCCCGATCAAAGCATGGTAGGAGCCCCTAGTGAAACATCTCCAAAAACCTCTCTGATAACATTACTAATGGAAGGTAGTCATTAAGATCAAGGGTCATCATGGAAAAAAAATTTTGGGATGATGACATACTCGTGGAGCAAGTCAAGGGAATGGATCTCTTCATTCTAGAAAAACTACTGCTGTGATGACTCAAGGGAAAAAGGTATGAGGTATGTATATAGTTATATACCGACATTGGGATGTTGTGGAAGTCAAGTCATATGGTTGGGTGTAATGGACTTTTGTATTTAGATGTATGATCTATGGAGTGAGTATCTCTCTGCATTGACAGATGAAATCAACATAATATATCCTCATGGAATATGAGGTGGTTGTATATGAACGAGGAAATGGAAAATTTGTGTTCTTGGGACTCCAAGAATGTGCAGAAAGTAAGAGATCATGAAAATGCAACAATTTCAAGAGGTAGTTATCATCCGAAGCCAAGATGATGTGACTAGGAGATCTCCCGGGGAGGATATGTAGACTCGATGTGTTTGGTAAAGAAGAAGACCTTGACAAAAAACATATCACTAGGATGTGTGTCAATCTATATAAAGGATGACGATGAAGATGTCATGGTGAAAGATCATCACCGAGGTAACTTTTTTTTTTTTAAGTTCATATGTATATGTTTATCTCTGGGATGAAATTGTGCAAGGATTCTAATCATGAGAAAGGATGTATGATCTTGGAGATGATTCAAAAGGAAAGCAACATACAATGTTGTACAAGATGAGAAATATTGATGAATCACTTTATGATAGTGGACATGACTTGTGACTGAAAGTGATGGATGATCTATGCCCTATGAAGCTGCTGAAGATTCCTCAATATCGAAATCCATGACATCATGAGGAATTCTTCATGAGTAGTTGGATTGTTGTTGGTAGACCTCGTTGATAGGGAGCTTGGTGGTAAGTTTTTGCTTGGAAGAAACATGAAGTATGTCCTTCCGTGTTGAGAGGAGTGACGTATGTGATTCTCTATTACATGTGTCAGGCACTAGACCAAGACTAACAACCGTAAGTCTTAGAGGAAGGCCATGTGAAGAGAATGGATAAACACATCATTCTCAAGTCTTTCACCTGAAGATGTATCGAGGATTGGGTAATCATCTGGCATTTGATACTCTTTGAGAATGAGATAGGGCATTCAAGATAAGAGTAGTCGAGACCGATATTCTTTGAGGGTTGGCTACCTAAGAGAAGAATAGTCCAAGAAGGTCAATTGGAAACACCTAGTGGGGTATGTACCTTGGAGAGACAATGACTATGGTGTCTATTAATATGTGTCTCTCCATCATTGTAGCCCATCGTCTCGTTGAGAGTTGGGACCGTTAGTCAAGGCCTTGCACTCAGACAATGTGTTGCTGATATAATGCTCTACAAATGCGATTACCAATCTGATTCTTCTTATGAGATTATTCAGCTTTGAAAGTGACCATGTACCTATATGAATACATCCCTAGTTAAGAGGGAGTGTTAAAAAGTCTAACTAGTCGGTCTTCATATTGAATATGTAATTATGTGTTTTATGTAAAGAAGAAGAAAAGATAATAAAATGTTCTTGGTTGTACTTGCTTCATGGGTTTCATGAGAAAGATTTTATTATTATAGACTTTTCGATGCCTATTAGGGTTGTCTTCTAGTTACATTTGTAATTAACTATCTAGTAAATGAAGAGTCTAGTGATCAATATATGCTCCGTACCTTTTCATGAACCTTATCACATATCCTTGAAGAAAATGGCTCGTATTGATGCTCAAGCAACTCCCTCAAGACAACTCCCTTAACGCCGGAAGATCGTACCCCTACAAGTCGGCTTGAAATTTCGGAAAATTTAGCTCAATAAAATTTCACATCGTTCAATGATAGGTCCGTTTAATTATAGGTTCGAACAACTATAAATAAATACCCCGTAAATCTACGTATAATTTACGAAGTGAACTTTGGACAAACTCTCCGTGATTAAGCGAAGACTTCAGATAGGAACAAGTGTGAGTTAAGGATAGAAAGAAGTACCTGGGATATCTCTCCGAGGTATTACATCATGGTGAAGTCTCGTGATAAATACGACGTTAGGCAACATGCATCTAGATTACAGGAATAAAGTGCTAAAGGCATCGTGATAAAGTGATAAGGGTTGCGTTCACAACATTCATGCGGATTAAGGTACCGATCATGTCGCAGTTTAAGTGTGGATTAGTTTGAAGTTAAAGTGCGTATAATTCTAGGTAATCCTCGATGATACCCCTATCTAAAGTAAAAGCAAGAACATGGCTATATTAAGCATAAGAAAAAAGCTAAAGTAAATGTGAAGAAAAGGGACAAGCTCCGAGATCCTAGGGTTGTCTTGAAGTATAGAGAAGGTCTCGTAATAAAGTGCGTGAAAAAGGATATGATCATAATACAAGGCTACAAAAATAAAAATGCATAGAAGGAAGAATCCATGGCCGGTGTTGAATAGTGCAGATTTGTACATGAATGTGCAGGAAAGGAGGAGTCATTAGAAGAAGAAGTGACAAGGTCTTGGAAGTACACAAGGGTCAAGGGTTTGTGTCATGGTCATGGTACTTATAATATAAAAGTCTATAAGAAGAATTTTCGGGTTTTCCCCGTCCAAGGGAGAGAGGTTTTGGCCTCCGGTCAAGAGCCTAAATTTGTGTTTCTTTGTGTTTTTATAATTAACTTGATGAAAGATATAATAATTAAGAAGAGAATACATAAGTTAAAGAAGTAAGCTCACAAGTAATTATCAAGTAGAGAATTTGAATTAATCACTAGCCTCCAAATTCTCAACACACATGTCCCGTGTTTATGTGTTTAAGGAACACCTTCCTTTTCTAAACATCACCTTATAACCATGGTCTTCCAATACCGTTACCATGAGACAAGATTCTTCCTTAGGCCTGGGAAACATACAAACATCTTCTAGTCCGAGAGGGGGAAAACCTCTTTAAAGGTAAGTGTATCTATGCCGCCGCTCTATACCGTCATCTCCAAACTCTATGTTCTACCGGAGGTCCTTCTCCAAGTCACCGAAGATATCTCTATTCCCCATCATATGGAATGAGGCATCGCTATCTAGATACCACATGCAGGTCCATTGCGTTGTTGACATGCATGCAATGAGAGTAAAATCAAGCTCCCGAACTATGAAGCCAATGCTTTCCACTCCGCCGTGCGTACCTTTTCGCTTTGCCTTCTTCGTGGAAAATTCGAAGCATAGGGCCCATGCTTGTGACAGTGGAATCTGATCTTGGACAAGTCTCTCTTGCCCTCTTCGTACTTGGGACTTCTTTTCCCTTGGCTTTCTTCCTTTTCCGACTCGTGCACATTGTAATTTTCGTCGTTGCAAAATTTTATAAAGAAATAACTAATTTTAAATCAACGATATCTCCCTCATCGTAGCCCGATTCGACCAATTTTTTTTTTTTTTTGGGGGAATAAGCTGCTAAGAAACTAATATGCTATTTTATATTTTAAAAATTTTGCATCAAAATTTTCACATATTCTCTCAAAGGTAGAACTCGCCACCCAAAATATTCCCGCTCTCGATACCATGTAGAAATTATATATAAACTCTATACCAATGGATTCAATCCAATCATGTAATGTACTAAAAAATATATTAAATCCTTCTACTATATTTTCATAATATAAAACACGATCACTCAATCACATGCAAATAAGAGAAATGAAATTATCAATCACACAACACAAGATGTTCTTGGGGAAAGAACTTGCTCAAAACCCCTATATCATTTATTGTACATAGTCAAAGAATCATGAAACAATACAATTATTTCTCACACCGAGAAAAATCCCCGCACTCTACCGATCATCTCTACCTCTAACTCGCTCAAAACTAACTATCAATTCTTAAGCAAAATTGACCAACACTTAGCCAATTCTCATCCCCGCTTAGCCCAGCCTTGCTCATGCAATTCTGTAGGCAATTAATCCCCATTAAATAAGATAATAAACCTTCCTTGATCGCACAATCCATCATAAGCCTTCCTCCGACTTTATAATTACTCTTGAAATTCACTAATAATACAACCGATAGTTATCTTCCCTTTAACCTCTCGTCTCAACCGGGTCGTCATCATAATTGACACGCAAGAAACTATTAATAATGAATCACCAATTACTTGATAGATCACTACTTGGGAATTAAATCTAATTTAATTCACTTGACCTCTCACGAGCTCATCATTCGCTAGGAACTAGTTAAACTAATTTTAACTCAATTAATTTGAGTTAACTTATTACACATGCACTAAACTAATGCATTAACTTAACCGGACCCCGAAAATAATAGAATCTCTCCTACATGCCTCACTTCTTACCCTCAATTCAAAATTCTTGAGCCAACTAAGTCTATCTCACTTAGTTAAATGATACAAGTTGTTATGAGATGAAATTACAATTTACTTTTAATTTAATTAAGGGATAATTAAATCAAAACCCTCACATGGTAGCCATTTTCGGGTGCCATTTTTTAGATTTGTTTATGGATGCCACTTAATCGTTTCTTGTTGAAATTTTCACCGCAGTATAACCTAAGTCAACGAACAAGGACAAATTTCATTATCACACCATGAGGATAGATTTCAAACCAAAGGCAAAAATGTAGACGAATGCTCGACTCCGACCAATTTCAAGAAGAGACATCTCACGCGTAAATATGAGAAAAGTATTTTGTTTAGGTGTGACCTTTATAATAAGAACATTAAAGGTTTCAAAAATTTGTCATGATCAATATATAAACTTCCCCAATTCCAATTTATTCTAACACTTCATTTTGAGTCATTTCTTGAGGTAGAGTTTTTCAAAGTTTAAAATTCAAATTGCATTGTAAATAAAGGTGTTTTAGTTGACCGATGTCTCTTATTTCAAGTTTGAGAAAATGAAGAATTAATGGATTATTGTAGTTATTGAGCACTCTAATACTATCTTTTTTTATGACACAATGAAAATCAAACAAAGTTATCCTCATCAATGTTCAAAACCTATTTACAAGATGCACATGACAAGATCGAGTTTCTTCAACTCGAGTCACAACTCCTGATGAGATGAAATACGTTATAGGAATAAATATATTTTTAGTTTGAGATTGATTCTCATTAGTAGCCAACAATTGAATATACTTCATGAGAGGTTTCACATGAATATGAAAACCTTCAGCTTGAACTTCCCAAGCCGATAATCAAACCTTTGGGAAGAACTTATCAAGAACAAACTAGTCCATATATGAAAATTATGTGTCATTTCACATTCCATACTATTCCAAACCAATCAATTTTAAAAGTGTTGGGTTCCTTCATGACAATTCATCTTCACTTATTCCACATCTTGCTTTCCTTCATCTTCACTTGTTCCACATCTTGCTTCTCTTCCACAACCACTTCATATTTTCAACTTCAATAATGTGATCAAAGTTGGCTATGTGAAATATCAATGTTTTGATCTTTATCCTGTGATCATTGTGGAAAACATACTCATCATTCCGAAACAAATGTTCTAGACATAAAATCTTGCAAGAGAAAAGATTCACCTTGGATGGATCGCTTCTCGGGCAATGGTATTCAACAACCAATAAGATATATCACCTATACTTTAGATTTCATTCTCAAGTATTGAAACGTATTGGAGTAGAGATATATTCATGTTCTCACCTTGTATCTCATTATGGGGGAATTGATGGTAAACTACTAGATTTAGAAATATATCAAGTGAGATTGAGCCACAACCATAACCAAAACTAGCTACCAAAGCCTAAATGATCCAAAATATTTTTCTTAAAGATTCATTTAGAACTACATATAACAAGAGCATGTTAACTAGGTAAATTAAACCACATGAAAAACAAGAAGAAAAACATAAGCAAACATGAGATCAAGACACAATTATTTTCTTACGTAGCTAACCCAATGTGGACTATCTCTCTGTGCCCCCGCTACAATGTTGGGGAGACCTTTCTTTATTAAGTGGCATCAAAGAAATAGCACAAACAACTTTACAAAAAAATGACCCTTATACCTCCAATCCGAATGATGGCCTAAAAATGGAGAGCTCAAAATGGAGAAATACATGTCACCACCGAATTCCCCGGCACGAAAACATTCAAAATTGATTATAAAAATACCTATTTCGACACCGACACCTTCCGGCACTCTAAAGGAATATTTTGACTTCTAGATATTCACTCGTTCATGGTTCCGACCTCCCGGCCGCCCGGTTTCACTAATCGCTCCCACCTTCACTCGCTTGTTAAGTGGTTTGAAATAAATTTAAATAAGTTTGTGGTTGGATTTTGCAAGGAAGTCATTTGGCACATTGGTAGAGGCTTCGATTTGGAGCAGTAGGTGGGGGTTCCAACCCCCACCGACCCCCCCCATACATAGAATGACATGTATTTTTAAACCATCAACATTTGGAATTTTTTTGAATGGTTATTTTGGGGGCACCCAGAGGCGGTCCAAATTTAGGCCGCCCAAGGTGTTCGAGCCCCGTTGCCCTCATAATATCGACACTTGAAATCCATTCAAGCCAGGCTCTGTCCACCAAAGGAGTTAAACCCACCCGAATATATATATTATATATGTTGTGTGATATGACGAATGTGTGTGGTGGGGTTTGACCGCCTACCACCCCAATTAATATATATGTTTTTTAATATTTTTATTGTTTCATATAACAAATTGGTTTTTTTAAACTTCAATAAAATAAGGATCATTGGGAAAATTAATCATTCAACAAATTTTTTGATTTTCGATGGCCGCATTTCATGCATTGGTTCCGTCAATTTGGTTCCTCCTTAAGCTCCGCCACTTGACCAAGTTTGACTAAAACTTTGACCAGCCATAACCTGACCATACGAACTCGTATTTAAGTGTCGTTCACACTGATGGAATCAAGATGATGAGCACTACGATACGGTCTCGTATTCACTTCATATGAAAACTTTTATTTTTAAGATATTTTTAAGGCCACTTATACTTTTGGATCCTCCGGATCATTCTTCCCACTTAGGAGATTTCTACCTCCAAAGCATGAACACATCCCGCACACTACCCGTTATATTTATCAAGCCGCACTTGAACATCTACATTGCATGCCAACTGGCACATTCTTTTCACTCACATACAAAACCAAACATGACTCAAACAACCACGTACTTGCCAAAGTTTATAACACATACTCTTTGGTCAAGTTTTCATTACAATAGGAAACCAATACCCAAACTACTAAAAAAGGGAAAAATTCATTCTTTATTTAATAAGTGATGGATAACACATTGTTTCGGGGAATTAACACCTAGAGAAGGAGTTGGGATACAACCTCCACAGAAAGGGGCGCACTACGAACAGACTCACACAATCATGCACGTTCGGTAAAACTAGATAGAGCGTAATGAGAGATTTACCCGTTGGTCCTACGTTTGAAGTAGATCCACGTGAGTCCAAACTCCCCGCAACCGTCCTTCCTCCTTAACCTGAAATACAGAAGAAACCAAAGACAAAGGACAAGTTGTACAAAGACATATCTACTCTACATGTCGTTGAGATTCACATAAAACATTAAATAAATCATAATGAATGCTTGTATAACAAATATTCTCGTACATAAAAGCATACACTAACACGTTTATTTCGGGAATGAAGATGATACTTATGTATTATAAATAGTAATGCATAAAAGTAATCAAGTGGAGAGATCAATTGATCCTCTCCAAGGCCTTCGTACCGTCGTCCGGATTCGTCCAACCCTTGCCTCGCTAAGACTCCTTCAAATCAGCATACGAGATAACATATAAAGGGATGTGTATCTCAAGGAAACAAGGGCTTCTACAATGAATCAAGGCGGTGAGGCACGGGAATCGTACTTGATAGGGAATACCAACAGAAAGTATAATATCAATAATTCTCTCTCCCTTAGGCCATACACATGAGGGCTTTTTATAGTCCCTCCAAGTAGTTTCGCTAGCTTGGAAAACAAGCACACGGGCCGGGGTGGTTGAACTACCCGAGTAACCATCAACCCGCCGCGAAATAGGATTTTTTATATATTTTTTTAATCATTTTAATGGCATACGCGGAAAAGTCTAGCTGTACTCGCGTATACACGCAGAAAAACATGGGCATAGTCGCGTATGGAGGATTTTACACTGTTTTTAAGTGAATTTGTCCAAGTCTGTAGGAATGGGTGCCCATAAAGCCATAAAGCAATCATGAATCATGTCAAGGTGAGAAATGATGCTATAACAGATGCCCCCTAATATATGAGGTCAGAAGGGGTACATGATGGCCGAAATGTATTATGCACATAAAAAGAACTTCGCAAGGACAAGAGAGGACTTCACCAGATTTCAGCCTGCCAAAAACCAATGAAAGAAAACAGAGAGTCAACTCATGCTGAGGCGGGCATACCCATGCTCAGTCAAAAATACATCATATAGAAAGTACTGAATAGATCCAACATGTATACAAGTATAACTGAACTGAAAGTACACAATGAATCATCTGAGCATGGCCCGGAAATACAAGTCTGAATCAATGTCCAAGTATCACATATAGAAAGCTGATCAAAGATGGTGCAACTGGATGTCTGATCAAGTAACTGAATCTCCAAGTACCGGATCATAAGAGGTGGATCAAAAGGTACAATCACGCAACCCGGGGACCAACATATAAGATGCTGTTGTGCTGAACTGAAACATATAAGGGTGGACGGCATCACTGGCAGATACTGAAAGGACTGTCAAAAGTGAACCGAAGAATGCTGATGCAACCCGAGGTCTTCACCGATCACTATGGCACAATTCTACACACTGGGAATAAATGAGCTGAAGTCGACCATGTGAGAAATCGTTGGATTACCGGGCATTGATGTATCCCGTTAACCAACGCAAGACAACCCACCGATAATGATAATGAGTGTCAAGGTGCCCCAGTACAATCTGACAAGTGCGAATGAATGAGTTGAAGTCGAACACTTGAAAGAATCTACCAATCAGGAGGCAATGATGAATCCCCACCGTCGATAGCGAAGAGTCTGCCACTGATGACTGCAAACCCTAAGGTACTGACAAAAAGACTCTAGATCTTGTTCCCAGAGCAATGAGTCGAAGTCGATGGGAAAAGATCTGCTGGAAGGAAGGCATTAAGGCATCCCACATCAGTCCAGCGCGAGTGTAACCCGCAGGCCAAGATTTGGAAGGAATCGAACGAAGGAGAGTGATGGAACCAAAACCGAAGTACGTTTCCGACGTGCACAAGATGAAGCTAGCGCACGGAAGAAACCCTCTGAACCAACCAATAATGAAAGCTGACACAGAGGCGAGAAATCCACCGATAGGGTCAAATGGAAATCCAGGTACTGTACGAATCCCAAGTGTGATAATGTGTGCTGACGTCGAACACAGGGGAAACCACTCAGTCAAAGACCCATGATGATGATCAAATGTTGAGCACGAGGTCACCTATCAATGATGGAAATAGGCCCAAGGTGCAGCTCTAGGTTTTCTCTCAGAGCAATGTGTCGTAGTCGATAAGAGACAAACCCGCCGGCAAGAAGTCAATGGGGACCTTCTCAAACCAGCACGAGCAGAAGACCAAAACATCTGATGTGATAGAACATGATACTGACAAGACCGGGAAGGCCGACTGAATAATGAGTCAAGAGACACCGCAAAATGGCCGACTCAGGCTAGACTTCCCTTGAACAAAAGCATGACTCTGTGATGACCATGGCAGTAAAAAGTGACACTGTATAAGTCTGTCTTGCAGGAGGCAAAACAAACTCTCCATATGATTGGAAGAGATAACCAACCGGGGGAGAACTGACAAGTGAAACATGGTAAAGGCCAAACCTAGGTCAAAACTAGAACCATCCCAAATGAAGGAAATATATATAAGTATATGTGCTTTGTTCAAGGGCGACAAACTGACTCTGTACTGCCATCAAAATAACGAAGATACATCCCGTTCCCGCTCTTTTTGTTATATTTGATTTTTTTGTCTTTTTCATATAATAAGCCCGAAAAAGAATAAAAGAATGCTATGGTACAATGGATAGAACGAGTATCAAGAAACAGATGCACTAGTTCCTGGGACTGGAACGATCCTATGCTCAATGCAAGCTGGCGAAAACTGGTAAGCGATACTCAGAGGAATGTTCCAACCATGGGTAAAAGGGTGTCAAGTCGCGATAGCTAAAGTGCATGCAATGGTTAACTTGTACAAATAGTCAAGGTCAAAAGTTGGCTTAAACACTGAGTCCAAATGAAGCCGGCTAAAGGCCAGGATAAACAAGTAGCCAATATGCAATGCAATAATACAACTCAACAACACCAGGGAGCCTCTAGGGTAATAGCCAGAAAAATGATAGTGAGGAAAAAGAAGAATGAAGCTTCAACACATAAGTCATGGCGTGACTAAAGAGGACTCCCGAGCCTACATAAAATGCAGCATGGGCAACAAGTGATAGCGAGGAACTAACTAGGAAGCCCATGTAAAGGAAGGCTCTACCATCAAGTCATGATTAAAAATCGGCGAGTGAAATGGGTGTAATACTCATGACCTGATGGGATCGACCCTAAGGCAAGTGATCATTATGGAGGCTAGAATGCAAGATGCAACGGAAAGTGATTCCCTAACCTATATGCCAGTGAAGATCATATACCTGCCGTGAAGAGTCTGAAATCATGGATCAAAAACCGGGAAAAGTCTCAAAATCGTCAAAATGTACCTGAAAACATACCAAACTGGGCACTTCCAAGCAATCGAGTTATACAGCATAAGATAGATCGAAAAAATAAGCATAAGGAATTTTTGCGAAAATTTTCAATTTTTAGCCATAAATACACAAATTACCTCTCAATTGGTTCATTATTGCATAGCTGATTTGGAAAAAGAGCTTTGGAGCTAAAAACTTGTTTCATCAAATCAGGAACAACCGACCGTCGGAATTCAGCGAAACTTCAGGTAGGCTCCTTAATCATCCTGTTTATTCATTTTGTCCATTTGAAAATTAAAATTAAGTGATTTTTTGCTTAGAAACCCTTGCTAAAAATTGCGTATCTGCGCATACGCGGGTTCAATGAAGGCAAGTCGCGTATACACGCGACTGTGCACAGGGAAAGTAGCGTATGCGCAAGTCCGATTTCAAAAAAGGTATTTCTAATGCAAATTTTGATGAAATTTCTCAGGATGACCATCTCATGGAGGGAACGTGAGCATAGCGCAGTAGACCAAGAGGTCATGCGGGACCGCGCAGCGCAAAACATCCTCCGAAATTGCGGATTGTTGAAATTCTTTAAAATGGCCAATATGAAAAGTAATGTGCGATTGCTTGAAATGCTCGTAAATTACTGGGAACCAGATCAGGATTGCTTCATAATTGATCAGATGCCACTACGCATAGAAGTGGAAGATATCTATTTCATCACTGGACTCTCCAGGAGGGGAGATCCAGTAGACTTGCACGGAAAGCCCCTGGGAGGGTTGACCGTGGAAGACTATGTCCAAATATATTGCGTAGAGAATTCCAAGAAGGTTGGAACACAGATTGCAATTAGAGATATCAGGGATTTGCACATAAAGATCCTCCTGTTCACCATCGGCAGAGTGGCAGGATCTGCCTCACTACATCAGGCGTCCAGGACACACATGAGCATAGCTGTAGAGTGCTTAGTTCATGTGTATGATTGGTGCACAACCCTGCTACTGAATATGAAACAACAGCTGACCTCCATTCGCCAAACAAAGACAAAACACTTTGGCTATGGGACCATTTTGACAACATTCTTCTTCGAGAGAGTTCCAGCTTTGAGACCCAGAGTCATCTCGACTATCAGCAGCCCGCGGGACCCAAGAATTGCCCGTTGGGCAGACATGATGAAGAGACTGGGGGGCAGCGAGGTACCCCGAACCACGTGGGACGATGAGTTCTTCCTGTGGTGGGGAGAACAGATCATCGCAGTGGACGACTATCCCTATGCCGGGATGGACTTCCGAGGAGATCCAGATCTAGTACTTCCACCCGGTGCAGCATGGGGAGCAGTCGGTAAGTTTTGCAAAAAATTTTAACTTATATGATTTTTTGGATTTTTTCCAATATGTATGAAAAAATGAAAAAAAAACATGTTTTTGGATTGGATTCATAATGACTGACAATTAAAAATGATCATGTTTCAGATGTTGGACCAGTTCATCCTGAGGGCCTACCGCGCCACAAGCGCCGCAGAGGTGAGGCGGAAACAGCGGATTCCGACAGGACACTCCAGGCCGTGCAGAGAAACTTGGAGGGATTGACCCGCCAAATCCATATGGCTGCCATGGAGGACTTGCCGGAAGCCGTCCAGAGACGGGTTGTAGGAGTACCCCGGGACTGGGTTAGACTATTCCGCCGTGTGGCCACTGCAGTTATGTTCTATAGGAACACAACTTCTGGGCAGGGTCCTCAGGAGTAGATAGATTTTATATGTTAGATGACTGTATATTCTTTTTTGAGACTGAACATGATGGGGCATAAGCCCAAGTTTTGTACGGCATTTATGGATCCAAATTTTGTAAAGTTTTTTGACACTTCGATGATATATACAGCGATATTTGATGTGATGTGATAAATGTATCAAATGTATGATGTTTTTGATGATTAGAATTTATTGTATTGAATGATTAATATGCCAATCTAAAGCTTGATTAGCCAATGAGTCAGCAAACCAATTGTTAGCTCGAGGAATATGAATGAATGTTAGAAATTGAAATGACCTTTGTAACAAACGTACCCTCAAGAACAATCGTAATAAAAAGGGATCTCGTACCCGATAAGTGTTGTTCAACTACGACACCACCAGCTGGGAGTCCAAGAAAACTACCAACGAATCAACACCCAAAGATATTGCCTCCGAGAGTAGATGAATGACTGCAGTGTATTCTGCTACGTTATTGGAAGCAGGACCAATGCAGACTCCTCTTGATACCAACAGCTGACCGGAGGGATAATGAAGCACCCAAGCCGCGGAAGCTAAGTTCCGGGTGTGTCTACTAGCACCATCGGCGAAACCAAAATGACTCATGACATCAACACAACCTGCCAAAGCAGATCAAAAACATCACCATCTCATCAAAAATCGAAAATCAAACAGATATGTACAAAGAAAAAAACTACTATATACAAAGCAAAATGCCAGGCCGAAGCCTAGGCATAATACTTCTTCAAATAGAGCCCATTTCGGGGCTCCGGCAACTCGTTCCCTTCGAAGTCAACCAAGGTATATGCTCCTTTCTTAAGGACCTTTTTAACGATATAGGGGCCATACCACATCGACTTAAACTTTCCTGCCCCCAAGGCATCTTTTTCTTGGGCATAGACCAAAACAAGGTCACCTTCGGAGAAGACCCTAGGCTTAACCGCCTTATCGTACTGAACTTTGACTCGGTTTTTATGCGCTTCATTCAACGTGGCGGCATCTCGACGCTGCTCATCGAGATGTTCCAGATGAAGAAGCCGCTCTGCCAGACTAGAAGTGTCAGGAAGAAGCTCAACAACTAATTTAAGGGAAGGAATCTCGCATTCAATGGGAAATACGGATTCCACCCCGTGGACTAACTGAAACGGAGAAAAGCCAGTTGCAGTTTTAATTGACGTCCTGTATGCCCAGAGTGCAGGATATAGCATAATGTGCCAGTTGGATCTATGTTTATCAATTGTCCGTTGAAGAATTGTCTTCAAGGATTTATTCACGGCTTCCACTTGCCCATTGGCCTGAGGATAATATGGAGATGAATGCTCCTGCCGGAAACCCAATTTGAGAGCCAACTCAGCCATCATACTATTCTGAAAGTGACTGCCATGGTCAGTGACAATCTCTCTAGGTATACCGAAACGAGAAATAACTTGGTTGAAGAAGAAAAGAGCTGCAGTCTCACCATCGTTCCCAAAAGTAGGCATAGCCTCGACCCACTTCGTAAAGTAGTCTACCGCTACGATAATGTACTTGTGACCTTTTGCCGAAGGCGGGTTACAAGTAGTATAATCCATACCCCACTTTGTAAAGGGTCCGACAGTAACGACTGGAAAAAGCGGAGCTGGATGAGCGCGCATTTTCCGAGTATACACCTGACAAGGATGACACTTCTTGACCGATTCAATGCAATCTTTGAAAATCGAGGGCCAGAAGTATCCAGCACGCAAAATCTTTTGGGCTATAGCAAGCCCTGATAAATGACCCCCACAAGCTCCACTGTGAGAATCATTGAGCACAGCCTCAGCTTCTTCGAAAGTTAAGCAACGTCTTAGGATTGAATCAACCCCTCGACGGTACAAAGCATCACCAATAATCAGATAATTCTTGGCCAAGTGACGCAGCTTACGACGCTCATCTTTCGAAAAAGAAGAGGGAAACTTCGCAGTCTGGAGATACACGATGATATCCCCATACCAAGGATCTTGTGGAGAGATAAAAAACAAGTGTTCGTCCGGAAAGGACTCATCATAGATCATCTCCTCTCCACAAGGCAACTCGGAGATCAATTCCGCAAAGACTAATGACTTCTTGGATTTGGCAGACATGAACTCTAGATCAAATTCCCGTAATATCACAATCCATCTATTATATTTGCCCCCAATCACTCGCCTGCTGAGGACAAACTGAAATGGATTGGCAGCTGCCAAGACATAAGTTTTGCGAAGAATAATATAATGTCGGAGTCGCTGCACAGCATGGACTGCTGCTAAGGCTAACTTTTCTATCGGAGTGTATCGCAGTTCAGGTCCTACCAGTCCTCGACTAAGGTAGTAAATAACATGCTCAACAAGAGCATCATCCTCCTGAACCAGAACCATACCAATGGTAGATTCTGCTGTAGCCAGATACAAAAGAAAATCTCTGCTATAATCGGGTGGACTCAGCAAAGGAGCAGAGGTCAATGCCTTTTTCAAAGCATCGAATGAGCGTTGAGCATAGTCATCCCAAAGAAAAGGAACTCCTTTCTTCAACAGTTTCATATATCCCTTTGTAATCTCAGCATAGTTAACGATAAACCTCCGAAGAAAGTTAGACTTCCCTTGGAGACTTTGAAGCTGACGGATTGAAGACGGGGGAGGCAACCGAAGTATTGCCTCAACCTTGAAGGGATCTACCCTTATCCCTTCCCTAGACACGATAAATCCCAACAACCGACCGGATGTTACCGCGAAAACGCACTTGTTCGGATTCAAACGAATTTTATAAAAACGACATCTTTCAAATATTTGCCGGAGGTGACCTGGATGATCCATCCTCTTTCGAGAATGAGCAACTAGATCATCTAAGTATGCCTCAATAATTTTCTTGATGTCGTGGAAGGCGTAAGACATGGCCCGCTGAAAAGTAGCTCCAGCATTTTTCAGACCAAAAGGCATTTTCTTATATGCAAACGTACCCCAGGGACAAATAAATGCGGTCTTATGTTGATCTTCCGGACGGATAGTAATTTGATTATAACCAGAGAAACCGTCCATGAAGGAGAAAATCTCGTTACCGGCACACTCGTCAATAATCTGATCAATGAAGGGTGTGGGGTAATTATCTTTAGGACACGCCTTATTCAGGTCTCTGAAATCGATGCATACTCGAATCGTTCCTTGCTTTTTATCTACCAGAATGGGGTTTGAAACCCATTTAGTCAGAGGAACTGGGAAAATGAATCCCGCCTTAAGCAGCTTTTCAACTTCAGCTTTGATAGCTGCTGCCTTCCTAGGATTAACCGGACGAAGTTTTTGCCTGACCGGCTTAGCGTTTTCATACGTCTTGATCTCATGTTGGACGATAGATGGGTCTATGCCAGGCATTTCCTCATAAGACCAAGCAAAAACATCCCTATACTCTTTGAAGAGCTCGGTATAGATTTGAACCTCTTCATGGGAACATTCAGCTCCAATGAAGACATTCTCGACAATATTGGGATTCCTGGAGATGTTCACCGGGATAGTAGGAGAGATCACAACCATGTTCCCTTCAGCATAAACCTGTGCTGGTGCTAAAGGGCTCAAGACTGGGTGAACAGGTCCAGGAGACTGAGGACTTGGAAAAATTGTTTCGACTTCGCTCAAGTCAGGTAGGAAGTAAGACCGATGATGCAAATCATCCCACGGTCTATCTATACCTGTCATCGCTTCCAGGATGGCCTCTTCAGATGGAAGAGTGGTATCTAGACAATCCCGGGCAGAAGAAGAAGTAAGCGTCCAAGCCGGAGCCACATCACCATCCAACTCTTCCGGCGAAAGAGGAGCTGGATCAGACTCTGCAGTGTCAACAACAGACTGATATGCAATCTCAGCTGCAGAAATCGGGAATGCCATTCCACCCACTTGCCCTTCCTCCAATGTGGCTGTTGGGGAAGGTAAGGTCCAAGGGTCCGAAAAATAATGAGTTCGGAAGAACTCTCTTCGAAGGGGAGCCCTGGAGGATGAAATAGCATTAATAGACACCTTAGGAGGAGGAAGATCGAAAGTACCCATCAAAGAAGAATACATTCCAACTCCTAGATTCTCGACAGGCGCCTTAGTATTATCCAACTTAGGAACAGATGAGTCAGAAGGCGCATCCAGGTCTACAGGAGGACAGTCCAGTTGATCCACTGTAATGATCCTCCCTTCGTGGGGGAAACATACTATTCGAAATAATGAAGATGCAATAGCATCCATTTCATAAATCCAGTTCCTCCCCAACAGAAGGTTGTAGTCCAAGGCTGTATCCACTACCTCAACCTCTATGTTAACGCTTTTTCCCCCAACACAGATGGGCAAAGCCGGGACAATACCATGGGGTCTGTGAGAATGACCATCGAATGCAGTAAGAACAGTGCTAGATGGAACAGATTTGGGAGATCCAAGTGTCTTCCAGCATGCGAGAGACATCACGCAAGTAGAAGCACCCTCATCAACAACCGTTCGAAAGATATTGGTCTTTCGATACGACGATCTAATGTGAAATGCCATGTGATGAGGAAGTCTCTTCTTAAAGTTAGCCATATCAAAAGTGATCAGAAGAGAATTTTTCGGATCAACAGCCCCAATGGCAGTGAGCAAAGCACTGCGCTGAGCCGGACAAGACTGGAGTACCTCTAAAGCTGACATAGCACAAGGACTTTGCGCCAGATCTTCTACAATCGAGTAGTTCTAGGCAGCCCTCGCGTTCGGATTAATCGTTGACCACTTAGAAGATGCTTTTGGCATCCGAGGCATAGACTCAACAGTTGGCTTCGTGATGTGAAGCGGCTCAGTAGCATCAGGAACTTCCTTAGCTTTCGAAGATTCCTCTCCGCCATAATCATGGGATCTCGTAGCGATATCCGCGTGAGCACTCATCATAAAGATGTTCGATGGAATTTCCCCTTCCTGGGCACCTCCAGAGGAAGCCCCAGGATTTTGGTTCGCGCCAACAATTAATTGTTGCCCTTGGGGAAAAGGGTTTGTTAGCACAGCCTGGGAACTAGAAGAACCCTGCTGAGATAACAGGCGCTGAGCATCCTGAATTTTCGGGCAAAGGTGTGTGAGATGGTCTCCAGTACAAAGCTTGCATGGAAACTTCACTTTATTTTTCTCCTTTTGACCCTCACCAACACGCTCGTTGGTTTTATTTGCATTGCCCTTCCCATTCTTGCCCTTCTTCTTGTTATTTCGTCCCTTCTTCTTCCCATCGGATTGTTGATTTCTTTTGGGATCAGAAGCTTGGACAACATTTATGGACAAAGACTGGGAAGGTGATGAATCAGCAGGCACAGCCTGACCAGAAGGAGCAGATTGTAAAGACAACTGCTGCAGTTGAGAAAGCAGGCTGGCTGCACCACTATTGACCGATCCGACAAGCCTGTCACCATGCGGACCAGGTTTAGTTTTCGAAAAATCTAATTTGGAGCGAGGAGCATTGGGAAAATACTTATAAAGTACCTCAGACTGAGAATAGATCAGTTCTAGCTGCTGGGCCCTAAAAATGGCCTGCTCCTCAGAAAATACCCCAGATAGGGATACATCTTTTGAAATATTTGACTGCGGGGATTTGAGAAACCATTCGAGAAGGAATTCACCTGGAATATGAGCTTTGATAAGCCTCTTCCTTCTCCTCCATTCCTGAATGTGATCAGAAATGTGAGTTGCCTCATCCTGCTTAAAATTAGCCAGGAGTTCGGTCACAGCCTCATATCTGACAGGCAACTGAAAATGGTTAAGAAATGTGACAGCCAGTTCTCCAAATGTGGCGAAACTGCCCCCAGTGAGCTCTATATACCATTTGGCAGCATTCCCAGTTAGGGTGCGTTGAAATAATCTCAACCTAATCGAGTCATCAATCAGGGAGTTTGATGAGCACCATAAGTGGAAAGTGGTGATGTGGTCTGCCGGATCTTCACCATTCTTACCTTCAAACTTAGGAATGTCTGAAGGAAGTTTGGTTGGAACCGGAGGCCACCCCGGACTATACCGAATCGGGTCATTAGTTAACTTCGACAAGTCTGGCAAGTTTAACGTTGCCAGAAATGGCAATTGAGGTGGAGCCTGAGAATTCCATCCTTGATGGGATGGATTTCCAACATTCTGAAAAGAATAGCCTGGATTTGATGAGGCACCAGGCTGCCAGAAAGGACCCGTAGAAAACGGAGAAGAACCTCCTCCCCACGCCGAGTTACCAAAACCCAGACTAGTTCCCCCCGCTGAAGTATTGACCGAAGAGGAAAGCCCCTGGTAGGGGTTCCATGCATTAGACAGAGGAGAAAAATACTGAAAAGCACTCGATGAAGGGAAAGAAGCATTCCCTTGATGACCCGCGAAGAACTGATTCCCTGCCCCAGCCGTTGTAAACACAGGATTCCATCCTGTAAAAGTGGTCGAACTTTGCCCCCCAGACCAAGGGTTAAAACTCTGGGTCTGGGACGTAAAAGGAAACGACCCTAAAGAAGGATTGGAACTGGGTATATGCCCAGTCCCAAAGGGGAAACCCTGAAATGAAGCCGATCCACTAGCCATGTTAGACATGGGCGTGGATCCAGCTGCACCGGCAGAAAAGGAAAACGAGGGATTTCCACTAATGGACATCCCTGAACAGAAGGGACCAGAATGAGAAGCATATGCCTGGGTGAACCCAGAGCCAGACATAGCAGTGCTAAAAGCAATCTAAGATGAAGCAATAGTGCCCCCTGCCTCGACAGAAGCAGGGGTCTGAATGCCTGCAGCACTCACGGTAGAAGCCGCGTTCCCAGTCGTGGCCATCGAAAGATAAGAATGATATGGAAGATCCGGCGGTCTCTCAGACTCCGGTCCGATGTACTGAAGAACAAACGGATGATCAGGAGGAAGAGGAGATGGACCTGTAGCAGGAGGCTCAGGTATGTCTTCGACTTGAAAATCTTCTTCCCGAGGAAAAAGAACTCGCGAGGTGAGCGGAACGCTCCTCTCGGGACCGACACCGGAATCAGCAACGAAACCCTCAGATCTTTGTGGAGGATCACTCTCCACTGCGTCAGATGCTACCGGATGATAACCACCAGCTAAATCGCTCCTACGCCTTCTCGAAGAAGGCTCTGCACTCTCGGGAGATAACCCCCGGATTCTCCTCGAACGTCGAGGCGCTTGATCAGCCACTTTTATAGATTTATTATATTAGACTCAAAAAGTGAAAAGCTAGGCAAGCTAGGAGCAAAGAGCACTCACTAAAAATAAAAATCCCTGAGAAACAGCAAGCAAACAGCCTTCAAGTATTTCCGCTCCGGGTGATGAGGACCGGACACCAAAATACAGGAAAGCGAAGTATAGGGCCTTCCGAAAGCAGTCTGGGATGATTAGGGCCCATAACAACTAGCGAAGGTATCAGAAACAGTTACGCCGACCTCCTAACGACAGCCTTTGCCAGCTCAAGCACCCAAGCTTCGCAAGGGCACCCCCCAGAAGTACTGCTGAAAGTGATGCGACGTCTGCCTCAGGTACCACGGGTATTCCCCCCCGCAGTCACCTGTGTGGAACCTAGGAACGGCAACTATGGACACCAATCCGTATCAGAAGCTGGGAGGAACGGTCTTGAGGTCAGATTCAGCTAATCGGAGTGGGGGTATCCCTCTTCTCAACCTTCACTTCCCCTCGCGCTTGACTCTCGGATGAGAGCTTTCCCAGTCCACCTCACGGAGTTGGATTTCGCTCAATTAATCAACTTCTATGTTTGTTTGAGCGGCCTTGGAGAGTTAACTCTCCACACACCTATTCCAAGGCCCTACAACCTAGCTAGTTGGTGATTGACACTTAGTAAAACTTTCTAGTTGATTTTAGATTAAATCGCTTATTTTAAGGGCTGTTGTATTAAGTCACAAGGATATGGAGATGAAACCAATGATGTTTTGACGCAAAAGAAATTAATAAAAACCTGACTACATGCACATGCAGTTCTTTGTCTTTCGATGAAAAGTAATCTCTATACAGGTTCTACGAGACTAAAAATTGTATTTTTCTTTTCGAATTACAAACTCACACCCACAAAAACTAAGAAGCTAACTAAATGATTCAATGCACCTAATGCAAATCACTACAAGCATGTAAATTCTAAGATGCAAAAGTCTCTTGAAACAAGGTGAAATTTCCCAAAAAGGCTCCTTCAGTTTTAACTCATCTTTTGTTGTCCAGAAAGCCAATTCTTGAAAACAAGAACTCTTAATATAAGACACCAAAATACTTAACAAGAAGAAGAAGAAATCAAATGACAACTTCTCCTCAAAATCAAGCCGAAAACTAGAAGCAAGAAACTTCACAAAAGCTCCAAAAGATATGGCCAAACGAAAATGAAAATGCAACAACAAAAACAAAAACAAGACCAAATGTTTTTTGAGTTTTTGAAATGCAAAAAACAAAAAGCAAAACAAATGTTTTTTGGGCTTTTTAGTTTTATAAAGCAAGAGCTCAAAAAAGACCAAGCACAACTATCACAATCCAAGCCAAAACGAGACCGAATTTCAAGCACAAACTTCAACAATGCTCCCAAACCTTATAAAGCTAATGATAGCAAGATCAATAAGAGCAACGGAAGACCAAAAACTCAGCCAATCAGCCTAGACAAATAGTGCAAACTCGCTGCAACAAAAGACTCCAAAGAAGCAAGAAAAGTTCTTCGAAAATTGCAACAAAAACCTAGCCTATGGAACTCAAGAAAACCAATCAAAAACGAAGCAAAAATCGCAATGCAAAGCACAACACAAAGATAGGAGCGAGTCAGTGAGCAGAAGCTCTCTGTTCTGATAAAGCAGAACAGCCAAGAATGCTCAGAAAGCGATCTTGGAACTCAATCCAGGAGTGCCAGCACCAACAAGAACATTTTGCCAAAAATATTAGTTTTCGAACAAACGAAAGAGAAACAAGACTTGAAACCACTTCCTTCACACTCCAGTAAACACAGAGACACTGTAGACACAGGCCTCCACAGCCAGAAAGGACCAAAAAGCCAATAAACCCAAAAATTCAAAATCTGCCTAGGTATACGCGACCTTGCAGTTATGCAACCTGCGTGTATACGCGTCTGTGTTAAGGGAAACTCGCGTATACGCGGGTCCCTTTAGACAAACTCGCGTGTATACGCGACTGTGTGCAGAAAAAAGAGCGTATACAAAGAAAGATAATGAAAAACAAAAAGGACAAGCCTGGGAAAGACACCAAGACTTCAGACTGACTGCAAGAAAATAAACTGGACTGTAAAAAGAGAAACAAGACTTGAAACCACTTCTGTCACACTTCAGTAAGTACAGAGACTCTGCAGACACAGGCCTCCACAGCCAGAAAAGACCAAAAACACCAGAATCTTAAAATTTCAAAATCTGCCTAGGTATACGCGACCTAGCAGTTATGCAACCAGCGTGTATACGCGTCTTTGTTAAGGGAAACTCGTGTATACGCGGGTCCCTTTATACAAACTCGCGTGTATATGCGACTGTGTGCAGACAAAAGAGCGTATACAAAGAAAGATAATGAAAAACAAAAAAGACAAGTCTGGGAAAGACACCAAGACTTCAGACTGACTGCAAGAAAGCAAACTGGACTGTAAAAGACAGAAAAAACTGTTGGCAACCTACCAAATAGCTGAAACAACCCAACAGGAGAATCACAAAAATGTGATCCCCAGCGGAGTCGCCAGTTCTGTTTCGGGGAATTAACACCCTAGAGGTTGGTTGGGATTCAACCTCCACAGAGCAGGGGCGTACTACTTAACAAAGACTCACACAATCATGCACATTCATAAAAACTAAATAGAGCAGAATGAGAGGTTTACCCGTTGGTCCTACGTTTGAAGTAGATCCACGTGGAGTCCAAACTCCCTGCAACCGTCCTTCCTCCTTAACCTGAAATACAAGAAGAAACCAGCACAAAGGACAAGTTGTACAAGATATTTCTACTCTATATGTTAGTGTGATTCATATAAAACATTAAATAAATCATAATGGATGCTTGTATAACAAATATTCTTCATACATTAAAGCATACACTAACACGTTTATTTCGGGAACAGCATGATACTTCTGTATTATAAATAGTACGTAAAAAAGTAATCAAGAGGAGAGATCACCTGATCCTTCCAAGGCCTTCGCAGACCGTCGTCCGGATCCGTCCAGCCCTTGCCTCGCTAAGACTCCTTCCAAACCGGTGCATACGAGATAACATATAAAGGGATGTGTATCTCAAGGAAACAAGGGTTTCCTACAATGAACTGGGAAAGTGCAGGAGGCACGGGGAATCAGACTTGGATAGGGAACCAACAGAGTATAATATCAATACTTTCTTTCTCTCCCTTAGGCCATACACATGAGGGCTTTTTATAGTCCCTCCAAGTAGTTTCAGCAGTTGGAAACAGTTGGCCACGGGCTGGGGTGGTTGAACTACCTGAGTAACCATCAACCCAGCACGAAATTAGGGATTTTTATATATTTTTTAATCATTAAAATGGCATACGCGGAAAAGTCTAGCTGTACTCGCGTATACACGCGGAAAAACACGGGCATAGTCGCGTATGAAGGATTTTCCACTGTTTTTAAGTGAATTTGTCCAAGTCTGTAGGAATGGGTGCCTATAAAGCCATGTAGCAATCATGAATCATGTCAAGGTGAGAAATGATGCTATAACACACATCCTCACTTTTATAATTTAAATTGCAACATGTGATTTACAAATTGTGGCCATGACAAGCGACTATACCTAGTAAAACCATCTCTTACTCAACAAAGTGAATGGGTCATCTCCCTTTGGCAGATTTTCTTGTTGAATATCTTCACCAATTGGTTTCTTCATAGGTGATTCCTGGAGTGTCTAACAGGCAGATTTATGGTGTCCTTCCTCGTTGCAATGACTACAATTATTATTTATCCTCCAAAATTTCTAAATCTTCTTGGAACACTTTTTCCTGGTGCGCCTCTGATAAGTGCCAACGGAACCCTCACTATCATTGGAATGTGATAAGGTGCTTTCATCATCTATCATTGGTTGGTCACTGGATGTATTGGAGCATTCCCCAACCTCTTTTCTGACATATCCAAGTCCTACATAGCGAGTAAATTCCTCCACTTTGATGGGGTTCACAATGCCTTAGCCATTAATGCTGAGGCATTTTCCTTGATACCCCATTTTCTTCAACAATTTTGATCTAATTCATGTAGTATGTTTCTAAAAAGTAGTGAAATCATCATCATAAAAAGTACATGAAATTGATGAATCAATTTTTACTTGAGGCTTGTCATGCTGAAACGTCTCCAAGACCTCCTGCTTGGCTTGTAACAATGATGTTTCAACCTTTGTTTCTCATTATTTTCTTCTTGTAGGAGTCTCCTTAGTTCAACATTATCCACCTAAATGGTTTGGTTGATTTCTTCGAGTTCTTGGAGCCATCACATTCGGTTCCCTTTTCATCTTTGGTACAACATTTGTTGAAATATTTGTCACATCACCCAAATCAGAGCCCAAATTGATGGGTCCATCTATTGCAATTACAATATCCACAATATTTATTTCATCACCTAAATATGATCCCAGGTCAATTGGGCCAACACCTATAAATCCCGCAACTATGATATTCCTATCCTTCTTTGATTCAGACTCTTGGTATTGTTGCATGGTTGTAACTTTATTTTTCTTCTCTTTTATATCATTCCTCTTAGGTCTCAATTCTGGATGTAGTTTCCAGCAATTCTCCTCATCATGCCCTTCTTTATCACAATGAGTACAAGAGGGCTTTGCTCATCTTATCTTAACTGTTGTTTCCATCTTTGGGCATTCACCTTGTTCATTCTCCCCCCTTCTTTCACCATGCACAACCTTCACACTAGCTTCATCAAGAATCTTAGGTTCAAACAATAATAATGAATGACAAATATAACTATGCAAAGAGTCAATATATTTCATCAACGTCTCAGGAGTGTCTAATGGAACATTTGATGTTAGTGCTTGTTTCCTAAACTCCTCTGTAAAATTATGAACATTTTGACCTTTACTTTGTTTCAAATGTTGTCATTCCATCATGGCTTCCTGTCGGTAACCTAATGGGTAAAATTGTCTCCTTAAAGTAGAAATAAACTCAAACTAAGATGAAAGAAATTTATGACTATTCTTACCACCTTGCTGCATCTTTCCTTCCCACTGGATGAGAGCCATTCCACTTAATAAAAGAGTTCATATATGGATCTTGGCTTCATCCTCTTCGATTTGTTGTATGTGGAAATACACTTCAAATTTTCTGATCCAGTTATCTAGATTTTCTGCATTAGATTATCCACTAAATACATGTAAATTAAACTTGACATCCAGCTTGAAAAAGGGCTTTTTAGATGCATTCCTATGATTCTGGTTAGAATGATAAGAAGAGGAAGAAGAGGAATACATTTCACTATTGGATGGAGAGGGAGGAGGTTCTCCTCCTCCACCTTCATGGTGTATCGATGCATGGTCCTTGAGCTCCTTCTTCTCATGCTTGATTGTCTTCTAATATTCTGCAAACAAATTTTCAATCTTGTTTTCCATGTTGAAGAAGATATTACGTAAATTTCTCTCTTCTTCATCTCATGCATCATCATCTTCCATGTTTTGTCTTCGTGGTGCATGCCTTGCTTCAGGATCAAAGGAGTTGAGTTTTCCTTCACCTCTTTGGAGCTTGTTCCTGGTTAGCATATAATCATGCAATTTGCATCGAAAAATGCCTTCTCTGATACCAAACTTGATCCCAAATATTTTTCTTAAGGATGCATTTAGAATTACATATAACAGAGCATGTTAACCAGGTAAATTAAACCACATGAAAAAGAAGCGGGAAAACATCAGAAAACATGAGATCAAGACATAATGATTTGATTAGGAGTCCACCCAATGTGGGCTACGTCTCTGGGCCCTGCTCAATGGTGGGGAGACCTTATTTTATTAAGTGGAATCAAAGAAATAAAGTACAAGAAACTTTACAAAACCGACTCTTATACCTCCAATCTAGATGATGGCCTAAAAATGGAGAGCTCATATGGAGAAACAAATGTCACAACTAGATTTTTGGCATAAAAACATGCAAAATCGACTATAAACTTGCCCAATTTCGACACCAACACCTATGGCACTCTAAAGGAATCTTTTGGGCATCTAGAGATTCTCCATGTTCGTGGTTCCGACCCTCCTAGCTTTTCAGGGTTCCACTAGTCCGCTCCTGCCTTCGTTGCTAGTCAAATGGTTTGAAAGGCATTTAAATAAGTTTGTGGGTGGAATTTGAAAGGAGGTCATTTGACCCGTTGGTAGAGGCTCTGATTTGGAGTAGGTAGGTGGAGGGTTCCAACCCCACCAACCCACCCATACATAGAATGGTGCATAGCTTTAAACCGTCGACATTTGAATTTTTTGAATGGTTGTTTTGAAGGTGCTCGAGAGGCAGGCCGAGCTTCTCCGCCCTTGTAATATTGGCACTCGGAAAAGGTTCATTTGGTGGGGGCTAGGTTCGTCGGTGGGCGGCCTGCCAGAATATATATATGATATATGTTGTGTGATACAACGATCGAGGGTGGTATAATTTGACACCTACCACACGAATAAATATATATGTTTTGTATATTTAACATAAGTTCGACGGGGTGGGTGGGTCCGGTAGGCCCAAGACACCCCTATTTTTTTAAAATTTTTCTTGTTTTATATAACAAATTGGTTTTTTTCAACTTTTCCAAAAATGAGGGTCATTGGGAAAATTAATCATTTGGCAAATTCATCGATTTTTGATGGACGAATTCTGTGTGCCGGGTCCCTGTCAATTGTTTGCCTCCTTAAGTCTGCCACTTGGCCAAGTTTGACCAAAATTTTTATCAACTATAACTTGACCATACAAACTTGGATTTGGGTGTCACTCGCACCGTTGGAATCATGACAATGAGCACTACGATCTGGTCCTAGTTTCACTTCTATATGACAAATTTTATTTTTGAGCTGTTTTCAAGGCCACTTGTACTTCTCGATTCTCCTGGATCACTAGAGTCAGAATCAAAGTTGTATCAAGAGACAAATTCATGTTCCATGAGAATGACTTGGTTGGTGGCCATTCCTAAACCACCACTGACATAAGACTTTAGTTTTTGCTACTCACTTCATCAGGTTGTGGCTATCTTTAAATGATCATCATGGAGCACTTCCACTTCGTAGAAGACTTCAACTTTTAGCTCAATTTAAAATTATTATAGGAACTACTTAGATCCAAGCTCCAAAGTTGGTGGGCAACCTTAAATCACAATCGATTTACAACTTCGAGGTTTACTACCTCATTTGGTTTGCGGTTTTTCTTAAACCACCATTTCAGAGAGCACATTCAACCATTGGTTTCCATGTACTTTTCTATTTCAACTCTCTTCTTTCACTCATATACACCCTTTTGAATTAGGGATGGGGTGGGAACGTTGGAAGTATAATCCTCTTGTGTTATGTAAATTTGTCTCATTCACTTGAATGGAAGACAAAAAGATTCAAGTGAAGGCCAAAAATAATGAGAAGTTCAAGATACCTCTTAAAATATTAAAATAAAGGGTTAATGACAAATGTATTTATATGTACATCTTGTGAATAATACACATCATACAAGTAATCCAAATTAGTTTATTATTTGGTGTGTGCATTGAACAAATTTGTATATACTAATATTAACATTTTAAAATGTTATATGGAGATTAAATCCCTACCATCCACCTGAACATATACACTTAAGATTAAAAATTTAAAATAAATCACTTTGCTAGGATTTCAAGAATGGGTAGTGTTGAAGGGTTTGGAAATGCAGGGTTTACAATGATATGGAGCTCAGTTCTAGAGATTTTCTTGATCCCAGTGAAACCAATCTCAGGGGAATCTTTTTTTTTGCAGATTTCTAACTTAGATCTTTTTTTCTTGCTTGTGAAAAAATTATAAGAGAAGATGCACATTCCTCATGAATGCTTTCAGCTCATTCATGAAGGATAGAAGCTTTAGGATTATAATCTCCTCAATGAATACAAAATTACCAAGGATTCCATGATTTACATGGTAGAAATAATTCAAGGTGGAGCCAAAGGGGGAGGTGCATCCTCTTCAACCCCACTAAGATCATTTAAAGATGTTATAAAACTAGAGCCTCCTTCGCCAAACCCTAAGGATATCTCTAAATCTACATTTTTGGCGGAGAAGTTAGATGAAACCCCTTCTCTTTAGGTGAAAAAAATTTCAAGCTATTTCATAGCTATAAATTATGAATAGAAAGCACTTATCTTCCATTTCAATGTTTTTTTTTCCCTTATTTAGCTCCCGAAGAGTGGGTTCACTAGAAATGGTCTCTAGATGTTGTAGTACATTTCTGATCAAAGGGATTTTTTATTGTTATTTTTTAGAAGTTAGAGGACCAAAGAAAGGTTTTTGATCAAGGAACCTGGTTTTGGGGCCAATCTGGTATTTCCCTCTAACACACACACACACACACACATATAAATATTTGGGAAATTTTTTAGGCCACTTCAATTGACTCGGAAAGCATTATGAAAGGAATTCACACATTTATCTGCATTTGTGTTGTTGTGGACATGAGTAAAGGATTTCCAGATAAAATCCTCATTAAATGGGGAAATAAGATTTATTCCCAACTGGTGGATTATGAAAATATGAATTTTCATTGTAGATCTTGCCAACAATGGAAACACCTATAAAATGTTTCCCATAGTCATAAGGCACATCATCGCACCCTGAAGCCAAGAAGAAAAATCATGGATGGAAATATCCAAACGGACCTACTGTTTATAAGTCCAATATGGCTCATGGGTTGGGAAATTATTAGAATCAGAAGACTCACGATTCCAACATTACTGTTGCAGACCAAACTTAGACTCATGATATTCCATATCATGAAGCTCACCCATCAGGGGAGGAATCTCACCCATCAATTAGTATAACACAAAATTCATTCATAATTTTTGCATCTGCAAAGAGTGGGAAAAAATGTACCCACAAATTATACCATTCATATAGTGACAAGGAGCCAACAAATATGCCATAGAACTTGATAATGGAAACATGTAAAGGAAAGCAAGTGGTTGTATCATATAATCCATCGAGTTGGACATATGTTCAGAAGAGGAAAGGAAAGAAAGAAACGAAAATGTAAAATCTTGGAGCCTATGTCCAAGAAGGAAAAATGTAATTTTGTGTAGTGTGATTAAGGGATTATTGATATACTGTGATGTGATGTAATTCGTTTTTTATGGATCAATAGAATTTTTATACCAACAAAAAAAAATCCCTACCATCCACCTAATAATTATTGATAATTAAATTAAAAATTTATAAGTTATATTTCAAAATAAACACACCTATCAACATTAACATCATTTCATTATTATTATCATTCCTTTTTAAATTTATATTATTATTATTATTATTATTATTATCATTTTTTAATCTTTATTAAAATAAATTTGAAAATGTATATAATTAAAATCCTTAATAACAACTTCCTATCAATTATATAAGTGAAAACATGAGGCAAAGGGATATCAATGACTTATGATATTCAACTTAATGAGGATTGACATAACTACGAACATGGAAACCAAATTCTTGTTATAATTAAGGTCCATGCATTAACAAAATGATTTTGAACAAAGAAAAATAAAATATGAATTGAGTTCAATGTATTTCCAAAAAGTGTGCATCTACATAACAAATAGTTTGTGCTTTGGAAACCTCTTGATCAAATGCCACACTCAATCACTACAAACGGCAAGAAAAAATAAAGTATATTTACCTATAATTCCATGGTTGATATATATGTTTATGTAACATAAATTCCTTATAATCCCATCTCAAAATGAAGGTTACATGGACGCATTTACTATGTTGACCCAATATTCATGGTTACTCTATGGAAATGGGGTCTAAATTTTTTGATATTTTTCAACTTCCCCAAAACTTAAAACGAATGAAATCGTTGTGTTCATATCATTGAGACCTTTCCAACGATATAAATTTGACCTTGATCTGAGTTAAGGATAAAAATATGTGACCATTCGAAGATAGGTCAATTACAACCTTGCCACACCATCAATGATTCCCACGTGGAAACCATATATTAATATGTGTGGAACTTGACATGCCATCTCTGCCATCATGGAAAAGTCCATGTGGGTAGACACATTCCTCTATATAGTCGTAGGTATTCCTAATCCACAACTCCATGAAACACTAAACCTAACCAAAGGGGCCCTATTGGAGCATGTAACTAATTCGGTCTTCATGACTTCCTTTGTACTTATGGAATTGTATATTTTTGTAAAAATAAGAAAGATAATAATTATTTTCTAGCATGGGTTTCATGGTTAAGCTAATTTGTCACTAGGTCAAACACGTTTTTCATGCTTCTATGGTTTTTCAAGTCAAAAGTGTATGTGTCATAGGTTTTGAAGACAAGTCCCATTTGGACTTTGACAAGAAAGAGAAAAGATAATTTTATTTTTTTAAGTAAAAATGTCAAATTTGTCCCTGCAAGTCCAAGTCGTACCTTCCAAAAAAAGTCAACCTAGGAGAGGCCTATTCGACCCCTTAAAAATGATATATATAAAAGAGAGCTTGACTCATTTGAGGACATCCAAGGAAGTTTGATCTCTTGTGCAAGAAAGAGATAAAAATCAATGAGAAATTCAAGCAAAGAATTCAAAGAAAAAGGAAAATAAAAGTGAAGTCAAAAGAGAGATAATATTTCCTAGAAGATCTCACATGTGTGAAAAAATTCAGAGTTGCAAGGAGGCCAAGAATTGCATGTTTTTTGTAGGAGGAAAAAATTATTTTGTAAGGGACAAGATCTAAATTTTGACCATTTTTGGAAGTGTTTGACCATAGTTGACTTATGAATATTGTGACTTGTTGGAAATGATTGGAATGGGAAAAGCCTTGGGTGGGGCTTGTGAGTGGACTTGGTCTTGAAATTTGGGTCTTATATTTCTCATTTGATTTGATTCTATGAGAAGAGAAGAGATTATTTTTGGGTTTTCCCCTTTGAGGGGTTTTCCCCTAGATTGGAGACTCTATTTTGTGTCCATTTTCTTTTATGATCTTCATGGTTGATGATATTGATAATTTTTTGATGAAAAGAATCTAATAAAGAATATGAGGAAGATAACATAAGTTCACAAGAAGTTATTAAGATAGGAGAATTTTTTTAATTGCTGCCATACTTGATTCTCTAACACGACTTTAGAGATAATGTGAAGAGAAGGAAGTTGAGGATCATCTTGTTGGCATAAGAGAAGGTTTATTTTCAAAGAGAATCATTTGCAAAACGACACAAGGAAATTCTTAAGGGAGAATAATCAAGCTCTGATTGAAGGAAGGAAGGTCACTAAATCAAGCTCTCATTGAAGGCCTCATCATCTGAAGAAAATGAATCTATATTTCTCTCTCTTGAAGGATATTTGCTATTGAAGGACATATTTGAAGTCTCTAAAATATTCTTGAAGTCATCAAGATAGTTGAAGGAATCATGAATAAGGAAACTTGTTTGACAAGTAAGTACCATATTGTTCTCCATATCTCAGCATACAAATCAAATGACTTCAGTTTTCAAGGAAGTAAACATGCTCTTTGGATCAACAAAATTCCTTGCATGGAAGAAAAGGATTGATTTGGTGCTCACAGAAAATGAAGTCGTGGAATATGTCCTTGGAGAAATCGCTCAACCAGACAAAGAGAATGCTCAAGAATTAGCAAGATACAAGGGAGAAGTGAGGGCACAAAGGATTCTTATTGAATCGATAAAGGATCATCTTATTCCCTTTGTTGTTGATTTGAGTACATTTAAATATATCTATGATAATTTGGTGAAATTTTGCTCCATAAGTACATCAATTCAGAAAATTTCCTTCAGGAATCAGGTATATAAAATAAGGAAATAAAAAAATGAATATATGGCCACATATCTTATAAATATCTCAAAATTAAGGGACCATTTGCAAGGGATTGGAGAAGTTATATCCGATTTAGATATGACCACCTGTGTACTAAATGCTTTACCACTTGAATGCAACAATTTTGCAACTAGTGTCTACTAAAAAAAATATACTACTCCCTGTGATGAACTATGGGCTCAATGTATCTTGGAAGAAACAATATTGAGGGAAAATGTTGACACTGAATTAAATGTAAAATATCAAGCTTTTGTTTTAAAATCCAAGAAAAATAAAGAGAAGTTTGGAAAGTCCAAAGGAAAATAAGATATGTATAAGATACAATGCTTCAGATGCAATGAATATGGACATTTTAAGAGGGACTTTTCAAACAAGAAAAACAATAAAAGGAAGGAAATGAGTGGAGCTCAAATAGTTAAAGAAAAGGGATAACTTAAGAAAAAGACGAAAGATGAAGATCCCAAGGATCTATACTATTGAAAGAAGCTCCATCTCTATCAATTTCATCTGTAACTTGTCTTTATTTTATTAGAAAGGTGAAGTTATAGTAGCATGCATCATTGCATTCTCTAGAAGAGTCTTTGTTTTTATGAAGCATGGCATCATAGAAGGAAGTGTTTGATAGTAGAGGAATTAGAGTCTACATGATCAAATTTATTTGGAAGAAATCATCTAGCTAACAAGAATGAGAATATTTGGACCATCTTACACATCACAGTTTATCCAAGTATTTTCTAACATAATGTTAGAGGTAGTCATCTTGCAAAAAGGATCACTAGGATCCTCCATTAAGAACCATCATCTTGAGAAGTTTATTTAATATTAGAAAGAAGCATTATGACATGACTAGTATATTCCACTTAGAATGGAAATAATATTCTTGAAGGGTGAAGGAATGTAGATGGTCGATTTTCAGTATGAAAGGCATAATTGAAGTCTTTCTCCCCTCAAAGAGGAAAACTTATCTTCAATAAGGATAAGAATAGATATAATTCAAAGGAAGGATCACTAAATGATTAAGGTATGCATAACTATTCTCTAGAAGGTTGAATTCATGTCTACAAGAATTTTGTAGAAAGAGTTGGTTGTATGAATGTGCTTGGTAACATGAGAATGAAAGGTATTACATGTGGTCAATCGATGCTTGGAAAAGGAGTTTGGCATGCCTTGGAATGGCTAAAGATCAAGACTCTTCCACAATATGTAATGACTTAAGACATGATGATATTGATCAAGATCAAATATGATCTTTTGAAGAAAGAAAGAGAGTTGATAGTGACAACTCCAAGGAAGAAGATATTGTAGCTTACTGATTAGTTCATTCCATGGGAACTTTGATTCAAAGTGAATGCATGGAGAAGGATTCTTGTAAAATATAGAGATAGACCATGCAAAAGGATGTTGATCTCAAATAAACAAGCATAATATGATATCTTGACAAAATGCCATCATGTTGAGGCCATCATGATATTGATGTTTTTGTATTGGTTATTTGTTTGGTATATAGTTGTGCTACTTGGAAAGAATGTTGAAAAAATGGATAATGGAAGTTGAGGGAAGTGTATCTACAACTGTTTGTTTTGAACTCAATTCAATGAATGCATGGATTGAGTGGATGGATTTGGTAATCCTTAGAGGATTATGTGATCAATATGTCTACATAATCTTAGGATTCAAAGGTAGCAGTACAAAAGGATAACCAGATGTTTATGTTTCAATAACGGAGATCACTTTCATGATTAGAATGAGCTATGATTAGCTCTACTTTGATTCGCTCAATATATTTCCTTTGTTGATGATGATTAAAGGAAAGTGATATGAAATGTTAATGGCCTAAACCTGTCACAAACTTAATAAAGTTTGGATTCGTTAAAAACTCTCTATATAATGAGATGCAAAGGGGAGGAGGAGCCATGAAACTACTACTTGAATATCTCCATAAAGAAATAGTAGTTGATGTATTGATTAAGACAAGCTAAAGAGATTGTGGTTGTGACTTCCCAATTGAAAGGAAGTAGGGAACCCCCTATATGCTTGAGAGGGAATAAGAATTCTCAAAAAATATTTAAGAAGGAAGAAGGATCTATTCCCTGATCAAGAGGGATTAACGATATCCTCTATGGTTGAGAGGGAATGATTTTAGACATCATATTCTCCATGTGTCATGCACTAGTCCAGGAGTAACAACTGTAATTCTAATGAAGGCACTAAGAAGGAGAATGGAGCATTGGATAAGAATATGAGATTGATACTCCTTGAGGATAGAGAATCCATGATAGGAAGAAGTCTTGTGGACCGACACTCTTTGAGTATTGGAAAAGTATCCAAGATAGCAGTGGTCGAAGAGGACTGATTTTCTTTGAAGATTAAAAATCCAAGATAAGGATAGTCCTAAAAGGACATACCTAGTGACCATCTAGATGGAGTATGTGCCTTAATAGGTAGTGTGGTGTCTCACGTAAAGCATCCCATCATTATGATCTGATATAAGTAGAGATGTTAGAAATATTGAGAGTAGGGGGTGAATCAGTATTTCATTTCCAATTAAACTTTACTTAACTTATGCATTCATTTCAAAGTTACCTATAACCATTATATCTTTAAAAAAATATTATGTTAAAGATGTGAGATTATTAAATAAACCATGAGAAACATAAAAATTAAAATCATGTAAACCATAAAGCACATCAACACATCAATCATATATGGACACCAGGATTTTAGGTGGAAACCCCATGTGGGTGAAAACCACAATTGTTTGCTTCTTTGTCTTCTTCTTTTATTATAAAGAAAATTCTTATTACAATTTTGTACTGGTGCAACCTCTTGCCAGCACACATGCTCCTACCTATGGGAGGCTATAACCTCCACGTGTTCTCCAACATCCACTAGAAGGAAGCTACAACCCCCTAGTCTAGTTTACTGGCTCTTACCGGAAGGAAGCTCCTACTCACTTATTCAAGGCTACAGTCCTCAACACCTCGTGGACCATGTTTAAAAATTTTCATACTGGATCCACCTATCACTCAACCATCAAGAATATGCACTCTACCACCCACACTAACCAAAATACCAAATATTGAATCACTAATGACCAATACCAATACTGAATACCAATGTGTCAACCTTTGAATCACTGAAGCAATGTATACCAATTAAATCACATAATACTAAATACCAACTAAATAATTGAATACCAATTAAACCACCGTAATCAAATCAAACCAATATACCAATACTTAAAATACCAAGCACTGAATTATTAAGTACAAAAATTGAATTCAAATATGCCAATCACTGAATACCAATATTGAATGTCAACATTGACCAAGCCTTAAAAAAATCACCCAATTCTGCTCATCAAGTCTTAAATGCCAAACCAAGCCAATATTTTCATGCCAAGCCAAATCAACCAAGTCAAACTCTAGTTGTCACATAACACTATTATGCCAAGAAAAATTCCATCCATGATATGTCATTTATCAAATTTGTCAAGTATAATGTCAACACAACATCGAAGCTCAATCTGAATGCAATATTCCTGTCAATAAGCAAGTTCAACAAAATCCTCTACTAAATCTCAAATTTACTATAGAAAATAAATAATCCATCAAGGAACACTCTTATAGATCTCTGCTCTTCATAAGACATTACTCATCACTTCAATTTTCATGAAGAAACAAGACATCACTTTCATTTTATCATCAAACATGTAACATCATTACAATAGGTACATGAATTCTCATAACAACTCTCTACCATGTTCAAGAAACCAAGGTCAAATGCTTATCAAGAGTCACACTATAGAAGAAGATAGAAAAAAATATTGTGTCCATGAGCAATGAAGCATTAATGAGAAGTCAATCATAAGAGATTTTGTCCCTTTATATCTCTGTTATGTCAAATATTCTACCATACTAACCAATTATGTTTTTCATTACCTACTTTGATAAGTGCAATATGATTACACACATAGGTCCTTGTTCAAGATCAATTATGTCATTATAACTAAGTCCATATAAGCTCTGCACACACAAGGAGATCAAACACCTTCTGCAAGAAAAATTGTCTCATTAAGAATACCTCCACATCCACAATAGCCTCTTCCATCACAAATCATTGTATATCAACATTAAGGAGCAATCCTTCACTATCATACTAACCCCAATCAACAAGTTAAATTTATGATCAATCATCAAACTAGGACAAGAAACATACTGGAGCATATATTGTCACAAGATCTCTACAAATAAGAAGAGAACACACACCAACATTATATCCTTGAGCAAACAAATTCTGTCACATTGATCCCTATCATAAGTTACAAAAAATTCTCGAGATTCTCTACCATCATAAGGGTCTTAATAAACATACTTCTAAATTCTTGAGAACAAGGAGCTATTCAGATCAAAACAATGGCATACATAAATTTGAGATGTTTTCACACAATATCAAATATTATACAATGGACATCACAAACTTCTACCCCTGTATACACAAAATTAAGTCACAAAACTTTTTCCATTGATTTGCAACATATATCTCTATCATGCCATTTATTATTCCCTATGAAAACAAGACAAGAAGTAATATGTTTATGCAATGTATATGTTTTTGTCCTCAAGGCATTAACCAAAAACTATCATAATAAATTAAGATGCAACACCATCATTTTAATGAGGAAAACTCCACAGTTAAGCGCACTTGAACTAGAGGCATTTTGGGATGGGTGACCTCCTAGGAAGTCTTGGTTAATGGGTGCAAGCCCCGGAAGTGACGATTGCCGCTATGTGATTCATTTCACTAGTTTCAATCCCACTTCTTCACCCATGTGAGCATCCCCCGATGCAATGGGTGCTAAGTGGACTATTAAAAATCATGAGAAATTAGTCAGTTATGACTACTTCTCATGGAAATAGTCATAGATAAATGACTTAATTAATGAAATTGAATTAAAAAAATGATATCTAAGATATGATGTTGATCTATTTCCATATCATCAAAATAATCTCTACAACACAAACTACAACCTCATTGCAAAAAATTCAATAAAAGGCTTCATTGTTCAAGATATCTCGGTGATCTCTACAAAAAATTATTCAAGGTGTTTAGAAAATAGATAGATCTATTAACACTCCCTCTTTCATTTGCTCCATCTTGTCAGAATTATGAGATATGAATATCCTCTTACTCTTGGTGCGCTCTTGATAAAAAAAATCACAAGAGAAATCTCATCAAATGCATAGACTTCACCCTTAACTGACCTCCTTTATATAATTATTTGATCCCATCGATACCTCAGGGAAATACCAATGCTTTCAAGATACCATAGGCAGGTAAACCAAGGTATTAATTTACCAACTCAATCTAGTCTGCGCGGATGAATTATTGTGGGCAAAACCTTGGTTTTCATTCTTGGTTTTTAATTTTTGCATCATATAGTCTCAACCACACCCACAAGCCTTCCTCTGTGTAGATGGAAGGCCTCTAGCCACACCCACATACCTTCTTCCATGCAACTAGGGCTTGTTGGCTGCACTCTTAAGCATTCCTCCATGCAACTGGGTTTTGGACTAGGTAAAGACTCCTCCTCATTTGAGTCATGCTTCCTCAAGATCTTCAACATTTTTTCAAGCTTATGGATGACCTTGTAAGCCTTTGATACATCCTTTATTTAAACATCAACCATGAACTAGTCTCTCCAATATTTCACTGATGGGTCAAGCACATCAATCTTGTAATGTCCCTTAACTCCTGTACTGCACACTTGTTAACCATCAAGAAACTTTGATAATTCATACATGTAGACATAACCATCCATGGAGACATACAAAAAACTTAACAAGAAAACAATCCATAGATAAGTTGACACATTCATCAATGTAGGTTTCCATCAAGGACACCACCAGAGCCATAATGGGTTATGTGCCATAAGAGGTAGTGCAGTGTCTCATGTAAAGCCTCCTAGCATTATGCCCTCATATAAATAGATCTTATCAATTAAGGCCTTACTATGTTGAAAATGATAGTTATGATGTTGACGTTGAAAGATGACTTATCAATCTGACTCTTCTTATGAGAATATTTCATTTCAAGAAAATCCTTGTATCAGTTATGTAATTATGAATACCTCCCTATTTAAGAGGGAGTGTTGGAGAATGTAACTAGTTTCGGTCTTCATAATCTCCTCTGTAGTTATGTCATTTTATATTTTTGTAAAAAGAAGAAAAATAATTATTATTTTCTAGCATGGGTTTCATGCTTAAGTTGATTTGTCACTAGGTCAACCATGCTCATCATGCTTCTAAGGTTTTTTAAGTAAAAAGAGTATTTGTTATTAGTTTTGAAGACAAGTACCATTTGCACTTTGAAAAGAAAGATAAAATATAATTTTATTTAAGTAAAAATGTCAAATTTGTCCCTACAAGCCCAAGTCATCCGACAAATATGGTTTGAACTATACGCTCCCTTTTATTGTCTAGCTTTCATCAAGGATGTGTGTACAATTGCATTCAAAATTTCATGCCCAATCATCTCCCCAATCCGGTAATCTCACCTTCCTTTATTCTAGGCTGACGAATTCCAGCACTTACATGCGAGAGTGTTAATATCTCAAATCTACGAGATTTGAATGTTAATTCTAAGCCCTTATGTTATCCCTCGACAAACGCATATATTAAATCATGTTCATTGCATCACATATTTCATATGATGTCGTATTTGACGGAAGGTGCCATCATTATCCTATGTTCAAATCGTAATAATACCATCTCTTTACATGCGCCTCAATACATATATATGGGCACATTTGCTAATACAAATAACTTGAAGCATCCATAAAAGGTAATTTGCCACCTATAAATTGTCATACCTTTGTTAAACCCATAGACCTTAACGGCAAGCAATATAATTTAAGGCGGGGCCCGAGGCGCTAACGGCCAGTCTCCATCCAACGGCGGAAGACGTCGCCGACTTTAGATGATCCGACGACCCTAATCGAATCTCGCGCGGCTTGTGTGCCTGGCTTGATAGCGACTAACCATCGACCGATCGGAGGGCTCATATTCCATCGCGCCGCAACATACGATCGAACGAGGGATATTGCATGGGTTACTTGCACGAACAATAACGTGCGATGGCGTGCGGTGGAAAGCGGGTTTTTTTCAGCAATCAGGACATGCATCACCCAATCTATGGAATCGCTCCGATTTGCTAAATACCGCCTACCGGAGCAAAGCGGTGCAATCAAAACCGGAGCCGCCTTTCTTCATTCACTCTAGGTCACGCAGTTCTGCACTTCCTCGAGCGATGCCGAGGGTTTCGTTCGACTCCTTCCTATGACTCTGCGCTACGATTTCTTTCCTACCATACATTTGCCAAAATCGCTCTTCCTCGGCACACCGTGCCCGATAACGAGACTACAGATTCCCACCCACGGAGGGTTATCGTACACTGTATTCAGGGGCCTCGCCCATACGGAATTCGTAATAGAACACACGCCTATAATCACTAGGATTATTCATAATAATAACCTTGACAATCCTCCACACGGATCGCATGTAATCCAACACTTTAAAGGGAATTCAACTCTCACTCGTATGGTGAACACGGGAAGTCAACTTGCCCTAACCTCACACACGGGAATTATTCTATCTCGGAATCGATCCTTACGGTGATCGATTCACCTCACCTCACAAGTCAGATTTACTTGGGTGCTTCGCGCGAACTCAATACAATCAAGGTACGGACAATTAAGACACATGACAGAAAGCGAGTTTCTTCAATGACACCATTATTCATTAGCGAGTTAAACCAACACGTCGATACAATGTCGGAGCGATTTATATTCTAAACACCATTGAATTTACTTGCGAGTCTCCATGTAATTCGATCAAAGACATAAAGTCACACATGTAACTCATAAACAATTCTTCATAAACAAATATATATATACATACGAGCGATAAATCTCAAAAGAAAATTCTTACAATTTCATGACGGACGGATATTCGGTTTGAAGTCGTGACCCAAGTATCCTTCTCTGTTCTTTGAAAGTCTCTCCTCTCTAAATCTCTATAAACTCTTGAGGATTACATTTATACCACAAGGACCATTTGAATCAATTCGGGTCTCCAAACACGTTCGACAACTCTTAGCATTCCCAATTCCTAAAATCGGACTCAATAAGCCCAGACTAATCCTAAACTAACTCTTCGTATTCCTATCTTAACCGATTTTTAATGTTCTCAAAATGACTTGAGAATGATTACAGTCTACGAATTTATTTAATATTTACAAGAAATTTAAAGAACATGGGACCCCCTATGTCTACTTATGTACAAAGCAACTTTCGAACACAATGCCCACCGCATCGGACTAAACTTCAAATTATTCATGATCTCCTGATGTGTGCTCTTCGTCTCTTTTACCTCCCGGGATCCATACTTGGTTTCGTGCTACCATCGACTTCATCATCCTTCAACCCGATCTTCTCCAGGCTTCCGGACTTTGTTCTGTAGTCCACCTCTAGCTATACTTTCACTATCTACTTTTGTCCCTCACTGACCTGGTCTTTTGTTCCTTCTTCTTTGTCTCGCCTTGAGAACCTGCCACCGCCAGTCATACCGGTCTTGTTCAATCTCCATGTCTAGCTTATCCTCTGTTGGAAATCATCTTGCCCTCTCATTGCGCTTCCAATCTCTGTCGGCGCGATATTCTTTGCTCTTGTAGTCTCACATGCTATTAACATGTTTACTACTCTGCAGGCGTCATCCCATGTTGCATGCTGCTGCCACCATGGTGTTCTTTCTCCTTCTGTCCCTCTGCAACACTTTTTATTTTGTTCATCATGCGCAAATTCATTCTCAGAAAAAAATCCCGCTATTTAAATTCCTACCGAGCGTTGACATACTCCTCCGGTATGCTAGTAAACGAAATTTGGTCCATGACTAGTATCTACTCTCTTCTTCTGAAACACGGTATCCTTACTCCGGAGTGCATGATCCTTTCTCTTCTTCAAATGCTCCCAACAAACAACTCAACCAATTCATGCATGTTTGTTTCCCATCTTCTCAACATCTTTGGAAGTTAGCTCCAACATCTCTTCCTTCCTCTTGGGCAATCTTCAACAACTACCTCTCATCCTCTTGATGGATTTTGGAAATCCAATCAAGTTCTCGGCTTTCTTTCTCATATTCTGTCGGCATGGAATGTTTGATTCCTCCTCACTTTAGCGACTTTTAAAATATGCTCTCCAGGTCTACTCTTGGCCATCGGTCTAGCGATTCTTACAACAAATGACAATGATAATTCCACACGCAGAGACCTGGTTGTCTCATCCTCCTTCTACCAACAATTTTTCTTCTCTCGAAGACAATTTCAAAGGATGAATTGTCTTCTACATCCTGTACACATAGACAAACTATCGATGACCAAAACCATGAGACCCAATGAGTCTCAATTGATGACCTAGTCACCAATTCTTATCACAGAATTATAAGTCTGGTTCAAGGCTCGAAACTCTTCATCATCTTTCTCTTTAGGCTGTTAGAGAGCCATCTCCTTTGCTCCAATCACCATGTCCAAATGAAGATCCTCACTATGTTTTCAGCCAACATAGTTTCTTTCTCATTCATTTCTCGACAATTTCCAACTGACTGTTCTTCCTCTCTGCGCATAGATGCTGTGAATCATCACCCAGAGTAAGTTCAATGCTTCAATGCCTTCTTTTCGACAACACATCATTATGTTGTGTAGATTGTCCTTCCAACCTCTCTGTCAAGCATCTGACATGCGTCTGCATCCTTCATGAGGCTGACCATTAGTCTCACTTTTCTTCCATACATATGCTCCATGAACTCCATCACTGAAAGATCTTCTGCCTTGCTTTCCCGACAACTCATCAAGTCATAGGTCTCACCTTTCCAATTCTCTTCTATGAGAATCCAACCTCTATATAACTCAACAACTTCCATAGGAGTAGATTTGGGAACCTTGCAACCTTTTATGCCTACGCTTATTCTTGACCAATCCTCATTGTTGTCTCTAGAAGCTTCAACATTCTACGGATACCTTCATTTGACCCTTCTGTCTTCATCTCTCCCTGAGATCTCAATATCTCGGCATTGATATGAGCAGGATTTCAAATTCAATGTCTTCTTCTCTGTGAACTGCGAGCTTGTTCATCTTCCGGTGGTGTACCTACAAACACACACAACTTTTTAGTGTTCAAATCCTGAAGACTTTTCGATCTTGGTGCTTCCTCAAGCACTTCTTCTTGAGCAATTACGCACATGGAATCTCCAATTTCCCTCTTTACTTCAAGAACTCTAGGTTCTTCTTCCTCTGTGGAGTGTCATCACTTCACATTTGTCAGGCCTTCTCAAGAACACAAGCCCTCACATCATACGGACTTGTCCAATAACTCAGAATTCCTCAATGATTTCCTCCTCGGCAAGACAAGATTCTTGTTGCCCTCAAGTCTTCACTATGTCTCACAAGATCTCCTGCGGTCTCCACTCTTCATTTGTGCTCTGATACCTTCCTGGCAGAAATTTCTTCTTTCAACTCAGAGTTTGCTACGAGTTATTCTCTCAACAAGGCAATCTTCTTTTGCCTCAACCTCATACGTAATGGTTGCCATTTCATTCTTCCTCATGAGCCAACCAACTCTGCGGCTTTCTTCTATCCTCGGTTTCAATGCAGTACAGACTCTTCTACGATTTCGGCTAATTCTTTACGCCATTCTTCATCTGTGTGGATTTCTTCTTCATGCCATTTGCTTTAGCATCTTCTTTCCCTTCTTGTTGTGGCCTCTCTACGGAGCCTACGCAATCTGCTGAGTCCCTGCTGCTATGGCTCTCGGTAGACATTTTATTCTCTAGGAGTTCTTCACTCACAAGTGCACTAAGCCTACGCAACAACAGCTCTCTTGCTGCAACTTACCTCACCAAGCTTCTCTCTCTGAGCACTAGGATTTTGGCAATCACGGTCCCCTCTCTACGGAACCTTCGAGCACTCTGTCTGCTCACTAGGCTTCACTGCGCTTTCTCAAGAACACCTCTTTTCTTAAATAAATACGACCTGCGTGTTGGGAATCTTCCCGAGGTTACTGCCACACTCTTTACGCACTCGAGAATCCCTTCTTTGGATTCTTCTATCATACTCTCAAAGTTGTCTGATCTATACCTTTGAGATGTATTCAATTGTACGCACTGCGACTTCTACAAACAATCCTTCAACTTTGGTCACTGCTGCTCACTTCTCTAGAGAACACGGTAATTGTCCTCTTTATCCGACTCTAGGCGAATACCCGAAGACTCACCTACCTTTACTATCAAACCCTGCGCTCTTTAATTTTCCGCCACAATTCTACAACTACAATTTCGAATCAAGTTAATTACAGGAATGTGTGATCACGCTACTCCACTCATCCTGCCCGTCTATTCCACTTGTGAGTTCGTGTACTTTGCTCCACCGATCTTCCTTCTTCAAATCTATAGTCTTAAAGCTCTTGTCCTCCAATTGGACTCTACAATTTTGCGGTCACCTTATGGTACACCCAATCTCATCGATTTCCACAAGTACGGTTTTCCTTGCATTCACAAGCTTGGACTTTTCAAGAGCTACTCTGAAGCTACGATACCACTTGATAGCGAGGGTCATCCCACCGGTCCCGTATTATCGATTTCATCAAGTACATGTATGCAATTGCATTCAAAATTGTGCCCAATGTCTCCCAATCGGCAATCTCACAACCTTCCTTTATTCTAGGTTGGCAAATTCAACACGTACGAGAGTGTTAATATCTCAAATCCTAAAGAGATTTGGGAATATTAATTCTAAGCCCTTATGTTATCCCTCGGAAAATGCATATATTAAATCATGTTCTTTGCATCACATATTTCATATGATGCGGCTTGTAAAGTGCCATCTCTATCCTATGTTCAAATCGTAATAATACCCATCTCTTTACATACGCACTCAATACAAATATATATGCACATTCGCTAATACAAATAACCCAACATCCATAAAAGGCGGCCGCCACCTATAAATGTCATACCTTTGTTAAACCCACGAGACCTTAACAACGAAACGTATAATTTTAAGCGGGACGCACTAACGATACGTCTCCATCCGATGGCGGAGAGCCGTGGCTCGACTTCGGATGATCCAACGGCCTAATCAAATCTCGCGCGGCTTATGTGCATGAACGATAGCGACTAACCATCCAACGATCGAAGGGCTTGTATTCCATCGCCGCCGCAACATCGATTGAACGGATATCGCACGGGTTACTTGCCCCACCGAACAATAACGCGCGATGGCGCGCCGATGGAAGGCGGTTTTCCAACTTGCTGCGGGACACGTGTCACGATTTGTGGAATCGCTCTGGAGTTTTCTAATCTGCCTTTTTGAAGCGAAAGCGGTGCGATCAAAACTAGAACCCGCCTTTGCAGTTCACTCCCGGTCATGGTTCCGCTACTCGACGCGCTAGGTTCCGTTCAACTCCTTCCTATGACTCTCGCTGAGAGTTCTTTGCACGCTTCCACCATACGACCGCAAAATCGCTCTTCCTGTTGCCAGTTACTTCGATAGCGAGACTACAATTTCCACAGAGGTTATCGTACACACTCTGGTATTCTGAAATTTTCATATACAGAATTCTCGTAAAGAACACCACCTATAATCACACGGGATTATTCATATTAATAACTTAACAATCCTCCCACACGGATCGCATGTAATCCAACACTTTCAAGGAATTCAACTCTCACTCGTGTGGTGAACACGGGGAAGTCAACTTGCCCTAACCTCACACACGGGGAATTCTTCTATCTCGAGAATAAATCCTTACGATGCAATCCGATTACCTCTACCTCACAAGTCAATTTACTTACGATTGGCAACGCGAGCTCAATACAATCAAGGTACATACAATTAAGACACAGGCAAAGAGCGGTTCTTCAATGACACACATTATGCATTAGCGAGTTCAGAAGCCAACACTTTGTCGATACAATCTTGCAAGGACGATTTATGTTCTAAACACCAACGTTGCTTGCGAGTCTCCATGTGGTCGATCGAAGACATAAAGTCACACATGTAACTCGCAAAAAATTCTTCATAAACGGATATATATACATACGGGCGATAAATCTCAAAAGCAAATTCTTACAATTTGCTGACAAACCGGATATTAGGTTTAGTGGCCATTATCCTCTACTCTTGTTCTTGAAGAAGTTCTCTTCTCTAACTCTCTCTATCTAAACTCTTCGGGATTACATTTATGCCACAAGGATGACCTGAATCGATTTAGGTCTCCAAACGAGTTCAACAACTCTTAGCATTCCCAATTCTAAAATCGAGACTCAATAACTAAACTAATCCCTAGCTAACTCTTCGCTGTTCCTATCTGCTTCAATTTCTCATGTTCTCAAAATGACTTGAGAATGATTACAATTCCCTACCAAATTTATTTAATATTTACAAGAAATTTAAAGAACATGGACCCCCCTATGTCTACTTATGTCTAGTAACTTTTGAGCCTAATGCTATCACGTCCTTCAACAAAAGTCGGCCTAGGAGAGGCTGTTTATTATGAAAGGGTATATATAGAGGATATCTTGAATCATTTGAGGACATCCAAGTAAGTTCGATCTCTTATGCAAGAAGGAACTAAAAATCAATGAGAAACTCAACGAAAGAAATCAAAGAAAAAGGAAAATAAAAGCAAGTCAAAGAGAGAGAATTTTCCTAGAAAATCTCACGCGTGCGAAAATATTCAAGGTTGCGGGGTGAAAATTGCGGGCGTGTTGCATGAGGCTGGAATTTTGTTGCAAGGGCCAAGGTCTAAAGTTTGTCCGAGTTTTGGGGGGGGGGGTTTACCATTGTTAACTTTCTAGCAAGGAGCTATGACTTTTTGTGAAGGCTTGGAAGGAGGGATAACTTGGGGCTTGTGAGTGGACTTAGTATTGACATTTGGGTCTTGTATTTCTCATTTGATACGATTCTATAAGAATAGAAAATTTTTTTTTTTTTTGTTACGGGTTTCACCTTTAAGGGGTTTTCTCTCGCTTTGAGCTTATATATTTTATGTCCATTGTCTTTTATAATCTTGATAAATGTTTGATTAAAAAAATATAATAAAGAATAACAATAAGCTAACCTAAGTTCAAAAGTGGTTATTAAGGATACGAGAATTGTTTTAATTGTTTCCTTCTTGATTCTACAACATGTCCGATCCTTGACCTGGAGGTCGGCTCAACCTCTAGTCCAACTATGCCATCGGTCCGGACTACTCGACCAAATGGTCATGAGAATGACCTGACCCGATCCCTGACTAGCTAGCTCTACCTGAATTACTCCAAGTCTGACTTGTCTCTGGGCCCTAACCTGGCCGAAAACGACCTTTGGCTCAATCCCCCAATTGGCAGATCCCGCAATCTCTCAGAGCCTATTTTGCCAGTCTTTTACGCTAGGAAAAATATTAAGTTCCTTTACAATCCTGTAAGACTCGTTTGTTCTACCTCCGTGCGTAGAAGGTCCTGAAATCGTTACAATGAGCTCTCCATGAACGGAACTTGCTGAAAGATACACGAGTTTTAATAATGAAACTTGGAGAAATAATTATAAACATGAGGATAGAGTCCCTGAATATGCGCCCGAGTGTTTCTAAGAATCACATGGAAGTTATGCGGTTCCCTCACATAGTGGAAAACAGCTATAATTAATCAACTAACACATAGAAATAATAAATAACTTAAACACATCCAATAGCTCATACTTGTCATTTCATGAATGGAACACATCAATTTATGCTCACACAACACTTCCAGGAATTTAAACATGCTTCAGACATGCATACCAAAAATTTAATATCCATTAACACACATTGAACGTTCACATTCCTCGAATTCACATTCCTCAATGTCAACAGGACCATTGATCCATCAACATGCACATGTATATGTCATTCAACATCTGCAGCATAGTTGGATACTTATCTCATGTGGAAAATATATACAGAATTGAGGTAAATTCACCAACTCTCTTCCCCAACATAGATCAGCTAGAACCACTATTACTTGTAGTTGTCACTCCAGAGCTGAATTACAAAGCTTGAGGAGTGTTTTATGAGGGAAAACTCAAACAGGATACCACTAAGTCACTCTGCTTTGCATCTGCCAACTACAGAAACTTTCACTCAGTCTTTTTAGGCTCTTCACACATAATGTATCCATGTCAGGAATGCTATAATATAGAAAGATGAAATCACCTGAAGGGAGTCCATAATAAAGGGAGTTTCATCAGTGCATAAGTTATTGTAGGAGCATAGAAGCCATTTTTACAGATATTTCATCAGTGAGAGAAAGAACCAACACTGTCATCCCTGGTGGTTCATCAACTCCCCAAGTACTTGGGTCTTCTATCCTAATTGTTAAATGGTGTTATCGTGATGTACAATATTAGTTCTTAATTGCTCTTAGTATTTTTTTAGATAACATTGATTGAAGCTCCAAATGGCTAGATGCCATAAAAAAGCCTAGCTGCCCCACTTATTGAAGAATTTGAAGTCAAGAAATAGTTAATTTTCTTTAATGTCCATCACCATCGCATTCTCCTCATCATGCCAATTCTAATGATATGTGGTGTGCCTCGTGGTTTTTATCTCGGTTAAGGAGATATGCTCGTTTAAAGATTAGAGCCCAAATTTTGATTCCAGAATCTCAAAGGATACGCTACACGCATTATTATTTATTCAAGAAAATAAAATTAACTTGCCTCCATCCAATTCTAGTAAAGTCATTTTCTTCAAAACAAAATATTCAAAAATTTGAATTAAATTGGTTGTGGGGTTTTCCCTCCAAATAATTTGAAATTTTAAATTCAAGCAATTCAGTTTCCATCCTGATGTTTGGTCAGTTTTCCCTCCATATATAATTATCCTCGTCCATTATAAATTTATGGTTTAAATCTCCCATCCTATGCATCCTTTTTTTTAACAGGAAAGTATTTGAGATACTCTCTGTACTTCTGCGGCCTGGAGAAGTAATGCCAAGAAAATGAAGTGGTCTAAATTAAAGATCTTTTGGGTTCATTTTTATGATTCTTGCTTATGAGGCCTTCTCCAGTTTTGAGTAGTTTTCAAGACATAAATTAAAGAAGGTTCATGTTTCAAATTTGAATTTTAGTTATGGGTCTTCGTTGAGTTTCCTCTATGGCTATTTGGCCGTTTTGTTGACACAGGTTGTGAGCAATTATGAGATAAAATTCACAAACTGTAAAGAAAGTATTAATTGCATTGATTTGAATAGTAAGCCATTATACAATGTTGAGCATATATCAAAGTGCTGGTGAAAGAGAAATGAAACAATAATTTGTTATGTGATCTGCACCAGTGAGTCTTAACTCACAAGTTTGAGATCAGGTTGAGGGATACATAGATAACCATTAGTGGGTTTGCAAGTTCTGAGTCTTGTTCTGGTAAAAGACATAGTTCGTATCTTGTGTCTGGTAATGACATAGTGCGAGTCTATTATATTTAGCGATGATAGAATCTCCTCTTATAGTGGATGAACTTGGTGATAATGATGAGTATTCATTTTGAGATCGATTCTATTGACACTCTATAATTCCAATTGATGGTGAAAATGGAGTAGTCTATAGTGAGACGTTTGGAAATGCCGGCCACCAAAAATGCTCGACCTCGGCTAATTCAATGGTCTCGACGACGCACCGCTTCACCTAATTCAATGGTCTCCCTGTTACGTTCTCCACAGGTACCACTCACTGCACAAAACTATTCAAAATTCTCGGCAGGTACCACTCTGTGCACAAAATTCTCCATGATTAAAAGCTTCATGCTTCATAGACATGCCAAATATTGAATTTGAGAATGCATGCCGCAAGTTTGAGAATCTTGAACACTGAATTTTAATGTCTACTCTGCGATTGCTTAGATTGATGTTCCAGATGAATAGATATTTCTCTATTGCCTGCGAATCAAGGAAGGTGGATTATCATTTATCATTTAGATATTTTCTTCCTCTTTAGTTTTGTTAAGATGATTGATGTTCGAATAGATAGATTCGACTCTGCTACCTATGAATCAATGTGGATTATTACATACTACAAGATTCTGTTGCTGCCATTCCAATGAATAGATTTAGGAAGTCATAATTTGTGATACAATGCCAACAACATAGTTTAATGGGAAGCTACATGAGTATCTTTATCCATGGCTCATACCTTGTTCTAATGGCTTTATACCTTCATATCTTTTCAATAAAAGTTTCTTTCAAGTTACAATCATCCATTTAATTTTATCCTTGTGCAAGGGAAGTCCTATCAATTTGTGAGAGTAATAACTATACGGATTATTTACACTATACAAGTAGTTTCTCAAATATAGAAAAATAGTTCCAATACATGTTTCCCATAGAGATTTCAATATGTTCTAAGCTTCCCTATCTCCGTGATCTTTTTTTTTTTGTTTAACAATGTTATTTGGCTTAACTCCTTTCTATCTATAACTTTTCACCACTCAACTCCTTTCTGTCTTGTAATGTTCCAAATATTTCTTACCATAAAAATGTTTGAGGCTTTGAATGTCCGAGAAGCAATTCTTGAGATCAACACCAAGATCAATCTTGTTTGAATTTGGCATAACAACTAAAATTGTTGCTAGCTCCCTAAAATAGTTCCTAGCTTTCCTAGAAGTGTCTTCGTCGATCATCTCAAATTGAAAGTTTCTTCACCAATCTTGTCACACTTTACGGTGAAATTCAAGTGTTTTCATCAATCTTCTCACACTTACGAGAAAATTGAACTTACAACAATAGGATTTCATCTCCTCAATGTAGAAATATCACCATCCTTTCAGCATTGATGGCGCTTTTTATAACTAATTTGCCGAGTTAGTTGTGAAGCTTATTGATCCGAATTTATGCACGAACACAACGAGAATACACATATAACCATGAATATAAAAATGCGGTGGAAATAACACTTCATTTCATTAATATCAAAGAGCTGAAATTTGTTTACGAACGGAATGGAAATAAATTAGCTAGGGTGTTGGTAGCTTATCTGCGAGAAGAGATGTGGGTAGCTACGGAGCCTCTAAAATACGTATTTTAATGAGGCTCGAAGGCCTATATATTATTGAAAATGATAGAAAATCTTAAACATCCAAAAACCTAACCCTAGGAGATGAAACGCCGAATATATGGGCCCCTTTGGGGTAAAATGGTACATCAATTTCCGGGGTCGTAACTTTGGCATACTATCTCTTTGTTTGACGCACATGATACATCGTTAGAAAGATCTATCAGGAATACAACAACTAATCGCGAATATCAAGGTTAAACAGATATATTCGTTAGAGGTTTAATTCCCAAAAACCATCGTTGGGAACCTCGAAAACGGCTACGGAAGTTCGGGATCAAAAAAGCGCTAAAAATAGTATTTGTGCTATAATTGAGCGAAAAAAGCTGAAAAAACAATGGTGGGGCCTAAGGAGTGGTGCGGCGGGTAGCCACAACTATCCAGTGGATCATTCCTCCACCCTTAGGAAGTAATGGTCCCCATTGCATTGAGTTCCTCTATGAATGAGAAACTCCTATTGAACTTGGTCTCGTGAACCACTTGCCTTTGGTGTCGAAAGGGTTGGCCAACTTTGGTAACCAATACGGTTGGATCTTTACTTTGAGTATTCTTGATTTGCATTTTCCACTTGATACAATGCGCGGTGGTCTGTTCCATGCTGACTTGGGTTTAACTCTGTTGGTGTGGGATTGTTCTACAATGTCGGAAGTGTCCCGATGAGGTGAAATAGGGCCAAAGGTGGTCCACATTGAATCCTGGGTGTGGACAAGGAATGGTGGAGTGAGCTCGAGGCATTATTCCCTACGGCCTTGGTGACGGTGTCAAGGCCATATTGGAGTGGGCTAAGCTTGCGGTGGGGGTCCAATGAGCGCTCCTTATACAAATGTAGCCACACTTTATCGCCCATGGAAGTGGTGCGCTTTTAGATGTTGATCATGTCATTGCTTGTACTTAGCATTGGCTCTTTGTCCAATATCATGATGAACCTACTAGTGGATGCTTTGATGGGTGTGCTCAATGAAGTTGTTTGCTTTGTTAGCTTTAGAGCGGACATGAGCAAGATGGGCACAGTAGCCACAAATGACATGTTTACGTCGATAGGACATAGTGGATGGAACCGAGACCCACCTAAAAGGAGTATGTGGCCGGTTGAGTTGTGGAGATCTCTATTATAAACTGTGTTGTACATATGGAAGGCTCTCATCCCATGGCCATGGATACTTTGAATTGTACATGCGAAAAATGTGTACAATCATCACATTGACGACCTCTATCTGGCCATTAGTTTTGGGATGGAAAGTTGTGGACTTGGTGAGCTTGGTGTCCAACATTGAATAGAGGCTAGACAAAAATGTGTTGAGGAACTTGCGTACGATATGAGATGATAGACTATGGGATCCCAAAGTGCACCCACACTCATTCAAAGAGAGTTTGCGCGGTGGCTTCTCTTGTGATATTCTTCTTGCAAGCGAGCATAATGGCCATCTTGAGAATACGTGACGACCATGGAAAAAATAGTCATTTTCCATGCTTAGTAGAAGGAAAGGCTTTGTTTCGCATGTAATCCATGGAGATGGATTCCCAAGGTCGACTAGGGTAGGTAACTTGAGTATAGAGGCCTTGCTTCTTGATGGTTGGTTTGGAAATGGAGCAAAGTGTAGGATACGATGTACTTGTATCCGTCGAAGGTTCCTGGCGAAATACTGAAGTCACCCTTTGTTTTATCGACCACGAAATTCCTAGCAACTTGTTGTCGTGTGCTTCCAAAATCATCTTGCTTTACCGCTCACTTGAAGGAACACAAAGGTGTCCCGAGGTGACATAGCCGGTGCATCTTAGAGAGTGAAAATTTGGAACTTGCATTACCCTCTGTCGAGTTTCTTGTATGTGTGGCCGAATTTCGGATCGCTCTTGTAGAAGCATCCAATGAGAAGTCTCGTGCCCACAAGAGTTGAAGCATTGGTTAGTGCACGATCGGTAGTCGGTAGGCGATGCAGGTATTGGTGCGCCCCTTCTTATACTTGATGTTCAAATGAAATTGCTGCCCGAATATGTGGACCCTTCGATGGTGGTTGTTACGAAACTTTCCTTGTGTATGTGTGTGAACTACGGTCGGTGTTACGTATGGATGACTATTTCCTTCCCCGAAATGTAATACTTCCATTGGCCACACTAGCACGGTGGAATACATTTATTTTTCATAAGTGGGATACTTGCGATTTGTGTCGGACATTGTCTCTTGTGATATGCCACTTGATTCCCTTGTTGAGTAAGAACTACCCCAATAACCTCGATGAGAGGCATTTGTCTCGATCTCAAATGGTTGTTGCAAGTCTAGTAATGTGAGCAACGCTGAGAAGAGGCGATGTGTCGATTGCGAATGCCCTATGTTGAGATTACGACGAAAAGAATTTTCTTTCGCTCCTCCCTTGGTGACTTGACTCAAGAGACGAGTGATATGAGAGGAATTCTAATACGAACTTGCGATGAAAATTAGAAAGACCTAGAGAAAACTACGAAACTTTGTTAGAGTGGTTGGGGCCTTCCAATCATGAATTACTTGGATCTTGGTTGTGTTAGTGTCGGACTAAGGCTGCGGGGAAATGCGAGAGAGGGGTTCGTTTCCATACGGAGAAACGGTGAAATGCGTACCGTACGGGCGGGAAACGCGTTTCGGCGAGTGTGGTACGTTTCCGTATGGGAAACGTCCACGGTACGGTCGGAAACGCGTTTCACCGCGCGTGCGTATGTTTCCGTATGGGAAACGTCACGGTACGGCGGGAAACGCGTTTTCTAGACGTACGGCTGACCCCTACTTGTTAGTACAACGTTTTTTATTGAGTCAATTAAATAATATTAATTTATTTTTAGGTTTGGAGCATCAGGGTTCTAAAGTTATAAGGGCCTAGCCTCTGCTCTCATCACACAAATTCCATGATTGATTCTCACTTGGTGAAGAGCGATTTTGTAAGGAGGAAGGAGGAAGAGAGTAGTGCTTCGGCTTGGGTGTTTTTCACCATTGAGCGAGGAGATTTATAACGTGAGAAAGAGATTTGAGAGCGATTTGGGTGCGAGAAGTTTCCAATCGACATTCTTGTTTTTTGGCTTCGCTGTGACCATATTTCTCTTGTTTTTTTTTTTGGCATTTTGGGGTAGCTTCGATGACGAGAAAATTATTTTGGGTAGAAAGTAGCATTCAATTTCTTTGTTTTTCTTATTGTTTTTGGCTATTTTTCAAAGGTTTATGCTACCAAAATTTTAAAAAACGTTTTTATTTTTTTGCGGCAATGGCTTCTTCCATTCAAAGGTTCAAGTGCAAACCCCAGAGTGACCCAGAAATTTTGAATATTATCCTCTTTGGAGGTATGTTGAGAAGTTGCAAAGATGTGGAGGTGGTGGCTCATGGGAATGGCGGTGTACTCTTTGCAATAATTGTTACAAGGGCTCTTACCCAAGAGTGAAGGCACATCTTTTGCATGGAGGAGGACGGGGGATTGCGGAGTTGCATGAAAACATCGACCCTTTAGCAAGGACGGAATATCAAAAAGAGCAAGATCGGTGATGGAATCAAAAGAAAGCATGATGATTTTAGTCAACGGCTAAAAATCCGATGGCTTGATGGGCCAAGGATTGTGGTGGAAGCGAGAATAGGAGCGGTGGCACTCCAACAACCATAACTACTACCATACGAGGGCATACGGTACTATTCAAGATAAACGGGATTGCTAAGGCGGTGAATGTGCAAGGAAGAAGAAGGGCGATTCCGGAGTGGCTCGGTGCATCTATGCATGTGGTCTCCCATTCAATGTTGTTCGCTCCCCTTGCGGCGGGGATATGATAAGGGCGGTTAACAAAGCTCCTCGAGGGTACGAGGGCCCAACTATGAGAAATTAGAGAACTCAACTAAAAAATAGAGAAGGATCTTTTGGAGGGATGTGCTGCTATCCCACCAATTCGCTCTTCTTGGTTGCGCCTGCGGGGTTGCCATAGTCTCGGATGGTGCTGGACGGAATGCAAGCGCTGGAACCATTGATAAACATCATTGCCACTTCACCAAAGGAACGATGTTTCCGTGTTGCTCGGGAGAGGTAAAAGATGCACAATTCTTGCGATGTCATTATCAAATCTATTGAACGGAGTTGGTCCTAACGAGAACAGATTTTGATTATCACGGATAATGCCTTAGGTATGCAAAAAATGCATGTTTGTTGATTATTGAGGGGAGGTATGACCACATATTTTGGACACCCTGCATTGTCCACAGGCTAAATTTGATCTTAGAGGAGATCGAAAATAAAGTTCCATGGATAAAGGAACTCACGAAGGAAAGCAAGAAGTGAAATTCATCTTAACCACCACCGGGTCTCAAGCAATATTCCGAAGTACTCCAAATTGGAGTTGTTAAAAGTTGCGGGAACGAAAATATGCCTCCAAACTTCATAAATGCGCGCCGCCTTGTTCGGGGTTAAGCAAGCATTAGTGTCTATGGTGGTGAGTCGACTTTGGGTTGAGTGGAGACAAAGCGAGATTCGGAAGCGGGAAGCTGCAGTGCGTAGAATGTGCCTTGATGAGGATTGGTAGAGCAGGTAGATTTCTTGCTATCACAACCTGCATTTTGAGCTTCTTCGGCATGCGTGCCCAGGCCAACCTTTCTTGGGAGGTATATGATGGCATGGATTCCATGGTTGAAAACTATGGAAATTATTTCACGAAAGTCACCACGGCTTTTGTTTGTAGATGTTCGGTTCGCAAGATTAATCAAGAGAATCATTGTTGACGAGGTGGAACAATTTCAACACTCCATTGCCATGCTTTAGCACATGCCTTAAACTTAAAATTTTATGATGAGGAACTTATTGCTCAAGAAGCAATGGGAAGAGGAAGAGCACCCATAAGGATAGAGAGGTGGCTAATGGGGTGAAAAAAGCCCTTATGAGAATTTTTTCCGGCTCATCTGCACGGGGAGGTGAAGGAGGAATTTGCCGGTTTTCAACGTAGGTATAGATGATTATTCGGATATATCATCTTTGGAGGAAAGCACCATAGATCCCGATTGGAAGTGTGGTGATTTGTCATGGAGCAAATGGTGTACATGCATTGCAAAACCTTGCCATTCGCGTCCTTTCACAAGTGGCAAATGCCATCGTGAAAGAATTGGAGCACCTACGGTTTTATTCATTACGCGTAACGGGGGTTGGGCCTCACACGGAAAGTAGGAAGGATCTTGTTTATGTGCCTCCAACCTTCGCCTTGCATCTCGTAAGTCCGAGAATATGGAAATGGTCCTTCTAGAGAGTGGGATGTGGAACCGAAGAAAATCCACGATTTTTGATCTCTCTCTTGCCTTGAATATTGAGGACCGAATCGGAGAAGTCACAAATTGTCGTCTTCTTCGGCTACACCATCCACTGTGACATCTGCATACTATTTGCTACTGTTGATGAGGATTCGATAATGAGTATTAGACTTTAGTCTTGACTCTTTTGACTTTATTGTACTTCTGACCTATTATATATTAAAAGTGATTTTGACATTTTGATATAAAATAAAGAAATTTACAGTTTTGGGATTCAAGTGTTACTTGCTATTTTCATTATGTGTATTTATCGATGATCATTCATAGGTAAATGTGTTGTAACTTGTAAATTTGTAATAGTTTATGCTTTGAGTTTATGATTTGTCATATATGTTTAAAAGTTTAAACTTGTAAGTTGTATGATTTCACATAACATTTCTTAAAAGTCCTAAGTTACTAATATAAATTTAAATTATATATATATATATATATATATACCGCGTTTTCCCAATTTCCAAAATTTGGGAGATACCGATGTCGCTTCGTTTAGGAGGCTTTACGTTTCCATTTCCCAGATTTTGTGCAACCTTTGGTGTCGAGAATGTGCATTACGCCATCGGTGATCAAAATCACTCTTTTCATATTCATTTTAGGTGTCCCACTTAGAAATATTTATCATTCCATTAGGTCATGAAAAATATTTATTCACTCATGGTAACCTAGTCATAAAAACTATCTCCCTCAAAATTTCACAGTTTCTCGACCCACCTTCATGTCTTGCTAAGCATAAAATAATATTAAAGCTCATTTCACTATGTCATTATGTCGGTCGAAGTCAACCATGGAGTCGGGTCGGCTAAGGTCCCATTGAGTCAACTAGGTTTTATTTTTCAAGGTCCATAACTTCACAACATTTCATCTCAATAAGGTCAGCAAAAGGTGTGAGAGTGACTCAATAAACATTTCATTATCATCTGAGAGGATTATCAACATGTAAATATAATATTTTTAAAGTTGTAATTTTGGTTTTAGAGTATGACTTTTCACTCTTTGAAATGTAATTTTATTAAAAAATAAGTTTTAATTTATTTCATTTTTTGTGGAGATTTTATGATTCATATATGTAATAAGTTACTCTCCAAAATCTACCAACTCCAACTTCTATGCTCTTGGCGAAGACCACCAAATCAAAGTGAAAAGTGCAAACTCAACTTTCAACTTCATCCTGCCGAAGAACAAAAGTCAAGAAAAAAGGAATCCATTAAACGTGCTTTGAAAAAAGTGAAAAGAAACATAGGAAAAGTGTGGTTTGATCTAAATCAAATTTCACTCAAGTATTAAAGAATATTAGACATTAATTTGAAATTCATTTATAACATTTCTATCGAGAAAACACTTGAGAGAATGAATTTTCGATAATGCAGGCAAAATTGGAGAAAAAATGAGCGAGAGGGAGCATATATTATGAAGGCGTTGCGCACAACCTTAAGGCGCTACTCACAACCTTAAGGCACTACACATATGTCCAACAAAGCCCAAAACCTTCAAAATTTTCCCAAATCACCCCTCTAGAGATACAACATCGATCTCCTTGACCTCTAACAAGTAAGTAAAGGTCAAAATCCGTATTTCTCTCCTCCTTCAAAGTTTATTGGACAGTGTTGTATAATTTCTTGAAGAATTTGGTGTAAACTCACTCAGCCTAGTTTTCCTCCCTAACACTCGCAACTCCTAAAATCCATTTCCCTTACCTTTGTCAAACCCTTTTCCACATTGCAAACCTCTTTCCAAAACCTCTTGTTATTATAATCCTCGTCCCTAAGCTTTTAAATCCTAAAACCCTAACGCTCGGTACTCCTTCACCTAGGCTCCCATTCCCAATTCCCCATCCTAAAATTCCCTTTAATCTCCAATTCCCCATCCTAATTCCCATCACACTATCCACTCCTTTTCCCTTCCCCCATTTCTCATATCCTAACACTATCTCCCACAAATTTCCTTTCCCCATTTCCTATCCCAAGAATCCATATCCCAATTATCATATACTTCCCTAGGGTTTTGGACATAAAAAACACCATGGCTGACATAAGAATATGATAACGGACCATATAGTGAGGAAGAGGAAACATAGGCTAGGAGGCCACATAAAGGCGAGGATAATGGAACTTGAACCTACCAACACTAGGGAACTTTTGGCTTCTCCAGTAGCGGTAACATGTTTCAAACATGTTGGTTGTTATAAATTTTTGTGAAAAAATTGAAGAAGAGTTCAAAACCATGACATGTTGACCAAGCTCTTCGTATCCAGCCTCCACAGTCCTTTTGTTTGAGTCTACCTTTCTTTGTCTCACGCTGCCATCATCTCCAAGAGCTACACTTCATAGGGATCCCGAATGTTGGGGAGAAGTGGTTCAAAAAGAGTGATTTGGAGGAAAACTACTTTGAGTCCTTTACGAAATGAAGGTATAAGAATGAGAAAAATAGGTTCTTTCATTTTCCCACCTCCATGATAGATATGCCAATGATGAAGATAATCATGTAATACTTTCCATGTGAGGGTAGATTTTCAAGGCTTTATACTTATCACATCAGCACTCTTTATGCATTTCACTAGGGTAAAGATGTTGAACATACCCTACTACCTTTTTAGAAGCATAAGATAAGATGGAATTCATTGTCTAGAAAAGGAATATGAACATCAAATGAAGAAAGTACTCCATCATTGTTCCTTAATTAAAATAACAGTCACATATCATTTCAATCAACTAAACATTGCATGGGATACCTTCATAGCCACTGATATGTTAGAACACTCCTACTCGTATGCACAAAAATGTGCCTTCATCATCTTAACCATCCACTTCCATCCCTCCATCTCGACCCATATCACCTTAATCCTCATCCTCCTCACTCCTTTACCCATTTCACCCCTTCATCTCATTTCATCTTGAGATTAGGTCACCCAACGGTTGAGGTCAATGAGCAGAAAGACTATTATGAACAGTTGGACCATTGCCAAAAACCTACTAGAATCGGCATGTGTTTTCTCCACATAGAGTGGAATGGGCCATGTATTCTACATCTAAACAAAGTAGGTGGAAAAGGCAAAGAGAAGGTCATTGAAGCGGTCATTCATAATGAGGGACATTCATAGAAACATAACAAATTTTAGCTTGTTGACCTAGATGAGGATGAAAATGAGAAAATCACTAATATAGCCATCAAAGGAGAGGATGCAGTACTAGTAGACTCCAGAGACCATCTGAGCTTGTAGCCCAAATATGTCATATACTTCCCCTTCGAGCAAGAGAACGAGCAACTAAATGCCAAACGGGTGTTGATGAGGTCAAACTGTATCCTTTATCCAAAGGGGGCGAGAAAAAGGCCAAAACCATGCTATGTGAAACACTTGAAAAGTATGGCTTTCTTGATGAAAAGAAGAAAAAGTACGAAGAAAGAAACCTTGAACTAAAGACGCTAAAGAGCTCTAGCTCTAGAAAGACAAAGGGAATGCGAGCTTCTTCCCGATCAACTAACCCTAAATGAAGCTTGCTATAGTGATCGGTGAAAATGTAATATTCCCAAATGGGAAAGAGCATGAATATAGTGCATAAACAAGGAAATAGTAGTGTAAAACATCACATCAAAGCATGAGACCAATATGGGCCTTCTTATTCATTATAACAACATCAAACATGTAAAAAAATAATGGGCACAAATCATATAACATGAATCAACAAGCCTCCAATAGATAAATCCCCTCCTGACCAAGTGCGCTACTATATCAAAATTCCGGAAAACTACGATTGCATTCATAGGTTGTTGGCGAGGAATCAAGTCTCACGGGCAGACCCGAGGTTCGGGGATTGGGGCTGAGGGGAGTCCTTTGTAGTCTAGCACCATGCCGGGTACTACTTTCTCCCAAGAAGCGAGAGAAGTCTCACCGTGTGCGACCACATGAAGGAGGAATAGATCGATATCGGTAGATGGATCCGCAACTCAAAGCTAACACGAGAATCATACGCATACATAACAAGTACGTAGAAGATCTCTCGAGAACATCATGAAAATACTAGAAAATAAAATTTTAAAAATCTTTATAGGAACCATGCAACACATTCAAGACGCCCATTATAGCGACAACCTTCGAGATATGTTAATAACCATTCGAAAAGGCGGGATCAAGAGTTACATTGCTCGAAAAGAATGAGCTTCTAGATTCGAGTACACCAAAAGTCTTGCGGGATAGAGAGAGATTCTACAACAATAATAGATCGATGGGGACACGGGAAATACAGTGTCAAGACTAGAGCAGGCTTGCTCACGTGGCATACGCTCTCGGCCTTGCTCTACACTAACCTCTACGATTCCTGCGTATACATGCATGTATACCTTTTTTTGTTTGGGTGACGACGCTATTTATTCACCATCCGGTGCAGCTGTTAGTTTCTCTCGTGTTCTTACTCAAGCACTTTCGTCTTCTTCCTGTTGCACATGGGTTCCTATTTGTCCTTTGCCGCATCTTCCCTTCGTCTGCACTTGTACGTGCCAACCTCGTCACCTATGTCTGCTCTATCCTGACCTCGGCGGCTCCATTGCCCTGCGGGTGTTATGCCTTGCGTCTGTCTGCTTAAAATCTTGTCTTGCTGAGAATTAAAAAACAGGCACAGGCCAGGCCACATCCTTTTGACCGTCCCGGGAGTCGTTATCACGAACCATCTCCACCTCCATGGGGCGCGACCACTGCTGTTCTGCTTTGCGCACCTTCTCCTTGTTGTCCAAGGGCCCCAACTACGGGACCTTGGTCGGGCCCAGGCCTTAATCTCTTGGAAAGTTACCATGGCATAACAACACCTATGACAATGCGTCCGTCTCGCATGATCTTGGTGATAGATTCCTCCCCAAAATTCATTGGTACGATGCCGAATATTGTGTTGACTTGGTTCCTAGCCTCAAAGGCCAGCTGCTTTGCATTGTCGAGGAGTGCTGATCTATATGGGTTAGCTCGCTCCCCGGTTACTGCTTGGCGGCGGTCGACGTCTCCTCGACTTCTTTGAATACGGACCTTTAGCGCATCCGCCAAGGCATAGAGTTGGTCCATGGCGTCTTGTATTTCTTTGGAGATTTGCTACAGGTGGACGAAATCGGTAGGAGTCTTCACGGTGAGGCCGTGAGCATTCACGAAGACCCCTTCGGGGCGGTCGTAGGCATCTCTGGCTACGATGCGAAAACTTCTTGCATCTTGGTTACACATGCATTTCTGCGAGATTTGTCTTGTGTAAAAATCTTTTGTTGGGTCGGGCGATGTCGAGCGATCTTTCAATGCGCGCGGGCTGCAATATTCTCCTAGTGGAGGAGTTGGAGTATGCCACCACGAGGTGGATTGCTCTCTCTGTGCTTTGTTTCTTGCACATCTGGCGGTATCCCCGAGCGCGGTGGGCCGTCATCGCAGAACACACTTCCTTGGGAAACCACGGCCATCTTGTCCATATGGTTATGTAGTTGCAGATTTTCCATTGTGAAGTTGCTCACGGCTGATAGGTAGCGCGATATCTGCTGTAGCACACGCTATTTCTCACATTCTTGTTGTAGCTCGCGGTCGGAGCCTTTTTTGCTTCTTGAGGCCGACCTCTGGATGAAGTGGTATAGACGGCGGTTCCCCACGTCTCCATGCTCTCGACCCATGAAGTACCTTGATGCGGACACGACGGCTGAGGTTACTTCTAATTAAGGAAAAGTTATTACTGTAAGGTTACTTCTAATTATGGCAATTTATTTTGCAAATCCTGGTGATCCTACGGACTAAAAAAAGTACTGGATGAAATGATGGGGACTGACGCTTGACACATTTTCTTATTCTACGTGGATGGTATGCTGGACGCACCCCTCCCCGACCACAATCGGTCGCGTTGTGGTCCCTGCAACCCAGCTGTTATTGACGACCTATGCATGGATAAGGGATACTACCTACACTCATCTCGGGTGTGAGAGAGTCATTCAACTACTCTATTCTACTGACTTCTCTCACTTGCGAGAGTTATTGAAAGAAAACTAAAGAAACTTAGTCATGGTAGGGCTTCAGGCATGCGCCATTCACCCATAGAGGTAAAACAGTACCGTCCAGTTGAGCCAACCGAACTGCTTCGGAATCCTTGATTTCGATGATGTAGTATGGTCCCAACCAGTGCATCTGCATTTTCCCTGGAAATTTTTGAAACCTGCTATCATCTAGCAGAACCTTGCCCCCAACCTGGAATGTTTTTCTCTTAATGTGTCAATCATGCCATGCCTTCTGACTATCTTTCTGAACTTTTTGATGAAACTCGGAAAGGAACCTTGCCTCATCAAGTTCCTGTAATTCGTGTAGGCGTTCCTCTAGGGATTCCTCCTCCGAGAACTGTAGGGATGTGGCGATCAGAAGGCTCGGGATGGTGAACTCGGCTGGAATCACAACTTCACAACCATACACCAGCTGGAAAGGTGTTTGATTCATCAAGCGTTTCACCGTTGTTCGATAGGCCCACATGGCAGTTGGCAGATGTTCATCCCAATCATCCCTTTTTGCATTGCAGATATTCTTCAAACCTTCTTTGAGAATTTTGTTAAACGCTTCGACAGTGCCATTGGCCTATGGGTGGTACGAGCTGCTTTTGTGATGTTGTATCATAAAGGTGTCCATCAGTGATTTGATCGTTTCATTAATGAAGTGTGTACCGTGATCACTGGTTAAGCTCCTTAGGCAGCCAAATCTGCTAATGATGTTGTTAAAGATAAACTGGGTTGCAGTTTATGTCGTACAATCCCTCACCACCGCTGCTTCGGCCCATCTGGTTAGGTAGTCCATGGCAGTGATGATGTACCGGGCATTTGAATGTTTGGCTACAGGTGCGATGGGGCCGATGAAGTCAACAACCCACTTCTCGAACGATTGTAATACATTCACCGGGTGTAGTGGGAGTTTGTCTTTGTGAGAGGGCTTCCCCGTCCTCTGACAAACATCAGATTTTTTGACAAAATATTTACTATCGGCATGGACAGTTGGCCACCATATTCCAGCTTGTAGCACTTTCTTGGCTGTGGGTTTCGCTCCCACATGTCCTCCCGCGATGCCGCTATGGCATTCCCACAGAACGTCTTCGTGTTCAAGGTCAAGGAAACACCTCCACAAAATATTGGCAAGCCCCAACTTATACAACTACCTTGCAATCAGTTGGTATTCAGTAGCTCAGACGACCAGGTGTCATTTCTGGACTGGGTTATAGTGTTGTGGACACTGTCCAGTGGTGAGGTATGTTGCAATTTCGGCCAAATAATCTGGAATGGATTCTACCCAGAAAAGATCAACATTAGGCAACTGATCATCTAGAGAGCCCTCATTTTCTCCAGTCTCCAACTGGGATAAGTGATCGAGCCTGACATTCAGCCTCCCAGGCTTGACAATCACTTTGAAAGTGAACTCTTGAAAGAGTAGGAGCCATTAGCATATCTGTCCTTCCAAAACTGGTTTAATGACTAGGTATTTCAATGCAGAGTGATCAGTGAATAATTTGAACTTAAGGCCTAGGAGGTAGTGGTAGAACTTCTGGAGTGAGTACACCATATCTAGTGCTTCCCTTTCTGTGGTGGTGTAATTATGCTCTGCGTTAGACAACTTGTAGCTGGCAAAGTACACTGGGTGGTCTAAGATAGCCCCAAGTGCAATACCGGGAGCATCGATATGCACGTGGAACTGCTTATCCCAATCTAGGTGAACCAGAATGGGCGCAGTTGCCAACTTCTCCTTTAAAGCGTCGAGAGCTAATCGACAGTCATCTGTCCACTGGAACACCTCTGACTTCTGTAGAAACTTCTCCAAAGGAGTAGTTATCTTCGCCTAGTTTTTGATGAATCTTCTGTAATAGCCCGTGTGCCCCAGTAGTGATCTCAACTGCTTCACGGTTTCCGATGCTTTCATGTTGACGATTACTTCCACCTTTTCAGGGTCAACACAAACTCCTTGCCTACACACCACATGTCCTAGGAGCATTTCGAATGGAACCACGAAGATGCATTTCTTCAAGTTGAACGAAATCTGCAGTTGCCGACACCAGTCAAACATTATGCGTAGTAGGGTGGCGTGATCCTTCAGCAAGCTGTAGACTGTCCAGCTGTCCATGTAGACTTCTAGGAACTTATGAATATATTCCCGGAAGGTAGCTATGACGATCCTAGAAAACACGATGGGTGTGTTCTTCAACCCAAATGGAATGATGTGATATGCAAAGGACCCCCACTCTGTGGTGAACGTCATCTTCGTCTTTTCCTCTTCCGCGATGTGCACATAATGATATATTGAGAACCCATCGGCGAAGGAGTACGCCTTATTCCCCGCAATATTATCTAGTACTTCATCACTGAATGGGGTGGGGAATGAGTCATGGATGCAAGCGTTGTTCAAACTTCGGTAGTCCACACAGACATGGATCTCTGATTTTTCCTTCTTATTTTGAATGATGATGGGACTCTCCCACTTTGCTTCTTCCATAGGGAAAACCAGGCCTGCCTTTAGCATTTTTTCGATCTCTATTTTGGCTTTCTCCTTTATCCGCGGGTGCAGCCGGTATGGTTGATGCTTCACTGGCCTGGTGTTTGGCTTCAATATAATCCTCATCTCTCTGAGATCCCCTTTGATCCCTTTCAAATCCAAAACCGACGAAGGTAATAGTTCTTTGTATTCCTTGAGGAGACTAAAAATTTCCTTCGTCGTCTCCATGTCCCAGTAGTCCCCAACTGTAGCCAGTTTGGGTTTTTCCTTTGTGCCGATGTTTAGATTTTTATTCCTCAGCGGAAGTAGATGTATTCCTTCGGTGGTAGGCTCTTCTTTGATGTTCCACTCTCCTTCCATATCTTCAAAGTACAGGTGCCTCAGATCCTCCAGATTGTCATCTTCTGGCTCATTGTTAATCCTTTGGCAAGCCAACTTGTGTCTGCCATCAGGGTTCAACACCAATGGCCTCCCGTTTGTGCTCTGATTGGGGAAAAATAAGATTCCTTTTATGGCCTGTAATGCTTGGGATATCGGGTCTGTCTTCCCCTTAAATGAGAACAACTGAACAATTTTTTTTGCAATCTCCTGCCAGGAATTGGTCCCCCTCTTCCTCTCTTCTTCTAAGTACTAGGTCTATGGAATGGTATCCAAGGAGTGGAAAAATTGATGTGCCCATAGCTCCACCGGATATCCCATACTTCTCCATAGCTCTTGATATAATTTCAAATGGTCTTTCAGATCAGAATTTCCTTGGTACCTTCACTTGCTTCGAGGTCCTTCGTCTTCCTTAAACCGCGCCCTCAAAGCCTCCGCAACACAACTCCACTGCGACAGGGAGTTGCGGTGATTTTTCCACCACCTGACTGAGGTGGACTGTAATGCTACATCCATGAGTGGTATTCTTTTCTCCTCCAGTACCTTATCTTCTACCTTTGCAATGAAGGTATTTACTGCTTGCATATTGGACAAGGTGGGGTATTCCCTGATCTCATCCCAAATCTAATGGATTCTTGCAATACTGGTGCATCTCCTTGTGCTGGTCTCATACCCGTGTTGCTACCAGTCCTCCCAAGCTACTTCTGAGCCCAGCTCTGAGCTCTGGACACTTCGCCAGCTTATGGAGCTAGTTGCTATCAGGTTAATGTAATCCTCCCTCTTCCCTACTTTCATCTGATAGAGGTTTTCCAACAGTTGAGCATCTTCCCTGTTATCTACTGTCTCTGTATATCTCGGACCTTGATATGGGTCTAGAGGCTGAGTGACTCTAACTTCCCCATCCTAAAAAATGATTAACTCCTTCTTGAGATCAATGATGGCATAGTTTTCAAAAGCCCAGTCGATCCCTAGCAATGCAAGGTATGAATCCTTGTCTCCCATAATATCTATTACCTCGAAGTCTATGTAGTTCTTTACCCCTATGATGTCTACCTCGACCTCTTCGAGTCTGCCGATCGGCACAATACAGTGCTGGTTTTCCATCACTAGTTGGATCGGCAAATAAGTCAGCCGTGGTCGACCTAAAGCTTCCCAAGTCTTCCAAGGTAGGATATTTATGTTGGATCCCAAATCGAGCATGGAAACTAAGGAGTGCTAACACACATTTCACCCCCATGGTTACTTTATGGAGGTAGGGTATCCAAATTTCCACTTATTTTAGTCATATAAAGCCTTGTTTCCAATGTGACCACCATCTTGTGCTTATCTAGATATTTCCAACAATATAAATTTCATTTAATTCTAATATATAGAAACAAAGTTATGCCCCTCAGAATATTGACCCTTTTATGCCACATTAACAATTGTAAACTTGAAATTTGGAAATGTGGTAGGGTCCCATGTTTCACCGTTTCATAACACCACATCCACAAGCTTTACATCTTGGATTCTAGCTCATATCAATATTTAAACTTTTATTTTTCCTCCCCTATAGCTATTTCCAATTCTTCTAAATTCTTCAATGTCCAATTCTTCCAAATAATCTAGATCCTCACAAGATAACTCCAAAAAATAATCTCAAATCTTGAATATCCACAATCCTAATATTTCAATAAATCATTTTTATTAAAAGATTGTATTTCCAAATATTTGAAACATTTTTTATCTGAATGATTCGCAAAAATCCCTTCTATTCAAAAATCCATATATTTAGATATATGGAACACTCACTATCTAGATGAATCTATAAAAAAATTTGTTCAAAAATATATATTTTATGGACTCTTGAACGTCGAAAAAATATATTACCATCGATAATAACTACCACCTAAGTCTTCACCTTAGCACTATGACACTTTGGTTGCCACATCATTAATCACAAGTCATCATGCCACCAAAGCATCGTCATGCAAGTCAAACATATGCACTTATGGGTATTTGGATTCCTAGATGTTTGTACCATTTGACATCCAAAAAAACCAAAAGAAACCATTTTCTAAAAATTCTAGATCCTATATTTATATCACCCACATCATAGACCATAAAAAACACCAGATCGACCATCACATTAGATCATCGGGCCACACCAAAATACCACATTATCATGTCAAATCATCATTCCATGTCATCATAACCTATCCAAACATTAACATTAGTAGTCATACATAATCAATCACATTGGTTTCCATTTCACGTTCCTTGACATGCACCATGTCACACCCTCACTCACTTGAATGGTGTGGGGTCTGTCCCACATGGTTTCCACATGACCACACATGTCTTGTATAGATGAATTCATATATTGGTTTACATTTTTTAGTTCAAATATTTCTTTTATAAAATTTACAAATCCTAGATAAGTTGTGAAACTTCATCGTTAAGCTTACTCTAGTGCAAAGTTCTGACATTACGGGGTTTCACCCATTTGTTCCATTCAACATTGATTTTTTTTTTTTTGGGATCCATCTAAAAATAACGCTTCAGATTTCTAGATATCCAAAATTTTAGATATCTACATATTTGAAACATATTAATGATTTCACTAGCGTTATCGACACAACAAAAAAATCCGAAATGCCTAAATATCTAGATATCTAGAACATTTGACCTCTACTAACATTATATGCACAACAAGAATCTTATATTCCAAATTATTAGGATATCTGTAATATCTAACCTCCATCGAAAATCCACCACTTAGCATATATCTCTTTTTCGCTAGACCTCAATAATGACTATAGCCATTATATATGACTAGGGTCGAGGTATAACTTATAGGCACCAAATTTAATAGTTTTTGTAATTTTTCAAAGTTTAAACAATGATGCCTTGTCTTAACCAAATTTAATTTGGAACGAGAAATTACTTTTCCCATATCCTTTTAATGGTATTGTGTCCTTCTCTAGCCTATAAAGGCATCTAAAACTCCTTATTCTGCAACCGTTAATGAGGCATTTTTCCTCGAGAGTCAAAATAAGGTCACTTTCCACTTAATCAATCTCTCACATATTTTAAACTATTGCACACAATCATTCAACATCAAAGTAATATCAGCTATAGAGGTCATCAATTAGTCCTAATCTCTTATATACCAACACTTTTATGATTCCCTCAAGCATAGATACAAGAATATCTTCAAGTATTCTTATCCCAAAAGAGGAATATATTTTAGTTTCTCAAACATACAACTATCCTAACAATTTTTATTAGAATTCACACTCATTTTAAAGGATGTCAAATCCTAATTAAGCCTTTCAATAGATTTCCGCTAGTTCACAAGTTCACCAACAAACAATTTAACACCTTGTATTACATGTCATGTGAAGATTCCCTCCTTCGTGTCTTCATTGCAAGGTCAAAGGTTTTATTATTTCTTTAATATCAATATTTAAAAAATCCTTTGATATGAATTATATCATCACATTATTTTTCATCCATATTTTTCCTTTTGGAGTGGAAAAAGTGAAGGAATCAACTTGCAAGAGTAATTTTATTAGTGGGACCTGTTAGTGTCATTTTTTGCACCGTACCACTAGTGATCAAATAGACTCTTATCGTGTCTTTTTAGGGTCACGTTATCAAATTTTTGTCATTCCATTAGGTAATCATGCAAAAATTTGGTCAGTGGATGTAAATTTAGGTCTAATTTTACTCCCAAAATTTTACTAGTTACTGGCTCATTTCACCTCTCAGCTGAGTGTACCATCATTCATAAGTTGTGATCATAATTACATTCATTTTCATCATGGTTTCGTTCATTCCAAAGTCTCCATTACGTTTTCAGGGTTCCAAGGTCATTAAATCATCATTCCATGCATAAAGTCTAGCAAGTGAAGGAGTGACAATAAAATAATTTCATCAATAAATTTGATTTCAAATAAAAACGTAATATTATGTCCCTAATTTGTAATAAGTACTTTAGAGTTACAAGTAGCTACAAATTATAAAGTTCCACCAGCAAATTTTCAAAGTTCCAAGAAGAAATTCCGTGTTCCAAAGCCACCAAAAGTTCAAAGTTCAAAGAAAAAGTTCAAGGTTAAAAGAAAAAATCAAATGAAAGGTTGATTTTGAAAAAAGGAAATGTGGCTCCATGTTCATTTAATGATTTTTTTCCAAGTTTAAAAGGCTCTAAAATACCAAAAGTCATTTATTCTCACTCTTCAGAACTGAGCTCTCAACTTTCCCAGCTCAAAAACCAATTTTTACTTCAAAAAATCAATTTTATGGCCCATCATATTTCTTTTCCTCAAGGCGTTGTGCTTTTCAGGTGAGCACGCTGCACTTTTTCCAAATACGATGCACTTTTTTCAGAGCTCGTGTTATGAAACCAGCTCCAAAAATAGAAGAAAAGAGAGATCAATGCCTTACAAATAAGCCACTTCGAGGGGGCAACCTCCTTTACATTACAAATTACCTAACAGTAATAATGTAAGGGCACAATAATAACAATATTGGGGTCAGGGAAAATTTTAAGGATGGAAAATTATTTTAAAGTTTAAAAAATTGGCAAATCTCAGTAGTCCCTAATATGCAAACTATAAAATGTTTATTGATGTACATGTAAAATTATTCAAATTTATAATGATATTATATATATTTTCTATATAATGTTGGTGATTTTTAAGGTAAAATAATTTTATATTGTAAAATTTGGGCGAATCATTTTTATAAAAAAATGGGAATTGGCAAATCTTTTTTTTGGAAAAACCATGGAAAATTAGCCCACCTGCGAATATTAGCCCCTAAAATTTTCCATGATTCGGGTTACAGGGGTATAACAATAACAATAAGGGGGTTACACTAACAACAATAAGGGACTATAATAGTAATATAGTGACCTAACATGCCCCTCTCCTTCAAAAAAGTGTTGTCCTCAACACTTGGGTAGCTCCGGATGCTTCTGTATAAACTTCTCATCCTCTCATGTAGAGTATTCAGTGGGTAAGTTCTTACACTTGATGAGATACTCTGAAATTGATCAATTTCGTAGCTGTCGAGTTCTTGTTTCTGTGACTGCTTCAGGTTCCAATATGATTTTTCCTTCCTCACCAAGTTCTTGAAATATTGTTTGAACTAGAATTTTTCCACCTATAACCTTCTTTAAGCATGAAACATGGAAAACTGGATGCACACGTGAAGAAGCAAGAAGCTCCAATTTGTATGCCATAGCACCAATCTTTGGCAACACCTTTTAATGACCATAGTACTTTGGAGATAATTTATTATCCTTATTAGCTTTCTTGAGGGACTTTTTTTTATGGTTGTAGTCGTAAAAATACACAGTCTCCTACATCAAAACTTCTCTTGCTACGATGATGATTTGGCTATTGTTTCATTCGATTTTGTTCCAAATTTAGGTTATCCTTTAAGAGTTGGAGAACTTCTTGTTGATGCTTGATGTGATCTTCCACTGCTTGAACCTTATAATTTTCTCTTAAATATGATGTGATGGATGATGGATCATATCCATAAAGTGCCATAAATGGGGTCAGTTTTGTTGTAGTCTGGAAGGAAGTGTTATAACAACATTTAGCGAGAGGTAACCACTTGACCCATTGTGTTTTCTTATCAGATAAAAAACAATGAAGATATCCTTCCAAGCATTTATTCACTATCTCAGCTTGATCATCGAATTGAGGATGATAAGATGAGCTATGAGATAGTTGAGTACCCAAACAAGAAAATAATTCCATCCAAAAATTTCCAGTAAAAATGGGATCTTTGTCACTAACAATAATCTTTGGGTTTCCATGTAGCTTTTGAATTGTTTCCATAAATACAGTAGCAACTATACTTTCTTTAAATGGATGAGATAATGCAACAAAGTGTGCATACTTGGTAAGTCTATCAATTACCACCTACATGATGACACTCTTTCCTTTGGAATTAGGCAAACCCATGATAAAATCCATTGAAATATTCTCCCAACATTGAATTGGAATAGATAAAGGTTGTAGAAGACATGGGGTCTTAATTGTCTCAACTTTATTTTGCTAGCAAACCAAACATCCCACCACAAACTTTTGAATATCAGATTTAAGGCCATGCCAAAAAAATTCTTTCTTCACCCTATGGTAAGTTTTTTAAAATCCTGAGTGTCCTCCTAAAGGAGAAGTTTGAAATTCCAAAACAATCTTTTGTTTTAGTTGGTAATTCTTACAAATATATTAGCGATGTTTGTACCATAAGGAATAATTTTCCAGCTGAATGTATTAGATGTTCTAGGATCTTGCTGCAACGCTTGAATGAGTGTCCACACTTCTTTTTCCTTCTTCCATTCATCCCTTTCTTCAGTTATCCAATCTGGTTAGATAATATAAATGGCACAAAGAAATGCTTCCACCTCTTCATCATTTCGTGAGAGTGCATTTGCAACAACATTTAGCTTCCCTTTTTTGTATATGTTTTAAAATTCATAACCCAACATCTTTGTGACTCATTTTTACTGCTCTTATGAATATAGTCTTTGTTCCAACAAGTGTTTAAGACTACCATGATCAATTTTTACCTTGAATTTCCTTCCCATTAGGTAAGGTCACCATTTCTTTAGTACATGTAGTATTGCCAACATTTCCTTCTCATAAATCACTTTATTTAAATACTTTCCTTTGAATGAATGAATTTCAAAAGAAATGGGTCTTCCTTATTGCATTAAAACAACACCAATTCCATTTCCCAAGGTATCACATTCCATAATAAAGCTTTTTGTGAATTCTAGCGTAGCTAAGACCGGTGCTTGACACATTTCCTCTTTAAGATGTTCCAAGGCCTTAGTTATTTCAGGATTCCATGAAAATGCATCTTTCTTCAATAATTTTGTTACAAGTGTTTCTATTCTCCCATAAATCTTAACAAACTTTCGATTATACCCAGTTAACCCAATAAATCCTCACAACTACTTTATGGTTGTGGGTACTTTCCATTCCTTAATGGGTTTAACTTTTTTAGGGTCTACCTTAACACCCTCGTGAGATACAATATGACCCAAATATTCCACCTCTTGTAATCCAAAGAAACATTTGGATGTTTTTTCATATAATTGTTTCTCCTCCAATAGTTTGAGCACCCTGTCAACATGTTGAACATGATCCTTCCAAGACTTGCTATAGATTAGTATATCATTAAAAAATACTAGAACAAATTTTCTAAGGAAGGGTTTGAAAATGGAATTCATCAACCCTTGAAATGTAGAAGGTGCATTGGTAAGGAAAAAAGGCACAACCAAAAATTCATAATGACCCTCAGGAGTTCGAAATGTTGTTTTTGGAATATATTGAGTCTTCATTCTAATTTGATGATATCCTGAATGAAGATCCAACTTGGTAAAATAAATTGCTCCATGTAATTGATCCAATAATTAATAAATCATAGGAGTGGGAAATTTATCTTTAATAGTGAGCTGATTGAGCTCCCTATAATCCAGACACATGCGCCATGATCCATCCTTCTTGTGCACCAATACTACTGGAGCAAAGAAATAAATTTTACTAGGTTGAATTATACCAGCCTTTAACATTTCTGCAATCATACGTTCAATTTCTTTCTTTTGGACATAAGAATATCTGTAAGGCCCAATGTTTGGAGGAACACTTCCTGGAATCAAATGAATAGCATGATCATGATCATGAATAGGTGGGAGTACTTTGGGAGTTTCAAACACCTTGGAATGATTGTCCAAGACTTTTTGGAGATCTGGAGAAATAGATGATTTCGATGTTGCAACTTCTAGTGAGCATAATTGTGAAATTATGCCTCATTGTTCTTTCTTCAGAAGTTTTTCATGAAATTAGAGCTTATTATCTTTCCCATCTTCCATACGATACCTCGTAATTCAACTTCCTTTCCTTCCAAAAAAAATTTCAAGAAAATTTCTTGAAAATTAAAAGCTACCATCCCCAAAGATTGTAACCATTGTACTACTAGTACAACATCAACACCTCCCATTGGAATGGAATGCATTGGACTATTCAATACACATTCCCCCATGGTTAGCTTGATATTATGGCATTTTCTAGAGAAATTTATAGTTCCTCCATTTGCAACCATCACTTGACATTTTGGTGCTGGGTATAGGAAACAATTCAATTCCTTTATTACCTTACAATGAATAAATTGTGGGTACTACTATAATCAATCAACACTATTACCTTTTTCTTCTTGATATGTCATTCTATCTTAAGAGTTTGAGGAGTGGTAATTCCTGCCAATGCATTACACGATATGGTCGGACTCATTTCTTCTTCTTCTAGGGTTGGTTCCTAGTATATATCCTCTTCTTTTGAAGTTTCTTGTTCATTTTCTTCCTCCTATTCACAATCCATGTAAAATAATTTCTTCTCAGCACACTTATGAATTTTAGTGTATTTTCTATCACAACTGTAGCAAATCCATTTTTCTCTTTTTTCTTCCAATTGTTGTGTTGTCAACCTTGTAGGTTGTGGAATTCTAGGAGTAGCAACACTTCTATATTTATAGATGTGATTGGTAGGCTTCCTTGTCGCCATAATTTTACATTCAATTTTTCTTGCCAACCTGAATGCCTTCTCCAATGAATCAGGTTCCCAAAGGTGAAGCTCATGTTGGATGTTATCCTTTGAAGTCCCTTTGAAGACGTCAATCTTGTGTTCCTATGGAATACCAATTACCCTTATATTCAATATTTGGAAGTCCTCAATGTGCTCTACCACTGAACCCTTTTGTTTGAGATTTATTAATTGGCTAAAGAAGGTGTTTCTCTTTGCATGCTCATAATGTGCTATCATTTCCTTCATAAAAATTGACTAAGTGACAATTTGTTTACGAGAGAAAAGCCATCGATACCATACAAATTTATTTTGTTCTAAATGTAAAGTTGCAATGTGTACCTTTTGTGTGTTTGGGACATTATTGAGATCAAAATATTGCTCCATATGTAGTATGCATGTTACGGAATCCTTGCCATCAAACTTCCTCATATCCATCTTTGGAATATGGTGGTTCTTCCATCCAACATTAGAGTTTATGAAATCATGATTAACACTTATTTTGTTCTCATCATGAGTTTCCTATACTATCTTTTCGCCATTAGGAAACATTTTTTGTATCAAATTTGTCAAACCTTCCATGTTTTCTTTGAAATCATTCTTCATGTTTTCCATGTTGTCTTTCATTTTTTCATCGATATTAGCTTCCATGACATCCATCTTAGCTTCCATGCTAGCTTCTAAGCCATCCATATTAGCTTCCATGCCTTTCTTCAAACCATCCATCTTAGCTTCCATGCATTTCTTCAAAACTTCCATTTCTTTTTTTGTTTCTCTTTGCGAGAGTGAAATTTGGTGCACTTGCTCTTGTAATTTTGATATGTTATGTTGAACTTCTTCATCTTCATGAGTCATAGTAGAGCCTTGTGAAGGCTTAATGAGTATCGAATTCTTTTTAGGGGGAATTTTAGAACCAAATATTGATATATATTCTACAATATCCACTTGGAATCAATTCAAACTGATTTTTCAAACAAGACTTACGCAATTCGAAAGAAAAAAATATAGTCATTTTTATTTCTTTGGAGGAGCTTGATATTGAAACTGAATTATATCTGTGATTTTGGATCTTCAATATCTAAAATTCGGTCCTATAGTAGCCCTCTGAATCATCTTTTAAATGCCACAGGTCTTCCCTGATTTGGATTTTTCAAGGCAAAGTTGTTCCCAATCTCCCACGATGACCTCATTATGAACTAGTTCACTAGGGTGAACTTATCCAACGTGCCACATGTCATTGTTTCCTCGTTCGTCTCTGAAATTGATACACATGAAACTAAATTCCGTGAACTTGTAGAAAATTTTTATATAATTCCAATCTGATGCTCAGAGAGAGAGTTATGACGATTTTCCCATGGTCACCTCTTTGTGATGAAATTCGAGTGCCTAAAAACACCCTAAATTCCATAGATCATATCTCCGAAAATATTGTGAACCAAGATCTAAATTTTTTTCAAGAATTTCCTTAGGATTTCAGCATTGCGTGATCAAAATTTCAACTTCTAAACCTTTGTAGAAATTTTTTTATAGTGCAAATTCCATGATGACCTGTTTTGAGCAGCGAAACCCTAGAATCCAAAGGTCTGATACCAAATGTTATGAAACCAACTCCAATAATAGAAGAAAAGAGAGATCAACGCCTTAGAAATAAGCCACTTTTAGGGGGAAACCTCCTTTATATTACATAAATGAAAAATTCTTGGATGATACAAATTACAAAACCTCCTTCTATATATAGGAGTCCATGGGGTCACAATATAATCCTAGGCGACCTAACAATAATAATGTAAAGGCACAATAATAAAAATATTGGGGTTACAGGGGTACAACAATAACAATAAGGGGGTTACACTAACAACAATAAGGAACTATACTAGTAATATAGGGGCCTAACTATTCGCTGCACTTTTCCTCAGGTCGTTGCGCTTTTTTCAGTGAAGCTACAACCATAAAACTTATTTTCAAGGGTTTTGAGGGGCAACTAAAGTTTTTTTTAGTTATTTTCAAGTAAGTTTAGGTGTTCAACATCTCCTATTAACATATTTTTCATTCCTTTTGTGGTGAAAATCTTCCATTTGTATCCATGCTATGTTTTAGTGGTTAAACCCTATTTTTCAAGTTTGCAAGGTTAATTTGATTTCCCTAGACTCTTTTACCTCCCTCACACTCTTAAATATCCCCCACAACCCTCACATCCCTTCATTCCCCACTCCTAAATCATATTCCCTAAAAACTTATCCCTCCGCTATTCTTTTCTAGGTAGCTAGACTGTATCCCTGTAATTAAATTCCCTAGCCCATCCCCCTTCTCATTTTAACTCCCCATTAGTTCCCTAAGATTCCTAAATCCCTTACACCCTTCCCTAAATTTTTCCACACCTATCCCAACTCCCTAACCCCGTCATCCTATTCACTTTTCCCTCCCCTTCTCCCCTAAGGTTTCTAGGTAAACTAAACATTATGGAGGAAGAGAGAAACATCATGGAGGAAGAGAGAAATACCATGGAGGAAGAGAAAAATACGTACAATAAAAGAGGGAGAATTTTAAGACTTGAGCCATCATACACCAGGGAATTGATGTCATCACCCCTAGCAGTAAAATACTTTCAGCATGTAGGTTGTTTTGAGTTTTTTGAAATGGTCCAAAGACTGTAGAGCCATCCAAATTTGAACAGGAGCTTCATTAGAAACCTAAAAAAAGACCAAGTCACCATTGTTGGGGTGACATTGACCATTTCTTCAGAAATTATTGCAGCAGGAACAGGGATACCTAGTGTAGGTGAAAAGTAGTTCAAAACTCAGGATTTGGATGCCCAGTTGTATGAACCCTACCTCAAAGCACCCTATAAAGAAAACATCAAGAAAATATTCCCCTTTGGTCAATTTATTAATAGGTTTTCTCCCATGATGAAAATAATCATGAAATACTTTACTTGTGAGGGCATATTCTCCAAGTTGTATAGCAACCACATCAGGTTACTCATGCATTTTACCAAGGTAAAATTTCCCAATATTCCCTGTTATTTGTACAGGAGAATTGACCAGATGGCCTAAAAGGTACAGAAAAGAGAGTATGAGATTCAAATGAACAATATTTTCTGTCATTCACTCATCAAAATAATTTTCCTTCATCACCTCAAACAACTAGAAATTGCATGGGAGAATTTCATTGAGGCAGAGGTCTTTACATCACCACCCAATCAGTGTGCTAGACCTCTTCCACCATCAACATCAGTCACTAAAAAACAAACAAGGTCATATAGCAGGCTTGCAATTAAGAAGAGAAAAAAGGAAAAAGAGGTCAGAAATTATTAGAGAGGACATGGGCAAGTGTTTTCTACAAAAATTGTTGAAGGGGCCTTGCCCTCTACATCAGCAAAGTATGGATATCATAACCAACATGAGACAATTGTCCAAGAGAAGGAAGACCTTCACCATGACACTTAGATGGTGGAATTGGAGGCCCAAGATGAATAGGAAATCGTAAACCTAGGCATCAAAGATAAAGATGCAAAAATCAGAGAGTTACAAGATAATTTGGCAACGTCCAAGTTTTTTATCTCCTTCTTTAAGCAAGAGAACAAACAGTTGATGCAAAAGAAAATACTCTTGGAAATGAACTTCTTGAAAGCTAAGAGGAAAGATGTCAAATGAAAAGCAATGATGGGACATGATAAGTCTGATGAGGATGAGGCTCAGACCACAAAGAAAAAACAAAAAACAAGGGGCCGAAAAGGTTCATTGGAGCAGGAAAAGCAATAGGAGGCACTTCTTGTAGAGGAACTCACCTTTGAGGAAAGGATTGCCATGGAAATTAATGAAAATAGGGAAGTTTGGCTTGACAGAGTAAACATACACCAGGATAAGCTCCTTCAAAAGTCCAATAAGGACAATCAGATGTTGAGGCACATGGTTGACAACTACCATACCAGAAACAAGATTTGTAATGTCAAGGTTAAGAAATTGCAAGATAAAGTCAAGGAAACCCTAATCAACCAAAAAGAGAAGGGTAAACTTGACTTGCTTTCCGATTCCTCCTTGGTAGCATGACACACTTCATCAGGACCTCATTTAGCAATTTTGAGAGTTTTTGGGCCATTTTTTGGCATTCTGGGCATTTTGGTCAAATTTTATCATTTTTCTGCATAATTAGCCTGCAAAAAGCACAACGTGGGCCACACTGTGCTTTTTCTGGGAGTCTCTAAATGATGAAAACTCACTGGGGTTGGAAATATAATGGCCTCTACATCAAATTTTTACTACTATCACTCCAAAATATGAGCTTTTGATAGGTGGAAAGTCCAAAAAACCACCTAAGAACACCTTTCTACCAGTGTTTTCAGCCCCACATTGCGCTTTTTTACCAGTATTGGGAGAATTCACTTTAGAGGGGCTTAACTCCATCATTTGTAGTGCTTGAGGACATTTTTGACAACTAGACAGGAAAATATTTCTAATGAGTTATCTTGTGCTCAATTTGGACTCGAGAAAGGCAGTCAAAAGTCAACTGGAAGCTCACGTTGTGCTTTTTTCAGGGACACACTCCACTTTTTACAGACATGCTACGCTTTTTCCAGCTTCCTGTTTCCTTCAGAAATTTGACTTTTTCTCAATTGATTGATGAATTCCATGGATTTTTTCTGATGTAAATGAGAAAATAAAATGTAATTATGTGTTTTATAGTTACTATAGGTAGATACATCAAGTAAAATTGTAATTTTGGGCCAAGTGAATCAGTTTCATCAAAGATAGGGATGATTTTGTTGACCTCCCTAGTCATTAGTGTTAACACTGGAAAATTGTACAAGAAGAAGACGACATTATTCAATGTCAAGCAGAAGGATTTACAGATTTGGAAGACATTATAAAATCTGGAAAGTATTTAAAAATCTCTAATGTTTGACGAAAATCAAATTTGAACAAGAACTAAATGCTTTTGAGTGCATTATCCTTCGTGAAGATTGCCTTTGCGTGCCTTATGACGCGAAATGTGCGCAATCCTGGGAGTCACGAAATGACACTTTTTGGGACCACAAAGAGCATAGGAAAAGTGATTCCTCACTTGAAGCCACCTAAAGACAGCCACCAACGCCTCCTTAAATGTCAAGTGAGCACACAATAGAATATTTGGAGCACACAAAGGAATCATACCACTCTCTTGGGTCACCATCTACAATGTACCAAGAGGGGGGGAAAGGCTTTGAATTCTCCTATATAAGACCACCATGAGATGAAGAATGGGTGAACACATTGTTATGTTAGCCAAAATTTCCCAAGCAATACCAACAGTGTGTGATCTAGAGCTGAAGATGGAGGGGACTCAATTGTTGGCCATCCAACAAGTTTAGTCCACCACAGTAGAGAGAGAGAGCGAGATTGCACCGAGGCAAGCTTGGGATAAAACATCCTTGCATCAGGACTTAGAACCCATGTTCTAGGGGCCCTTCGGCAAGAGGGTAAAGTTTCACTCTTATTCCTACCAGCGCTCAATAAGAGAGTCCTATAGCCACCGTTCGTATTATTTTTGTCGTTTGACTCTTTTTATATCTCGTGTTTATTTGTTTTATATTTTAGTTTAGTTTTAGTTTATATATGCATGCTATTTATCTATCTAGTATGCTTATGATTCTAGCTTGTTCCACTAACTTGATTGACTCCACTTCTTTTTCTGCCTATTATCAATAACTTAAGTGGGTAGACCACATCCCTTAAGTTGGTGTGATTTCATACATACGTGCACCAAACACACTCCAATAGGATTGGCGACTCCACTAACCTTTATTACCAAGTTTATGTGGTTGTGCCTTTTTTGCAAAGACCTCTGTCTGTGTTGTGGAGTGGAGCTGAATTTCCCCTGATTTCTCTTGGAGTCCCTAGTTCATCCCAAGTGACAGACTAAAGCAGAAAATCTCCAAAAATTTCTTTTACAGGAATTTGCATGCTTTTTCTTCCCACAGACGTGCCCAGGGCGTGCATTCAAAGCTGACCCGCACACAAACGTCGTGCCTATTTCAGCCTTTTGCACACAAAATACAGAATGAGAATTTTCTCCCACGTTTCTATCTTTTCTTGCTTGTAAAGTGCTTGGCAACCCCTAATACACCTACCAGCACTGGTTGTGTTACCCTACATCTTGCTGAAGCTCACTCTTAGCTACTTTTTGTAGGCTTAGTGTTAGTTTTATTTCAAGTTGATTTTTGCAAAGTTCACACATAGTTTAAGTAAAGGGGGAAAATAACTTGCATTCCGAAAAAAAAATCATGTTTTACAAATTTTTGTACCAACACACCTAGATAAATATCCAAAGTAAGTGGCCCAAGACCAGGCATGCGTAGCTAGTTTCTCTTTCTAGTGTAAAAGTTATTAGTTTAGTTCAATTTTTGCACTAGGATTTTCAGGACTAGGATTGAATTGTCTATAGAAGAGCAAGTAATCTATGCTACCTTTTCACCCTCCGGTGATCCTAGGTAAGCATATGAACACTCCCTATTCACAACTCGCCATCTCCCTATAGTTGATCACATAGATTAACTATAAAAAACAGAAAGCGGCCCATAATCCCCACATGTTTTTCTTTTGAGCCAGGAACAATACAACATAGTTTAAATAGGGGATTTTGAAAAGGATCATCGAATATCCACATGTTCAAACTATGTGCTTGTCCACTTATATCTCACACACATTCACTCACTAAGTGAAGAAAAGGCACCTAAAAATAACTTAACCAAACTCCTAAATTCTCCCCATAGGGGCCACAAACGAATTTATAGCTTAAGTTAGGATCAAGGGGGTAGGAATCCAATAAGCCACCTTGATCACTCTTCTTCTTGAAACATAGAAGTTTATTGTTTAGGGAGCTTCAAATCCAACTATCAACCCACGAAAAAGAAAACCCGAGCGTAGCAGAGACCCATTTTAGAGGGGGTTAGGCTTAGGCGTAGTGCGTGCGGTATCAGATGGGGCTACTTGACCCGGATGATACTCAGTACTATTAGATGAATTACCAAGAAGCCCAAGACTCAAATGCTCATGTGGGAAGGTGGTACTTAGTGACCAAAACTAGGGAATCCTTTCCCTATAGATGACAATGCAGGCAAGCGCAAGACCCTCTACCCTTATCTTGGTGGATTTTCTTCACCTGAATGGGGGCGGCGCCAGCTCTTATGGGACGTTGTGCCTACACTCACAGGATATATTCTCAAGGCCCAGTTACATTTTAGTGTTTGAGGATGAATAGGTCTTCTAAGATTTTGAGTATCATACGCAAACAAAAAAAACCACTTTTTTGACCGCTTGATCACATAGATTAATTTAAAATAAAATTTTATTTTTGCTTTGTTTTATGTATGTGGCAAGAATTTTTCTTTGATCATAGACTCTATCCTCTCAAATTTTTCCAAAACCAAACCTGGTCGACACTATAATGGACCCAACGGGACCTTCTCGATCTAGGCATCTTTTGGAACTCCCTCCATTATCGCGAGGGGTTCCAGGTCTTTCACCATTTAGGCGTCAAAGATAGAACATTGCCACCATTATTAGTTCGTCCTTTATTGGGGCATCAATAGTTGGGAAACCTAGTTGGTCTCCCAACACCACACCACATATCACTTCTCAACCAACCCCTAGAGGGAAGAGGAGTGTGTCCCATTTGGGAAGCGAGCCGAATACATAGCAGGGTACATCACAGTCCAACCCTCTTCCTTACTAGAACTTTGTGTTTTCGCACACTGCAATGGCGTCAACCTCACAACCACCTTTCTTAGCCTCGTTGAATTTACCCAATTTAACCAAGCTAATGAATGACCCCATTGCACATGACCCTACATGGCCTCCCATTCCCACGAATCTCCCTTCAGATATTCCAAAGTTCGAAGGAAAGCAAGTAGAAGACCTAGGTAATCATGTCATGACCTGTCACCTATGGTGCTCATCGAACAATGTCATTGAATACACTATTCGATTGAGACTATTTCAACCCACTCTGACAGGAGTAGTTGTGAAGTGGTATGTGGAGAAACCCTCAGCTTCACATGGAACCTTTGGTGCCCTCGCCACCGCATTCCTAACATATTTTTAGTCACCCATTCACCATGATTCCAGAATGGAATTACTGACACATTTTAGACAGACCCCCTCTGTCCATATCTCAGACCATCTCCATGAATGGAGGCAGCATCGTAGTTTATGTAAAGCTAAACTTGATGATCGGGTTCTCTTAGATTTGTTCCTGAAAACTCTTACGACAAAGATTTAAAAGGATGTGGCGCAACAAAAGCCCATATTTGAAGAGGATGCTATCAGCAAAACCCAGTATCTTGAGCTGATTTATATGCAAACAGGATACATTTACAACATCCTGCCTAATGCCCTGTGCCTGCCAACTTATCAGGAATTTCTAGATGCGTCGAACTCTGCAAACAGACTAATTGGTTCATTGACCTAAGGTTACCTAGGTAGTAATAATAAAAACCCCAGTTACAAATAAGTTATACCCAGTACATACCTCAACTCAGTTTTCAAAGTCATCATATGCCTCAGTAACATTTGACCAATAGGGCTCCAACATATCACTAGGGAGGACCTTATCCTTTGGCTCCGGGGACCCAGTACGCAGAAAGAAACACTGACGAAAGAGCTCCCCTCCAATAGCCAGGTACAAACCAAGGACCGCGTTATGCTTAGTCCTGAGTGCAAGACCCGCCTATGAAAACTAATGCAGAGGTGAAATTTGTCCAATCGTCCCAAAACCAACCACAGCAATATAAATAGGAGAATTATCCTCCTAACGTGGTGAAGAAAAAAACAAATTCTAAGCCAAAAGGGAACCTTAGACAAGGGGGAAAAAACCAACAATGCCCGCCGCGATCCCAGTCTGGAGGTAACTCCAACCTGAATCAGAGCCAAGAGCCGAGAAATTCCCAACGACAGAGCAAAAGGACACCTCTTCGAACAAACCATTATTTTTAGATATGTGGTGAGTACGGCCACTATACTCACCACTGTTCCAATCTCCCTGAGCTGAAGAAGCTACAAAGTAACTAAGGACAAGGAGGATCTTCCCAGCATCCAACTGTGATGCAAGAACCTTTCCCCAATCAAGGGATGGTAAGCACTCAACAGCAAAGTATAGACCACTCTGGGAAAAGAAGCCATGAAATCTACATGACTAGCGAATAGATTTTTTTCCAAACATGGAATCGCAATTACAACAACCCACTAGACACCAATACATCAGGGACAAGTACCAGTGCACCGACTGCACCTTTGACCATTTCAAAGATGCCTATAGAACCATTGCAAATACTGGTGAAGGGACCTAATAGGCGAGCAGGAAAATACTCCAAAGCGACCCATAATTATAGTATCGTGGACGATTTAGCACAATCTTCCACTGCTATGTCATCTCTAGAAGTATTGCATTCATGCCTAAAACAACAGAAAGCCCTAATTTCTGGTTTAGGCACTATCGACCTTGCCGATACATGCCTAATGTATTTTGACTTAGACAAAGCCACCCCAAGGCTTCCTTCCATGGTCACCTTCCACATACCAGTGTTAGTCTAGAACTTCATAATTCACTGATGTGTCATAGACGAGGGTGCATCCACATCCATCATGTCCAAAAATGTTTGGCAGAAGTTAGGGTCTCCCAAAATAAAACCCTCAGTCATCACGCTTAGAGCATACGACGGTCATCCATCAACCCCCGTCGTCCTCTACCAAAACTTCCCAGTCTGCTTAGCGAGAAAGACGGTCCACATAGACATCGAAGTCTTGGACGCTCACTTGGACTACAATATACTCCTTGGGTGGAGTTATATGTACACCATGTCTTCCATAGCCTTCTCTGTCTTTCACATCATGATGTTCCCCAACGAGGACCACATCATTACTATATACCAATTGAAACATAGTGAGAAGCGAACCGTAACAAACATTGTCGCAATTCTACTCTATGTAGATACATCCTTGGATGTTCTCTCACAGTACCAAGAATATGGCCCCGGCCAGTTCAAACCGTCATATGTTCTAGGGTCATTCCTAGGATATCCTCCCATAAACCCTGAGTCATCGACCAATGTCACAGGGGCTCCGATGTGCATGATGTCCACATCAAGTGCCGAATATAGTCAGGGCATGGACACAAGCAGTAATGACACCGATTCATTGACCACGACAACCTGTCTAGCCTACGCCGCCTCCAAAACCCCTTTCCTCTACCCCCTAGCTGGTTTCATCTCCCAGCAAGTTTTGGAAACACTAATATTACCAAACATATCATTGGAAATACCAGTTTGGTACCTCGCTCCCCCTGCAGGAATAGGAGCCACCCATGTCATTGCCACAGGATTGAAGCCCCTCAGTCTCAAGGAGGCCCCACTCATCCAAGAAACGGTCGAAACCACACTTGAAAGGAGATTCCCATTTCAAAATCGGTGATCACGACTAAGAAAATCGAGAAAAGAGGAAAGAATATGGTGAATCCCTCCATATAACGGGAATCACTAGTCTATGCCATATGCGATGTAATAGGTCACCCTACCCATATCTGTCCAGAGCTGGATGAATTAAAACCACTCCTTGGTTCTGAGACAGACATCGCGATGCCGCATTCTCGAAAAAAGGAACCTACCACCAAAGTTAAAGGAAAATCATTTCATACCAATCACGCATGCACTCTTTGCAGCAACTATGGACACTATACCCACCATTTCCCAGAGAACCCGTGATATAGGGACGCCCTACATGCCATCGAGCGATCCTATCAAGATGATCCTTCCACCAAGGCATCTGGAAATGAACCTCATACCATCCTGTACCTACAGGAAGAACGAAGGGCACAAGAAATACCCCCAGTCATGCCCCCTCCTATATATGTTGCATGCTATGCGATGAACGTGGTCACTTCCTCGAAGAATGTGTAGCCCTGGAACTCATCCATAGATGGTATCCTATAGAAATGGTTTACTATGTTGGATTGCAAGCAGTGTAATTCACATGTCCATTATGCACTAACAATCACCTTTTGGAGAATTTTCACTATATCCCTCGATTCCGGCTATCCCTCGCTAGTTTACGCTCAACCATAGTACGCCTCTCCCAAGAAAATGATGTTAGACTCCTATACCAATAGGTGTCATATTTCATGATTGACTTGATGAGCTATGCAATATGTTCATACCTTTTCTTGTTGCAAAGGTTTCCATATTCTCAAAAAATCAAAAAATTTAAAAAATGTAAAGAGGGTATACCCTAAAAGAAAAATCAAAGGGTGAAAAGAATAAAATGGTCAAAAAAGTGAAAGAAATGAACCCCAAATAAAAATAGACCAGGAAAGTGTGCAAGTCTAAATGCCACTACTATTTCATTTTCTGTAATAAACAAATTGTGTGCAGCTTGTTAAAATTTTGCCACAATTGATGAATAGTCAAACAATTTAAGCTTGGCTAGTTCATTTTTCAATTTCATGTTTTAGAGATAGAGAATAAAATCTTACCAAACTATTTAATCTGGCAGATAAGTAGATAGGTAGAGTGAATATAAGGAGCTCAACAGTTTAATCTGAGCCCCTGGATGTAATAAGGTTAGAACTAGATATATTTTCATATGTAAAAGAAAAAGTGTGATAAGGGTTTGCCAGTCTCAGTGCACCCTAATAAAGAAGAAAAAATGGTAGAGTAAAGTAGGTAGGGTAGGTAGATGATGTTGCAGAATTACATGTGATGAATGATGGCTTTAGACGTGGTAAATCTTTTACTTTCATCACAAGTGCATAGGCAGACAATACATTGAAGAATTTCAAGGAATGAAAAGTCATATTATTAACTTCCCTTCTCATTTTTCCTAAACATTTCACTAATTTCCCCTAAGTACTAAGGTATTTGAAGATTAAAGGGGCTCAAGGCATTCCTTGACTTTTGGAGGGACCGGACCCTCGGCCCAATAATTGGAAAAAACCTAAGTATTTAAGATCATTCATTATCACACTCATTCATTTCTAAAAAAAATCTTTTCCTAAGTAAAATCCTATTTTACTTAGGAAAATCATACAATATTCCATAAAAACCCCTTTTTTTTCATGCAAGCATAAGTTAAATACATTATTCTGATGTTTTATACTTAGCGCTTAGTTCATTTGTCATATTAAATTTTAATTTATTATTTAAATCCCTATTGAAATAACCCTTTCCTATAGAATATAACTCCTTTTATATAATAGCCCCAAAAACCTATATATTATGATTTTAGCCAAAGTTAATAAATCCCACGTGTTCAAATAAAATACCCACTCTATAAATCCCTTTGGCTAAATATATCTTTATATAATTACCCCGCCCCTATGGTAAGCGAATCACATTGGTTTAAATTACCATATAATAAAAATATATCAAAAACCTTTAAACATATGATTTATATGTTTAAAACAAAAAATAAAACCCAAAATTTAATTCAAACCAAACTTCAAAACAACCCGTCCCTCGCGCATTTTTCATCCCCGACCCTCATCATACAAAGGGATTAATTAATCCTCATGATTAATTAATAACCTCCCCCGCCAATGAAAATGCCCCCGATGAGATTAATTAAAAAATAATCGCGTCGGGCCCGCCTATTAATTCCCTGTCATCTCGACACTCCGACCACCGTCCGATCGACTGATCCAATATCAACGACCATTAATGATATCGCTATCCATCTGCGTCCGAATGATAACGCGTAATGGCCAAGCAGTTTTCCAAACCGTACAGAGCCACGCGTCGTTTTTTGTATGGAATCGTTGCCCCTACACTTGAAACCGCCCTGTCCCAAAAGCGGTGCGATGGAAACTGCTTACCGCCTCCCACTAACAACAAAACTTCACATCGTCAAGTTAGCGCTATCTATCCTCTGTTCATTCAAAGCTTATCCGCCAATATCAACCATTTACCCGTTTAAACACAAAACACCCTAGTGTTGCTCATTTTCAGCTGATTCTGCAGTAAAACCCTTTGTAACCCAGCTGCGCCACCTGAAGCCTCTGTTAACCAATTCGATCATGGTTTACCTCCCAAAAATCATTCTAGATTCACTCCACAGACCTCTCAACATCAAATGAAACCTTTTCGACCTCCCCTACAAACCAATGCTTTATTAACAATTTGTTTTGTTTTACAGGTGATTAGAAGACCACATCCTTGGATAAACAGTCTTAATACTAGTCATAAGACTTGTTTACTCCAAGAGTGTTATCAAATCTATTCAAACAGAGATGGAAGATAAAACATACAGTTGAAAGATAAGCAAAAGAAACATGATATTAAACGATTTACTGTTGAAACAGATAATAAAAACCTAAACTACACATTGACGGTAAAAGGACACAGTAAAGAACACTCAAAGAGTATCAGATTGAAGACCAAGTCAAGTAAATCAGCTAGCATGAAGATAAACAGCAGGGAAGACAGTTACAAAACAAAACATACAAGTTCATGACAAAGTGAAGACAGATAAAAAATAGAGCGGTAAAAAGTAAAAAGTAAACAGTAAATAGTGAAAGTAAACAGAAGATATTAAGGGTTAAACAAAGATGCAAACACTTTCACCAGCCACAATGAAGTTTATCCAAAGTAAAAGTGAAAAACAGTCAAAAGAAGTTTAAGGTTAAAAGATGAAATTATAGCAAAAACGGTACATTCTTCAGAAATTTCCTGTTTAAGTCATATTTTTCCAGAAACTATTGTGATCACTCCAAGATGAATTTTGCAAAACTGAAGGAGTTTTATGTTCTTAGGAGGACAATCTACAAAAACCTCTCTCACTTTTCTAACAGCTATTATGGTTTTTGAAATATTAAACAATGTTGGAAAGCACTTTTTGCAGAAAATACCAGTTAGGTCATCATTTTGCAGAGAAGATTATGGTAAATAAAAAATACATCATAAAAAACTGAAGGATTTTTTTTTCCTAAGAGACCCATCTACAAAAACCTATTTCACTTTTTTCACAGTGATTTCAGAATGAGAGATACATGCACATCTTTACAGGCTATTTTTCAAACTCTGTAAAACTCTGTTTTACACATATTTCTACAGAGCCTATTGTGCACAGATGGAGAGGTATTTTAGGAAAATTAAAGAGGTTTATCTCACCAACATATTAATCCACAATAACCACTTTCACTTTTTACATATCTGTTGCGGATTGATAAATACAAAGATATCATTGGACCCCAAGTTTGCAGAATTGTTGGAGCAGAATGCACAAAGAAAGGAAGAAGTTAGTGACTTGGATGCATCATCATCAACTAAGAGTTGGATCAAATTCAAATTCTCCTATTTTTCATCACATATCCATAAAAAATAGTGCCAAATAGATGCATTAGTTTTAGTGTATTTTACTTAAGTTCTATTTATGTAAAATAGTTGCAGAGATTTGTGAACTAATCTTGATATTTTTTCAAGATATTTTAGTTTAGAATTTGTATAAATACTTCACTCTTGGAAGTGTTTTGTGTGGATTCTTATACTTTGATGTAACATTGAATATTTTGGAATAAAGAGCTTTGGTGAAATTTTTCGTGGCAAAACTGGACAAGGAATTGAGGCAGAAGACTTTTCTCAAGATTCATGTGTCAAATGAAGGATAAATAAGTCATCTCTATCTCATGTTTTGAAGTTTCATATTTGTTTACAATATCATCTATATTTCATTATGTTAATATTTAATGAAAAGGATAAAATCAGAAAGTACTTAGGTGTAATCTGATTTCAGTCGTTATTATTCTACATGTTTTCTTCTAAACTGGTTTAAAAAGCGAATTCTTAATTGCTCCTGTTTGTCTAGTTCATACATATTTGGTTATTTAGTAAAGAATACTTAACTGCTCTTTATTGATAATCAATGTATTTCTCTTCTCTTGAATGTGTTGAAATATTCTTTATTGCCTTTCATCCGTTTGAATTCCATTCCATTCACTTTAGATCTATAATTGTTTCTAGTTTGATTATCTTGCCCTGATAAACCATCTTTTGTTAAAAAACTTAAGCCAGTGTAGCCAATCCTTTGACTCCATTAGCCCAATGGACCGAAACTATTTGATCTTAATCTCAACTAAAGAATTCCATCAACCTAAATTCAAACAAAACCCCTGAACTTTATAACTAGCCTAATACCTTGCAAAAAAAAGCTAAATTTTACAGAGAGAGCCCTCTCTGGGTACAGATTGGCTAGATTCTGTACCTGAAGGTTGGTTTGTGGTTACCTAAGACCCCTTTCCTCTTCCAACAACTTCAAGGAAAATTTGAGTGATAACAAGTGGCGACCATACTGGGGACCTGAACAAATTTATTGTTACGATTGTTTTCCTTATAAACTACAGACAGAGCCTGAAGTTAGCCAGGTAGCCTTTGAAATTGCTCTTGCTTTGCAATTGCAAAAGTAAATAAATGCTGCTTCAGTCTATCTCTAGTATAGTTCGTGAACTAAACTTTGGTTTCAAACATTTGATCAGTTCCTCTAGTTAAAAATAAATCTTTGAGAAAATTTAAATCTCATATCTAAATCCTCTTAAAGAAATCATAGAAGTTGTTTTGAAAATTCATAAAAAAAAAAAATAATCATAAAATACTCAAAATTTGGTTTCCTGAAAGAACTAACTTTTCTTCATAATTTTTTTACAGGATTAGATCTGATCTATGATGGTGGACAGGGATCAGACACACAAAGGTTAAAATCATCCACCAAGCGACTCCAAATCCATTTCATAATCAAGACTCCACTGGAGGAATGAACCTGGAGGAACAATATGGAAAGATCAGGCTTTCAACTTGGATCTTAATCCAAGACATTATGTTCTTTCACGTTAAGAACGGTTTTCAATATGTATTGTATTTTATATAAGGATCTAACTTGGTTTTACAGATATCGTGGCCTTTCATTATGGCTGATTTTCAAGATGATTCAAGAATAAAACGAAGATATGATCCCATGAGCAGAGATCACATACCTGGATTTCCACACAAACTACCGAAGGTAAATTGGGGTGAAAATCTGCCCATGTTTCAAGATGATAATATTGATGATCCTTTACTACATCTCATTAAATTTCATATACACTCATCAATATTAAAGGGTGATTGGCATGAGGATTGCCTCATGAAGATATTCATGGGAACCTTAGAAGGAAAAGCAAGGGAATGGTACGAAGCTCTCAAACCTGCAAGTTTCTTTTCTCTAAAATATTTTCATAAGGTATTTTATGAGCATTACAAATAAGATTTTCCATCTTTATCATTAGCTAAAAATTGTTGTGATCAAGCTGAAGATCTTATACATTACCTTAAGAATATTGATGAAGATTTTGAAAATTGGCATCCTGAAGATTTATTAGAAGAAGTCCAAAACTTTCATTCTCAAGTTAAATGTCATAATAATCAAGAGGAGTTAAACAAAGATGAAATAAGTTAGGAGATAAATCAAGATCCACAAAACCCCTTTGTATTAACAAATGATGTTTCATTTAATGTTTTGAATGGAGTTAAAGAAAATAATCAACCCCATGATCAATTTTTAGATAAGAGAAAAAACAAGTGTCCTTTCAATCTAAGAATTCAGAGATTCTCACCCCCCCCTCACCGAAGAAGAAATCAATTTGCTTCTAAACACGCAACAATCCTAAAAATATTTACATAATGAAGAAATTGTTTCTACTTCTTCTAATGTTGATGAATGTACAAAAGTTTTTTTCCATGAAAGGACAGAAGAACAGGTTGATGCTCATGTTATTCTACCTTCCCAAAAAGGCCCATTGCTTGATATCACGCCTATTGAAGAAAAAAATGATTTTCAAACAAAATGCAACCAATCTAATCAAGATATATTAGGATTGTCGGAAGAGAAATATATTGATCCATTGTTTATAATTGATGACATTCCTTCTTTTGAAGATTTTCATAAATATGATCAATATGATGATAATTATGTTCTCCCAATACAAGATAATTTCCCAGAACAATCGCTAGCTATTTTGAGGGATGAGTTATTAGAACTTCAGCTTGATGAGGATTTTTTAAGAGCTTTCTTTCTTCTTTTGAAATCAAGAAAATATTCTCCTAAACTGAAAATATGTGTTCTTGAGATAATTTTTGAAAATTATGAAAATGAAATCAAACTTTTGCATTCTCAAATTCAGTCATATAATTTCCGAAATCCTAAAGAATTCTTTGAAAATATTCCTTCTCCAAAGCAAGAGGAAATTGTATTATGTTTTGACCTGCATATTGAGGATGATTATTCTTTCAAACACAAGACTGAGGAAATAATTTCAAGGATTAATAATCAGAATACAACTGAACAACTAGTCATTGAAGGCCTAGAAACACAAATCATACATTATGCTTTTAATGATCCTATAGCAAATTATATGGAGAATATTTTTACCTCAAATCTGCAAACATGTTTTATCTATGAGGATCAAATATATCAACAATTTCCATTTCACATATTATCGTTGATTATAAAGGCACATGATCATAATATACTTCCAATTTTGATCAAAAGAAATCAAGTTATCCATTTATTTTTACCGCTACTTGATTGGCTTCATTGGCATTTTTGTATTACCTGATTCAATAAGATTTTTAGTAGATTGAGTAGGTAGATGAGCACTAATAAGCTCAGGATTTTAAGCATTTTTATTTTTTAGTTTCCAATTTTCAGCTAGTTTTTCATTAAGTTGGTTTGAAAATTTTTGTGTGTTGTTTTAAGTTTCAGATCAGATTTCAGGTTGCAGAAAAAGGACTATATTCAATTCAAGATTTTCAGCCACAGAAAATGCATGTTTGGGATTGGACCAAGGTAGAACATTTCCAAATAGGAAACAAAGTTTTAAGTTTTGAGTGGATAGTAAATTACTGGATTTGAAGCCCGAGGAGAAGGCCCTAAGCTTCAGAAGTATTACTGTCATACATACAATAAAGAAACAAGCAGAAGAAGATTCCATGGTTCAGTCATAATTACTTTGAGGCCAACTGACCTGATGTTCTTGACTTTTCACAAGGAAAAGCCATCCCCAAGTGGAGCCAGTGTTAGACTCCTATACCAATAGGTGTCATATTTCATGATTGACTTGATGAGCTATGCAATATGTTCATACCTTTTCTTGTTGCAAAGGTTTCCATATTCTCAAAAAATCAAAAAATTTAAAAATGTAAAGAGGGTATACCCTAAAAGAAAAATAAAAGGGTGAAAAGAATAAAATGGTCAAAAAAGTGAAAGAAATGAACCCCAAACAAAAATAGACCAGGAAAGTGTGCAAGTCTAAATGCCACTACTATTTCATTTTCTGTAATAAACAAATTGTGTGCAGCTTGTTAAAATTTTGCCACAATTGATGAATAGTCAAACAGTTTAAGCTTGGCTAGTTCATTTTTCAATTTCATGTTTTAGAGATAGAGAATAAAATATGACCAAACTATTTAATCTGGCAGATAAGTAGATAGGTAGAGTGAATATAAGGAGCTCAACAGTTTAATCTGAGCCCTTGGATGTAATAAGGTTAGAACTAGATAGATTTTCATATGTAAAAGAAAAACTGTGATAAGGGTTTTCCAGTCTAAGTGCACTCTAATAAAGAAGAAAAAATGGTAGAGTAAAGAAGGTAGGGTAGGTAGATGATGTTGCAGAATTACATGTGATGAATGATGGCTTTAGACGTGGTAAATCTTTTACTTTCATCACAAGTGCATAGGCAGACAATACATTGAAGAATTTCAAGCAATGCAAACTCAAATTATTAACTTCCCTTCTCATTTTTCCTAAACATTTCACTAATTTCCCCTAAGTACTAAGGTATTTGAAGATTAAAGAGGCTCAAGGAATTTCCTTCACTTTTGGAGGGACCAGACCCTCAGCCCAATAATTGGAAAAAACCTAAGTATTTAAGATCATTCATTATCACACTCATTCATTTCTAAAAAAAATCTTTTCCTAATTAAAATCCTATTTTACTTAGGAAAATCATACAATATTCCATAAAAACCCCTTTTTTTTTCATGCAAGCATAAGTTAAATACATTATTTTGATGTTTTATACTTAGCGCTTAGTTCATTTGTCATATTAACTTTTAATTTATTATTTAAATCCCTATTGAAATAACCTTTTCCTATAGAATATAACTCCTTTTATATAATAGCCCCAAAAACCTATATATTATGATTTTATCCAAAGTTAATAAATCCCACGTGTTCAAATAAAATACCCACTCTATAAATCCCTTTGGCTAAATATATCTTTATATAATTACCCCGCCCCTATGGTAAGTGAATCACATTGGTTTAAATTACCATATAATAAAAATATATCAAAAACCTTTAAACATATGATTTATATGTTTAAAACAAAAAATAAACTCGAAGTTTAATTCAAACCAAACTTCGAAACAACCCGTCCCTCGCGCATTTTTCATCCCCGACCCTCATTGTACAAAGGGATTAATTAATCCTCGCGATTAATTAATAACCTCCCCCGCCAATGAAAATGCCCCCAATGAGATTAATTAAAAAATAATCGCGTCGAGCCCGCCTATTAAGTCCCTATCATCTCGACACTCCGACCACCATCCGATCGACTGATCCAAGATCAACGGCCATTAACGATATCGCTAGCCATCCGCGTCCGAACGATAACGCGTGATGGCCAAGAGGTTTTCCAAACCGTACAGAGCCACGCGTCGTTTGTTGTATGGAATCGCTGCCCCTCCGCTTGAAACTGCCCTGTCCCAAAAGCGATGCGATGGAAACTTCTTACCACCTCCCACTAACAACAAAACTTCACATTGTCAAGTCAGCACTATCTGTCTTCTGTTCATTCAAATCTTACCCGCCAATATCAACCGTTTACCCGTTTAAACACAAAACACCCTAGTGTTGCTCATTTTCACCTGATTATGCAGTAAAACCCTTTGTAACCCAGCTGCACCACCTGAAGCCTCTGTTAACAAATTCGATCATGGTTTACCTCCCAAAAATCATTCTAGATTCACTCCACAGACCTCTCAACATCAAATGAAACCTTTTCGACCTCCCCTGCAAACCAATGCTTTATTAACAATTTGTTTTGTTTTACAGGTGATTAGAAGACCACATCCTTGGATAAACAGTCTTAATACTAGTCATAGGACTTGTTTACTCCAAGAGTGTTATCAAATCTATTCAAACAGAGATGGAAGATAAAACATATAGTTGAAAGACAAGCAAAAGAAACAGGATATTAAATGATTTACTGTTGAAATAGACAGTAAAAACCTAAACTACACATTGAAGGTAAAAGAAAATAGTAAAGAACAGTCAAAGAGTATCAGATTGAAGACAAATTCAAGTAAATCAGCTAGCATGAAGATAAACAACAGGGAAGACAGTTACAAAACAAAACATACAAGTTCATGACAAAGTGAAGACAGATAAAAAATAGAGCGGTAAAAAGTAAAAAGTAAACAGTAAACAGTGAAAGTAAAAATGAAGATATTAAGGGTTAAACAAAGATGCAAACACTTTCACCAGCCACAATGAATTTTATCCAAAGTAAAAGTGAAAAACAATCAAAAGAAGTTTAAGGTTAAAAGATGAAATTAGAGCAAAAATGGTACATTCTTCAGAAATTTCCTGTTTAAGTCATAGTTTTGCAGAAACTATTGTGATCACTCCAAGATGAATTTTGAAAAACTAAAGTATTTTTATGTTCTTAAGAGGACAATCTACAAAAACCTCTCTCACTTTTCTAACAGCTATTATGGTTTTTGAAATATTAAACAATGTTGGAAAGCACTTTTTGTAGAAAATACCAGTTAAGTCATCATTTTGCAGAGAATATTACGGTAAATAAAAAATACATAATACAAAACTGAAGGAGGTTTTTGTTCCAAAGAGACCCATCTACAAAAACCTATTTCACATTTTTCACAGTGATTCCAGAATGAGAGATACATGCACATCTTTACAGGCTATTTTGTAGACTCTGTAAAACTCTGTTTTACACATATTTTTACAGAGCCTATTTTGCACAGCTGGAGAGGTATTTTAGGAAAATGAAAGTGGTTTATCTCACCAACATATTAATCCACAATAACGGCTTTCAATTTTTACATATCTATTACGAATTGATAAATAAAAAGATATCATTGGACCCCAAGTTTGCAAAATTGTTGGAGCAGAATGCACAAAGAAAGGAAGCAGTTAGTGACTTGGATGCATCATCATCAACTAAGAGTTGGATCAAATTCGAATTCTCATCTTTTTCATCACCTATCCATTAAAAATAGTGCCAAATAGATGCATTAGTTTGAGTGTATTTTACTTAAGTTCTATTTATGTAAAATAGTTGGAGAGATTTGTGAACTAATCTTGATATTTTTTCAAGATATTTTAGTTTAGAATTTGTATAAATACTTCACTCTTGGAAGTATTTTGTGTGGATTCTTATACTTTGATGTAACATTGAATATTTTTGAATAAAGAGCTTTGGAGAAATTTTTCGTGGCAAAACTAGACAAGGAATTGAGGCAGAAGACTTTTCTCAGGATTCATGTGTCAAATGAAGGATCAATAAGTCATCTCTATCTCATGTTTTGAAGTTTCATATTTGTTTACAATATCATCTGTATTTCATTATATTAATATTTAACGAAAAGGATTAAATCATAAATTACTTAGGTGTAATCTGATTTCAGTCGTTATTATTCTACATGTTTTCTTCTAAACTTGTTTAAACAACGAATTCTTAATTGCTCCTGTTTGTCTAGTTCATACATCTTTGGTTATTTTGTAAAGAATACTTAACTGCTCTTTATTGATAATCAATGTATTTATCTTCTCTTGAATGTGTTGAAAGATTCTTTATTGCCTTTCATCCGTTTGAATTCCATTCCATTCACTTTAGATCTATAATTGTTTCTAGTTTGATTATCTTGCCCTGATAAACCATCTTTTGTTAAAAAACTTAAGCTAGTGCAGCCAATCCTTTGACTCCATTAAACCAATGGATTGAAACTATTTGATCTTAATCTCAGCTAAAAAATTCCATCAACCTAAATTCAAAAAAAACCCCTGAACTTTATAACTAGCCTAATACCTTGCAAAACAAAGCTAAATTTTACATAGAGAGACCTCTCTGGGTACAGATTGGCTAGATTCTGTACCTGAATGTTGGTTTGTGGTTACCTCAGACCCCTTTCCTCTTCCAACAACTTCAAGGAAAATATGAGTGATAATAGATGACATGGATGCAGAGTCCACAGACAACTCCACAACCCAAGAAGATGTGACAAGAAGATCCATCATGTTCTTGTCAGTGGAAAAGTGAACAATAAGGGAGCCCATAGTTACCCCCAACCTCTCCTTACTGAGAAGACCAACATGCACGTTATGCAAACCATCCAATCAAGTGGTCGTCACTTGTACTGATTTAGTAGTGTTGCGACACTAGTTCCCCTCCAGACCTCAAACTGAGCATGACAGAACCCCCATATCAAGCATATTTTGCCTAATATTTCAAGGAAATCATTATGAACGACACTGCACTTATGCCTTGCAACTTCGTCCTACCATCGATATGATTCATACCATAGAGAAGAGGGAGGATGACCTCCATAAATGGTATAAAAATTACAGCTTTGGGTCAACAACCCCACCCCCACATGTGCTTGGTGGGTGAACTAGGACGACACACCAACCAAACATCACCCTGGCCAAGCTGAGGATAACTTGTGGACTATGTGAACTGAATGACCACTGAGTCAATCAGTGCAGAGAACTGAAGCCCCTTGAGAATAGTATTCACATAGTCTGTTCTCTCCCTTAGAAAATTCTCTCTAATCAAGATAACGTCACGCGCACCTATTGCCAAATTTGTTCACACTTTCACCATACGATTAAATGTGTAGACATCTCCAAGCTGAGAGAGGAAAGAACAATGTTGAGTCTACACTCCCCCAAAGGGTTAGACACATGCAAGCCAACAGTAAGAAAATGGAAGCAGAAGACCACCTCTTCGACAACAGATCATTTCCAAGCATCCACATTCGGGACGTCGAGTAGCATTGATTCCCATACAATCTACTTTGTTGGCACCATGATACCATGCACTATCTGCACTAGCCAAAATCACACACCAATGGTATGCCCGCTAATGGAAACATTCAAGAACCTCTGCGGCAGGTACAATTTCCACCTACTGAAAATTCACCATCCTAGCGGGGAACCCAACCTTACACTCATGCAGAATCCCATCACGAAGATTCTTCCCCCGCCAAACATCGTGTTGAACCCTTAGTTAAACTGAGAGGGGGGGGGGGGGTGAATCAGTTTAACACATTCATGGACTTTTAAAACCTTTTCATTAACACTTGTTTACACCTTCATTTCATGTTCAACTTAACATGTGGTTAATCTTAGAATGTGAGCAGCAAGCATTAATATAATTTAACAATAGACTTAATATGAGAGCAAAAAGTATTAAGTAGATGATATAAACCATATCAACACATAAATATCATGCACAAAGACACCAGATATAAGTGGAAACCCATAAAGGGAGAAAACCACATCTTATTATTCTTGTGATGCAAAGGCAAGCTCCAACTCCCTCTCACCACTAATTTTCTGTAGGAACCAACCTACAAGAGGCTCCAACCTCAATTCTGCAAGCTACAACTTGCAAGGAAGCTCCAACTCCCATCAATTTTCTGTAGGCACCAACCTACAAGAGGCTCCAACCTCAGTCAGCTACAACTTGATTTGGAAGCACCAAATCCCATCTATTTTCTACAGGCACCAACCTACAGGAGGCTCCGACCTCAATTCTGCAAGCTACAACTTGCAAGGAAGCTCCAAATCCCTTCAATTTTCTGCAGGCACCAACCTACAAGAGGTTCCAACCTCAGTTAGCTACAACTGACAACTATCAAGCTTCAACTTGATAGGGAAGCTCCAACTTCCTCAATTTATCAAAAGAAATTTTTGCTGATTTACCTCATATATCAGCTATGTTCTATACCATCTTCACTACTGTGTATCAGTCTTCATATCTGCCTTATATCATTTCTGCATCTTCTCAGATTCACTATCAGCTCCTCCTTCTTCTCTGCCTCACTTCTTCATTTCTGCATTCTCTAACTTTTCACTGCATCTCGTTCTGCTCCTCCTTATTTATCTTCTTCGCCTCAATTTTCCAAACTCTGCATTCTCTCTTCTCACTCTCTCTAACCTCTTGCAGCTTTCTTATTTTCTTCAACTCTCTTCAATTCTGCTGCACACTCTCTTCTTCTCTCACTTTGTTTTCGTAACATTCTCCCCTTGGATATTACCCTGTTTTATACAAAATAGCTTCATGGCTATTTGTATTCTACTGGGAATTCGAAATGGACAGCCGTGTCTCTTTGCCTTCTGTCTCCTCATTTATTTTATCACTCATTCAGAAAAAATATAGCAATATGTATTAATTTCAAGTTTACAGTGGGATTTTTGTTTTCCTCCGGAGACTTGCCAATGCATCACAAACAATATAGATCAATAAAATCATTTACACTTAATTACAATGAGAGCTCCAGCTCACTCATTGAGCCTCTTGTTTCACTGCACTTGTCTTTTATGTAACCGTGTTTTTTCCCTTTCAGCTCTGCTAGCTCTCCTCTTTTCTACCGTGGTGCAACTGCTGCATACGTGTAACTATTCTACCTTCTTCTACTCACTGTCTTCTGCATATTTTCCAGTTTTCTGTGCTTGTACACCTGTCTAATTCATTCCTGTGCATATTCCTGTTTACCGTGATTGTGTGTCTGCTGTATATTTATATATCTGCGTTACAATATATCTATATATATATATATATATAACTGCTGATCTGGCAATTTCGATAAACATATCTAGAGGCCTTTTTCTTCCAGGGTTCTCTTACAGTTATTAAACCAAATAATCAATCTCAATTCAGCCCTCATGCAGAGGCTTACATATGGTTCAAACCATAGCTTAAGCTCACTACATTTATAAAATTTATTTTATCAAAGCCTAAGTGCAGGCTTCGATTTTCACATAAAATTTCATCATAGGCCAAACCACTACAGGTGCATATATATGTTTACTCACAGCATATATTAACCAAGCATCATATTCTTTCAAGTGTATGGTACTGTCATAATATACAGGTTGACATATATAAATATTTCCTCGAATCACGTGTTAAGAGACCTTACCCTATGGAGATTCGAATCAATGTTCGAACCTTATTATCAACCCTTTTATATAATGCTCTGCGAAATATCCATCATCAAGTGCACCGGTCCAGTTATTTCTTTTCTCTATTGAACTCCGACCCATTTAACATTTGAATAAATCACTTAATTGAATAACTTGGGCCCACAGGGTTATTCAACGTATATCACAATTCTTCATAGTATATGTTGGTCTATAAATAACAAACCAACAATAAATCTTTGCTTTTCACATATGTTAACATATATGATGCCTTCAACAGTCGATGCGATTAATCGAAATTGAATTCTTCCGATTGCGATCAAATGCCGATGCGATGAAACACTGTTATGCTGGAACTCAAGAACTTATTAATAATAGTTCATAGACCCATCGGGTCCGCATATTCATTGCAATCGCAACTTCTATTGTCATGCTTTGTTGCCACAGTTTTCTCCGATGTGATGTAACATTGTTCATTTGGATGTGTCGATGTGATGGGTCTGATACGATTAATCGCAATCACATCCTTTAACAGTTTGGTGTGATTAACAAAGGGACCCACTAGCTATCAAATCTCCGGAACTCAAACATATATGAATCGTTGTTTAAACCATATCGGGTCCAGAACTCAATCGCAATCACAAATTTTGTTTACATGTTCCGCTGTGAACTTTCTCCGATGCGATTGGGTGAGGGTCCCACCTTATGGTAATTTGGTTGTATTAGGCCTGAGATATAGAGTACTTCACATATATGTATATATGTGTATACTTTGGTTCTTTGTTTAAAAGGCGCTACACTTATATAAAGCGTTGTTATATGTGTACCTTGCTGCTTTAGTCTTTAGTGTATCCTCTAGCATGGGTAATGATTCTCAGAATTTACATTTATGTATCCTCTAGCTTGGGTAATGATTCTCGGAATTTTATGTAGGGGGTCCCACACATTTCATCTGATGGTCACAATCTCGTCATGCCCATCCAACAGATCCGACGGTAACCGATGAATATCGCATAGATTAGTAGCACTAAGGTTATTCTTTAGAATTCACGCGATGAAAACGGTTTTACAATACCGCCCTCTGCCACGTGTCACACAGAGGCATGTATCACGTCCAAAAAGGTTTTACTGCTTACCACTCCCAAGGGCGCGCGATACTGCTGGTTTTTCCTCCAAAACCGTCATCACTATTCCCTCTTGGTTCCACGGTTCTTCAAGGTTCAGCGCCATTTCTTTTAGCATGGTTTCTCCGCGTAATATTGCCTCACACATAGTTCATCATTCTTTTAGTTGCGCACATGTTTAAACAATAGACTTCATCTCTCGTCGACCATCTCTTAATTGGTCATGCTTTCAATATTCCAAACTGGGTTGAAGGCATGATTTCCTGAAACTTCAAGGCATATCCACACAGAATTATTCATGCAGAGTTTATTCCAGGTCCACTCTTAATTCTATCTTATCCAGCATTCATCTGCAACTGTATTAAACCCATAATACATAAATAAACCTCTGTATTAAACTCCTTCAGGCCCTTCCAATCTTCACTGCTCTGTCTCTCCAGATCTGCTATTAAATGGCCCTCTTCTACTGTCCTCACTACTCTGCAGCACCACCTCATCTGTCTCCTCCTGCCTTTGTTCCTTCTATGCTGCCTTGCTACCTCTCTGCTTCTTTTCTATCTCTCCTGCTCTCTTTGTTGCCTCTGCTACTTGTCTTATGCTCTCTTTGCTGCCTCTGATTCTTGTCTACTTCTTTGTTTCCTCTGCTACTTCTTTGATTGATTCTGCTCCTTACTTCTCTTTTTGTTGTCTCTGCTACCTCTCTTTTTGCTTCCTCTGCTCCTTGGATGATGTTTCAGGTGCTCCTCCTTTTTCATCTCCTTTGACATAAATGACAACATTTCCAACACATCGATGACACGATCCACCATATACAATTTGTATAATCACATATCAGAAATAGGATTGCAGCTGCCCCCATGTCCCAGGATTTTCACCCTATTCCTGTCGCAAAAGATCAAGGTAACTTATGTTTTTTCATTTATTTCCACAAGATCCCAAATTTTCATGCCGCCATCGAACTTCTTATTGATACCCAGCCTCTAGAATAGTGCCTAGTACAACTAGAGCTCATCAACGAAAGTCAACGAAAATCTCTGCAACACAACGAGGCCCACAAGAAAAGGGTCAAAGCATCATTTGACCTCCACATCAACCCTCGCTCATTCACTGAGGGCAATCTAGTCCTCCACTATGATGTCGGAAAATAAGCCCTAGGTCCAGAAAAGTTTGAAACCTTGTGGAAAGGACCACACATCATCAAACATTGCCTCCAACAGGGGGCATACATCTTGACGAAATTGGACTGGACCTGCCTCAGCAACCTCGTCAATGACCTTTACCTCAATAAATTTTACCCATAAGGGCCAATATGACCCTTCCGTAGAGTGAATGTACACAAAACCCAACCACTGAAATTTTTTGACCAAAAGACTTATTAAACATGCTCAAAGTGCCACCATGGATCACCAACCTGAACCCTATTTTGGATTTGCTGATGGAGCATCACGGTGGTCTCAAAGTTTAGCTACAGTTGCGTGGGTCATTTACCACCCTGGCCCGATCACCACTCTGCTCAAACGCTGTGTGCATCGGTTCATCAACAAATAATCAGGCAGAATATGACACTTTCATCAGACTTATGTGCAATGCCCCCATTCAGGGCATATGATATATGCATGTCTACCTCGATTCCCAGTTAGTAGTGTTGCAGTTAAACCAAGCATTTGAGACAAGAGATACACATGTATTTATAAAATATTTGCGTGCAAAAAGATTAAGCAGACAATTTGACTATATCACATTTACACATGTACCAAGGAGTCAAAACCAAGTAGCTAATCACATAGCCAACAATATTCTAAACTGGAATGCATCTCGAATAAACCATGATACATAAAAAAAAAAAATATAGATATTCATTAGCATAACATCATCCATAAACTGAAGCAAGTGAGACATCATATAGAGCCGCAAAAAATATCTCTCATATATATATATATATATATATATATATATATATATATATATATATCACAATGTATATGTCTGAGTACAAAAATAGTATCACTGACCCAATGGCCAACCCAAAGATACAAAAAGTTGTCAAAAATAGGGAAGCATCCACATGGTATACTCTAGGGTGGTTCCCCCTCAGGAGGGGCACCTAGACCCACAACCACTCTCGGTGCCACCACTGAAGCTGTTGTCACCATCGAGACTGCCACAGGACATAAAACAGGCTGATAGTCCTTGTCGCGAGCCATCACAGTCTCCAGCTAGACCTCCTCGAGGTCATCCAGAAATCCCCGAGCGGGCATGCCCTGGGTCAAGCGGTCCACTCGAACCTAGGAATCCTCGATAATTAGCACCCGAGTAGTCAACTCCTTAATACAAGCCTCCGCTGTATCTACACATGCGACAACTGCATCAGCACGAGCATGCTCAGCCATAGCCTCCGCAGCAACCGAGCTGCTGCCCTCTCCTGAAGGGCCAACACCACCACCAAGTCCTCCAGAAGCATCCCCTCCCTATCCTCCGAGATCTCCCCTATGCCTCTGAAGAGGGTCATGGTCGACTAGCCAAGCCATGAGACAAACCACTCGCCAACATCTGCAAAAAAGTAACAAAAATTATGTCAATGTCACTAGAAAATCACATAAGTACATATATACTTAAATAAATGAAGAAAACATAACAAAACATACCTATTGGCCCCCAAGCATAATTAGGAGGGAGACCCATATCTAGATCCTCTCGAAATTCCATCCCCGCATATAGGAATGGAAAGAACACCTATGGGTTTAACTCAAACTAGGCCTCTATCATGGCATTCCAATAATGCCCCACCATTCCACCACCGCCTCACAGCATCACCAGAGCCCACCTCCTCATACGAGGCTTTCGTGGCCCCCTAAGAGGCACTTCCACCACTGGCCTCAGTAGCACTACCCTCTCTTACATAATGTTGCACAAGATGTTGGAGTGCGCAAAAAAAATTGATCCATTATGGACCTTTTTGAGTTGCGTTATGGAGGTTACATAGGCATGATCTCTCTAATCCCTTGTGCTCAGGCTGACTACAACAGCAAGAACTTCTATGCAGAAGCCTATGACCTCTCAAAAACTCAGCAAGTACAAATGAATTGAATTAGAGCCTTATTCACCTGTATATCGCCATTTTCAAAAACTTGGGAGGATCATAATGAGAGATGAGAAGGTCCGTTCTTTGAATCATAAGTTGCACCATAATCAAAACTCCATGATGAATAGAGGTGATGCCAAACATTCGCACTCCCGAAAAAATAAATTTTCAGAGCCAATAGGTATGCCCTCTCTCATCTTCTTTTTAAAATCTCATGACTTTCAATAATATTTGATAAATAAGATGCTTTCAATTCAGATAGTTTTTTTTGTAGGAAAAATCTTGCAAAACCATTCACAACTCCACTCATAGAAATTTCCAGAGCAGGTATCATTCTATCCCTATCATGATAGAGTCCCATGAGCTCTGCATATCCTAAAATTATTTATACATTAGAAATCAACCATAGGGTCCTCATATCCGACCATGTCTATCATCACCTCACCCTGCACATGATAAAAATCCTCATTGGTCGATAGAGCCTCCCCTCCATGGTGCTCGTCACCCACAGTAGACCATATATCACAGAAAAAGTGACGCCGTGACCGTACCACTTTAGTCCAGGAAGCACCTCATGCCCATCCATCCACCATGCATAAGGTCAAGTTTTACCATACAAACTAAAACCCCCTTCCCAGGCGATCAGGTTGTACAAGCAGATCAAAATAACACCACCGTGCCTCGCATACCTCCACCAGCATAATCCCATCTACGATACTTTTTCATCTGCTTCATCAATCCCCCACATGAGACCAACCAATGGGACTTCCACCCTAAAAAAAACACCTTCCTCACAACACCAGTGAATGAACACTTTCATGTTTTGGGGTACCCATATCTGTGTTTTGTACAAACCAAACCCCATTATTTTATTCTTTTGGTAAGTGTACAAAGATCACAAACGGTGCACTACGTCCCCTCAACCTGTCATCCATCTTTTTCTCCCATGGCAGCAGTCCCTGAACACCCTTGGTCGGAGTATTACACCCCCATGCACTAGCCGCCTTGACATTCATAGCCACTTTATACCCACCCTGGAAATCCTATCGAATCTATGGATTTCCCCATTAGAAATAACTATGACTGCTGCCAAGCTGCTCAGTATACTCCGACTTTGGGCCACTGAACCCCCATTATAAGTTTTCAGTCACCCCTCACTAACATACCTACGTTAAACCCAACACATATAGGTCCCCAACCCCTTATGTCAGCGACCCCTCGATTGGTTGAGGCTTCCTTTTTGTCAACTTCAACACCTATTTTACAAAAAGGAAGTGGTACCCTGGATTACCCCTCTCCATAAAAGTGGCATCCTTAGGTGGCACTATGGGAGACATCATTTCCCATAGATGTCATCGATCCTACTGAAATTCGACTACAACAAGCGTCGAAGACCCATGCCTCCATAAGCGTCTCTTTCAGCAATGCTTACACGGGAAGGTCCCAACCAGCGGCTATGCGTACAATGCACAACTATATGCCATACCGGGTTTACCCATATGGGTACCATATTCCATCTATTTTCAAGGAAAAAAATGCCCTGGAGGGTGTCAGTAGTTTTCATCAGCAACCACCAGATCACTACCATATTAGTGATATAGACAGAAAATATATCTATCAACTAGATTGGTTTAACTAGACACAACATCACAAGCCTGGGACATGCCCGCCTCGTAGAAAATTTTTATATGTATTGTATTATATTTTCTTACAGGGGTCCCTTAGGACGTTGTCATTCTTGGAACCAGTGTAGGGTGTTTTCAATTCCAAGCTTCAGGCAGGTCTCTCTCTCTCTCTACACATGACATGTAGAAAATAAACTAAAATGTATTTCGGCTATATAGTTCTTCCTAGACCTCACACATTAGGGGGAAACTATTAACACTGGAAAATCGTACAAGTAGAAGATGACATTATTCAATGTCAAGCAGAAGGATTTACAGAGCTGGAAAAAATTACAAAATCTAGAAACTATTTAAAAATATCTCAGGTCTGAGGAAAATCAAATTTTAACAAATCCTAAATGCTTTTGTGCACATTATCCTTCGTGAAGAGTGCCATTGAGCCCCTTATGACCCAAAATGTGCAGAATCCTGGGAGTGGCGAAATTTCACTTTCCAAGACCACACAAAGCATAGGACAAGTGATTCCTCACTTGAAGCCACCTAAGGACAGCCACCAATGCCTCCTTCAACATCAAGTGAGCACACAAAGGAATCGTACCCCTCTCTTGGGTCACCATCCACAATGTACCAGGAGAGGGAACAAGGATTTGAATTCTCCTATATAAGACCACCATGAGATGAAGAATGGGTGAACACATTGTTATGCTGGCTAGAATTTCCCAAGTAATACCAGCAGTGTGTGATTCGGAGCTGAAGATAGAGGGGACTCAATTGTTGGCCATATAACAAGTTCAGTCCACCACAATAGAGAGAGAGGGAAATTGCACCAAGGCAAGCTTGGGATAAAAAAATCCTTGCATCGGGACTGAGAACCCATGTTCTAGGGGCCCTCTGGCAAGAGGGTAAAGTTTCACTCTTATTCCTACCAGCACTCAATCATAGGGGCCTAGAGCCATTGTTTGTATTATTGTTGTCGTTTGAATTTTTTTCAGAGATCGTGTTTATTTGTTTTAGTTTTTAGTTTAGTTTTAGTTTATATATGCATGCTAATTCTCTATCTAGTATGCTTATGATTCTAGCTTGTTCCACTAAATTTCTTCACTCCCCTTCCTTTTTTCCTGTTACCAATAACTTAAGTGGGTAGACCACATCCCTTAAGTTGGTGTGATTTTGTACATACGTGCACCAAACAAAGTCCAACAATTAGGATTCCAATTGAGAATTTTGGAGAACAGCTCCACAAGTCATGGATTCTACCCTTGAGAGTGAGAGAAGTCTGTTTTGGTCTATATATTTCATTTTGTTTGTCATTGCAAGGGTTGGATGTTGTAGAATTGATCTTTGAACACTAGTGTATTCAGTCATTTTTGGAAAGAACTAATAGACAAAGTTGTAGCTATTGTGGTGGGATTCATGTTGTATCTGTTTTAACAGTGTTGCCTCTTATGTTTTCGTATGTTTGAATGTATTATGCATTCCATATTCTTGTTCATATATTAATGTGATTTATTTCTAAGTTAGGTAAGCATAATTCATTATTTGATGCTTTGTTTTGGATAAATTATCACAGTTGTGTTTCACTTTCCTCTAATATAAAAGAATTCATGATTTCCATGCTATTTTTGAAACCCTAGAAGTTTCTCACAATTACCAAGATACGTGAAAGTTCTAAAGTGTGTGCCTACCTTGCCCCATCACATCTCTACAAGTCTGATTTTCAATGCCCTGGCCTAATCTTTCTTAGACCTAATTTACCATTCAACACCAAATTCAAATCAATCAAACCTTAGAGCCAAATATACCTATCCTAAAATCTCCATTATCCATTTATTTTGACTATGATCCTATTAAGAGAGCCATCTCAACCTATTAGGGCTAGCTAGTAGGTCAAAGTGGTTTTTGGTTACCTTTGTTGGTCTCCTTCTCAGCCTTTGGAGATCTGGTGGAGTGATAACAGGACCCAGTTTGGGGAACCAGGGTCTGAAACATTATTCGGAATTTTTGAGGTATTAAATGATATTTTTAGGGATAAAACTTTCATACTTAAATAATAACTTATGATAATGTTCTACACTCAAATACCATTCCAATGGTGTAATAATAATGTTAATTGGATGTCATATTCAAAATTTATGCTTCCCATAATTTGACCTATCATGATTAGCCACCATAATATGAGAGGATGCCATATCATCCCCCATTAATCATGTAAAATGGGATATCCATGTCAAAAATATGAGTAAGGCTCTATAAGGGTAAAATTTTAACTCTATTTGAGATTTGAAGGAATCAAACCTAACCCATAGTTGACTACCAAGCTATATTATAACAAGGCCATTAGGAGGAAAGAGGGTTCCATTATATTCAATTGTATTATTTCATACTAGATTAGAGAAACTAGGAGTTGCAATGAGAGGGAATATTAGAGGGATTTAGTGTTTTGTATTAGCCTATTAGGTCTTAGGTCTTATGTGACTCCATATAGAATGTCTTGTCCTTTGTACTTGCATTATTTCCATTCCAAATACAATAGAGTAAAACATCCTCACATTCCAACTGGGTTTTCTCCAATAATCCTTCTCCAAGATGTTGGGTGTGGAGCCTGATTATCTTGTTTACTTTGTATCACAGCATTGGACCCTTGTACCTTAAAATGGGTGGCAACATCGCCAGTAATTAATCGATGTCGTGGGGGGTCTAGGGGGGTGGCGTTGCTTTCTGAGCCCCCCCCCCCTAGTGGGGGGTTTTGGGGGAAGCCCCCCAAAGCTAAAAAAAGATGTAAAATTGCCTTGTAAAAGTATAGTAATTCCTAGTAAATCTGGGTTGTTCATAGGTGGATGATCTGACGGTAGAAGTTATGTTTAGATTAGGGTTTATTGCCCTAGAAGGAAACCCCTCTCTTTTATGAGGGTATTGTATTGCGGTTGTGTATTGTGTGTGTATTCTCGGAGCGAGAAACAAAGAGGGAGACTATGAGAGAGAACAGAGGATATTATAGCGGATCTGCTTTAGGTTTTGTCTCTTCATTTTGCTGGATAATAGAAAGGAAGAACTAGCTGTTCGAGGTGGACGTAGCCCAAACATGGTGAACCACGTATATCTGTGTCTCTCTGGTTTTATGTGTTTCATGTTCTTGTATTTTCCACATATTTTATGTGTTGCATTGCTCCATAATATATAATTTTCTAACAACTTGTATCAGAGCCGAAGGTATATTTGGCTGATAAACTCACAGGAAAGAAGGGTTTCCTGGTTCGAGTGGGAGCAATGGCGGAATATGGTAAGTTTAGGGTTGAGAAATTTAATGACCAAAACTTCCTGCTATGGAAGATGCAGATGGAAGATTATCTGTATAAAAAAGATATATACCTACCATTGAGTTGAAAAACAAAGAAGCCGACAGCCATGACAGACATGGAATGGAACATTCTTGATAGAAAGGCACTCGGAACAGTACGGTTGTGCCTTGTGGTGTCAGTTTCCTTCAATATTTCGAAGGAAACAACAACAGAGGGTTTGATGTAGACGTTGGCGAAACTATATGAAAAACCCTCGGCCTCAAACAAGGTATTTCTTATGAAATGACTATTTAATATGAAGATGTCGGAAGGTGGATCTATTATAGACCATTTAAATTATTTCAATACAGTTACCAGTCAGTTAAGTTCTGTAGGGGTAAAATTTGATGATGAAGTTAGAGCTCTGTTATTCTTGTGCTTATTGATAGAAAGTTGGAATGGTTTAGTAATGGAAATTAGTAACTCTCTCTCTGGATCTAGTACTTTAAAGTTTGATGATGTTTTCAGTGCTATCCTTAGCGAGGAAATGCGACGGAAAAGCTCCGGTGAGACATCGGGTAATTCTTTGAGTGCAGAGTCTAGGGGAAGAAGAATGGAAAGAGGAAAGATCTCGAGATATCATAGTAAATCAAGGAAAGGTAGATCCAAGTCCAGATCGGGGATAGTGTGCTAGAAATGTGGAAAGAAAGGACACCTAAAGAAAGACTATAGATCTCGAAAGGGAAAAGAAGGAGACACACAACAAGAAAACAATCATGAAGCAAATGTGACAGGTGATGTGTTACAAGATGCTTTGATTCTTTCTTTTGAAAATGTTACTGATTCTTGGGTTGTAGATTCAGGAGCTTCATTCCATGCCACACCTGATAAGAAATATTTTCATGACTATGTTTAAGGAGATTTTGGACAAGTTCATTTGGGTGATGATAAACCCTGTAAAATTGTTGGAATGGGTAAAGTTCTTGTAAAACAACAGAGTGGAAACCAATGGCTACTAAAGGAGGTAAGGCATGTTCCAGATCTGAAGAAAAATATGATTTCAACAGGGCAGTTAGGCAGTGAAGGTTGTGTGACAACTTTCACAGATAAAACTTGGAAGGTCACCAAAGGAGCGCTGGTAATAGCAAAAAGTGAAAAGGTTGGTACATTGTATTTATGCAATGGTATTTCTAACTCTGTTAATGATTTAACTTCCAAAGGAGCAGATGTAGAATTATGGCATCATAGGCTCGGACACATGAGTGAGAAGGGAATGAAGATTCTTCACTCAAGAAATTTGTTGCCAAGTTTGAAGAATGTTGATTTGGATTTCTGTGAGAATTGCATTTATGGAAAACAAAAGAGAGTCAGATTTCTCAGAGTTGGGAAAGAAAAGAAGAGCGAAAAATTGGAGCTTGTGCATACAGATGTATGGGGACCTGCTCAGGTATCATCTCTCGGTGGCTCTTGCTATTATGTTACGTTTATTGATGATGCAACTAGAAAAACATGGATTTATTGTATTCAGAATAAATCTGATGTATTTGATACTTTCAAGAAATGGAAAGCTTTGGTTGAGATTGAGACAGGAAATAAGTTGAAGTGTCTCAGATCAGACAATGGAGGTGAGTATTGCAGCAAAGAGTTTGATAGGTACTGTTCAGAGCATGGAATTCGTAGAGAGAAGACAGTTCCAAGAACACCACAAGAAAATGGTGTATCAGAAAGGATGAAAAAAACAATCATGGAGAGTGCAAGGTGAATTAGATTGCATGCAGGATTTCCTTTACAATTTTGGGTAGATGCTGTAGATACTGCTGTTTATCTAATAAACAGAGGGCCTTCAAATTCCTTGGACGGTGGTATTCCAGAGGAAGCATGGACAGGTAAAAAGGTAAACTACTCTTTTTTAAAGCCTTTTGGTTGTGAGGCCTTTGTCCATATTAATAAAGAAAATAGAACAAAGCTTGAGGAAAAATCAAAGAAATGTACCTTTATTGGATATGGTGTTAATGATTTTGGTTATCGCTAATATGATTATGAAAATCACAAAATCATTAGGAGCAGAGATGTAATATTCAATGAAAAGGTCTTGTATAAGAATCAGTTGCAGGAAAAGAAACAAGAAAAAGAAAGCAAGGAATACACGATTCTTGATGAGATAACTGAAAAAGTAAAGGTGCTTGAAAATAATAATAATCAACAACCACAGTAGCAGCAACCACCACAACAGCAATAGGCACCTCAAACACCTGAAAGTGGTGTTAGAAGATCTACCAGGATAAGTAGACCCCCTGAACGATACTCTCCTTCATTATATTATTTATTGTTGACTGATTCTAGTGAACCTGAATGTTATGAAGAAGCAATGCAAGTTGAAAGCAGGAAGAAGTGGGAGCTAGCCATGGATGAAGAGATGGAATCCTTAATGCATAACCAAACTTGGGACTTAGTCAAATTGCCTACAGGTAAAACTACATTGCAAAATAAATGGGTTTACAGGCTGAAGGAAGAAGATGGAGGAAAACAGAGGTACAAAGCTAGACTTGTGGTGAAGGGGTTTGCACAGAAGAAAGGTATTGATTTTGATGAAATATTTTCTCCCGTTGTTAAGATGAATTCAATCAGAACTATCTTAAGTCTTGTAGCAGTGGAAGATTTACATTTTGAACAGTTAGATGTAAAGACAACATTTCTCCATGGAGATTTTGAGGAAGAGATATACATGCAGCAACCAGAAGGATATGAGGTAAAAGGGAAAGAAAAATTGGTGTGTAGGTTAAAGAAGAGCTTGTATGGTTTGAAACAGGCCCCAAGGCAGTGGTATCTAAAATTTGACAAGTTTATATCTGAACAAGGTTATACTAGATGTCACTCTGATCATTGTGTTTATCTGAAAAGGAAAAATGATGGCAACTATATTATATTGTTATTGTATGTAGATGACATGCTTGTTGCAGGGTATAACATGCAGGAAATAAATGTGCTCAAAAGAAAATTGGCAAATTCATTTGCAATGAAGGATTTGGGAGCTGCAAAACAAATCCTTGGTATGAGGATAGCTAGAGATAGGAAAAATTGCAAATTAACACTATCAGAATGAGTACATAGAAAAGGTGTAGAAAAGATTTAATATTCAGAATGCAAAACCAGTTAGTACATCTTTTGCTAGCCATTTCAAACTTAGTAAGGAGATGTGCCCCAAGACCCAAGAAGAAATGGACTATATGTCTAAAGTTCCATATGCATTAGCAGTTGGAAGCTTAATGTATGCAATGGTTTGCACAAGGCCCGATATTGCACATGCAGTGGGAGTTGTAAGAAGGTACATGAATAATCCAGGAAAAGAACATTGGATGGTAGTAAAATGGATTCTCAGATATTTGAGAGGTACCACAAATCAAGCATTATGCTTTGGTGTTTCAAACATTGCTCTACAGGGATGTGTTGTTGCAGATATGTCAGGTGACAAAGATAACAAAAGGAGCACTACAAGATATGTATTTACTGTAGGTGGAACAACTGTCAGTTGGGTTTCAAAAATCCAAAGTGTTGTTGCACTTTAAACAACAGAAGCCGAGTATGTTGCTGTTACAGAGGCTAGTAAAGAAATAATTTGGTCACAAAGGTTTATGGATGAATTGGGTAAGAAGCATGATATGGGCACGTTATACAGTGATAGCCAAAGTGCCATTCATCTTGCAAAGAACTCAGCATTTCATTCCAGGACTAAACACATACATCTCAAGTACCATTTCATATGGTTAGTATTGGAAGATGGAGAGTTGACGCTGGAAAAGATACACAGTAGCTATAATCCTGCAGATATGCTAACAAAAGTTGTAACCAGGGAGAAACTAAGTGTGGTCAGTTTCAATTGGTCTTCAAGGATGATGATGAAGATGAGGAATAGCCAGGTCCAAAGAGGATTCATTGTCCAGCAAATGAAGCAGCGGTGGAGTTGCTACAATCAGTCTCCAAATGGGAGATTGTTGGGTGTGGAGCTTGATTATCTTGTTTACTTTGTATCACAGCATTGGACCCCTGTACCTTAAAAGGGGCGGAAATGCCGCCTGTAATTAATTTCTTCCATGGGGGGTCCAGTGGGGGCGGCAACTCTTTTTGGAGCCCCCTGTAGTGGGGGGTTTCGGGGGCAGCGCCCCCAAAACTAAAAACAGATGTAAAATTGCCTTGTAAAAGTATAGTAATTTCTAGTCAATCTGGGCCGTTCATAGCGGCAACTCTTTTCGAAGCCCCCCGTAGTGGCGGGTTTCGGGGGCAGCGCCCCTGAAACTAAAAACAGATGTAAAATTTCCTTGTAAAAGTATAGTAATTTCTAGTTAATCTGGGCCATTCATATGCAGATGATCTGACGGTATAAGTTATGTTTAGATTATGGCTTTTTGCCCTAGAAGGCAACCCCTCACTTTTATGAGGGTATTGTATTGCGGCTGTGTATTGTGTGTGTATTCTCGGAGCGAGAAACAGAGAGGGATACTGTGAGAGAGAAAAGAGGATATTACATCGGATCTGCTATAGGTTTTGTCTCTTCATTTTGCTGGATAATAGAAACGAATGACTAGTTGTTTGGGGTGGACGTAGCCCAAACTGGGTGGACCACGTATATTTGTGTCTCTCTGGTTTTATGTGTTTTGTGTGCTTGTATTTTCCACATATTTTATGTGTTTCATTGCTCCATAATATATAATTTTCTAACACAAGATCATATCTTGTGTTCATTGTGTTTGGTTCATGATTCCTTTTTTTCTGTTCTCTATTTTTATCATTTTAGCTATTACATGAATAAATAGTAAATTAATAATTAAAAAATATACAATATAAGGAATTTAACCCCAACATCACATATTTTATTTTATTTTTATTAGATATGTTGTGAAAAATTGTCCAATCGAATATCCATGGTAGTTTATGGATAAACCTTTGATTCCTATCATACGTTACTTAACTTTAATTGGAAAATATATCATTGTTTACATTTTAAAGGGTCTTTCCTAAATATTCATGTAGGCCTAGACTATTGGGGCGAGACACATTGAGGTCATGTAATTTGTTTGTCATGAAGTCTCATTACACAATGCATTTACATCCATAATATTACAAGTAAAAGAAAATATTTCATTAATACATTCATGCTCATAACATCATAACAACATCTATGAAACTATTAATTCAGATTTCACTTAACCTTAATATTCTCATGTGAACATTATTTATCTTCTTGTGTTTTCTTTATTGTTTTTTCTTCATCAAAAAATTATGAAGAGAAAAATATTAAAGGCAGTGGACACGAGAATTAAGCTCCAAGCTAAGGAAAATAAAATCCAAGGGGAAAACCCAAAAAAGTCTCTTCTTCTTATATAATCTACTTCAAATGAGACAACCAAGACCTAAACCCTAGACCAAGTCCTTCTCCAAGCACCAAGTCAACCCTCTAGGAATCCCTTCCAACAATATTAGATCAATAAGTTTTGATCCTTCTCCAACCATATTCCATCTTCAACTTTGAGACCAAATTCAATGCCGCGACTTCATCATGCAATTTAAATATTGTAGATGCTACAGAAACCCTAATTCTAGCACAATAAAATTATTCAAGAGATCCTCCTTTGAGAAATATAATGTATTTCCAAGGTAAAAAAAAATTAAATCAAAATATTTTCTCTTCCAACAACTTGATCCTACAACTTGATCTCCTGCAATTCAGACTTGCCATTTTGGCCTTGTTTGAAGCCACAAAACCCCTAGTTTTTGCACGTGTGAGAGTCTAGATAGAGGCCAAAAATAAAATTTATTTTTTCTTCTTGGATTATCCATTCCTTCTATACCTTTCCTCTTCCTTTATTCTTACTCTTAGCTTCAGATCGAACTTTTTACATGAGATAAATTGAATGAGAGACTAATGAGGTCGAAGTTTCCTCTATTTATAGCCTTTCCAAGGGGTCAAATTCCCTCCTTTAGGCCGAATTGTAGCTTCCAGGGATGACTTGTACTTTGGAGGTTTCCAAGAATTTCTATAATTAAAATAAATTCTTTTATAAGGTACATTTTTCCTATAAGGGTCTTATAATCATTATTTTGACTCTCTTGAATCATGACAATAAATCCAATGACCTAAAAAATCCTAGAAGCATGAATAACATGATTTTACCTAGAATACCATCAATAAGAAGCATGAAACCGATGATTTTAAATAATATTTTTTATTTATACTTTTGTATGATACATAAATATAATACATATTTAAATGAGTACAATAACAATTATGGAGATTAATACTAGTTACATTTCCAACACTCTCTCTTAACTAGGGAGGTATTCGTAATTGTACAACCAATAAAAAATCATTCTCAAGTTGAAGAGTTCTCAGAAGTAGTGTTGTATTGATAATCCAATTGTAAGCATCAACATTACAACCAACACTATGTTTGATGCCTAACTAGGCAAGATCAACTTCATTCAAGAGAATTATGCTGGGAGGCTTTACATGAGATACCGCACTACCTCTAAGCCCCATACTCCATCTGGATGTTCACTAGGTATGTCCTTTTAGGACTATTCTTACCTTGGATTTTGAACCATTAATCCTCAAATGATATCGATCCTCTTCGACCTCTCGTATCTTGGATACCTATCATATCCTCAAAGAGTTGAGGTACCTTTCTTTTCTTGGATTATCTATCCTCAAGGAAACCACAGATTCTTATCCAATATTCCACCATTATTTTTCCATGGCATTTACTTAGACTTACAACTATTAGTCTTGGTCAAGTGTGTGACACATGAATAAGACAATGCATATGTGATTTGTTAATTCTGGGAAACTAGGTCCAAAATCCATGTTGTACTGCTCAGATGATGATGCCAATATTTTTATTGGATTCCTCTTTTGGAGAGGTGAAATATTGATATAAATATCATCTTGATCAGATGAGGAGAAAATTTATTTTGAATTTATTCCACTTATGTGAAAGGTCGACTATGTTTTTAATGCAGGCTTGAGAGACCAACAGATGTGTCACACACCCTCACAGATGGATATAAATTGGAAAGACTTGAAGGTCATTTCATCATCATCTCATCACACACATTCCTCATGGTTTGATTGGTTCTTTCAGCCTAGAAGATTTTTCTATCTCTCCCACATGTAAAAATGGATGTCGTAAATTTGGATGATGTCGGAAATGGATGTTGTAAATCTAGATGATGTCGGAATGGATGCCGTAAATCTAGATGATGCCAAAAATGGATGTCTTAAACCTGGATGATGTTAGAAATGGATACCGTAAAAATGGATGTCGTAAATCTAGATGATTATGGAAATAGATGTCATAAATATGGATGGTGTAAATCCGGATGATGCCGGAAATGGATGTCGTAAATCTAGATGTTGTAAATATGGATGATGTCATAAATCTGGATGCCATAAATCTGGATGATGCTAGAAATGGATGTCATAAATCTGGATGTCGTAAATCTGAATGATTCCGGAAGTGGATGCCATAAATTTGGATGATGCCATAAATCTGGATGTCGGAATATGGATGTGGGATTCTTTTGTTGAATTATGTTGAATTTTAATGAGTTGTCTTGGAGGGCTGTGTGTGTCACACTTGGAGGGTTGGCTAACCTAAGAAACACTTTTTTGGTTTAAGCATCTTGTTGACTGCCATAACACACACTATTCTACATCTTAGCTAGATAAGAATATATGTAAATATGATCTATTTTATTGGCTTGTCTTTTGTTTATCTATTGGTATGTTCTATCAGCATTTTACTTTCATGTTTATGTGATTGCTATATTGTATCGGGGCCTATAAGATTGAAGTACATTTTTAGTAAGCATAGAACATTCTGTCTATCCAAAATTTACATGGAATCAGAGCTAAGGTGAAGACAAAGCCCAAGATAGTGTGAAAATAAATCACCGAAGACGAAGTCTTGTCAAGGACCAATGGTCTAATGATAAGTTGACTAACAAGTCTGATTATCATGCATGGAATATGTCCTTGGATTTGGCATTAGAAGATCAATATGTCATGAACTATGTGTAAGGGAATATTCATGAGCCTCCATCATATTTTATGAGGCTCACAAAAATCAGGAATGATCTCCTTGCGATAGGAGAAGAAGTAGTTGATCGAGATCTCGTCCTCATTGCTCTTGGAGGAAATCCTCGAGACTAGAAGAAGAACTTCAAGGAAGCTCTCACTATTCATTTTAGAGTTGATACACTCTACCAGGTTGGAGGAAGTCCTTTAGGGGCTATGTCATGTGATAAAACTCGTCAAACCGAGTTATGGAACTGGACGTTTGGACACCTTCATTACAAAGCCCTTACCAATTAAAGGAAGGTGGTGTTTGGGATGCCCAAATTCAAGAATGATCATGAAGGCGTATGTTAAGGTTGTGCCAAAGGAAATCATACAAGGGGACCTTTCCCCTCAAGTGTCACAAATACATCTGATATGTTGCAATTGATACATTCTTATTTATCTGGTATGCTTCCCGTGAAATCCTTGGGAGGATGTTCTTATTATATGAATTTTATAGATGACTTCTCTCTCAAGACGTGGATATATTTCTTGAAGAAGAAGGAAAAATCATTCAAATGGTTTTGTACCTTGAAGGCCTTGGTGGAAAATCAAACTAGAAAGAAGATCAAGATTTTGAGGGCCGATAATGGCACTGAATATGAGTCAAATGAGTTCAATGACATTTTCAAAGGAGCTGGCATTAAGAGGGAGACCAAAACCATGTATACCTGAGAAAAATTTCATTGTTGAAAGAAATAATAGGACCATTGTGGAAGCTTCCCGTGTCGCGGCTATGTGACCAAGGTCTTCCAAAGTTTCTATGGGGGAAATTTGCGAAAACTGTTGTTTATGTAAAAATTAGATGCCTGCATTCCGCTCTGGACTCCAAAACTACCAAAGAAGTCTTCTCTGGTAAGAAACCTGATGTTTCTCATTTTAGGTTTTTTGGTTGTTCAGGTTAATTTCATGTGCCGAAAGAGAAGTGAAGAAAGCTGGGTGATTCTAGAAAGAAGGGAATGTTTGTGGGCTATAGTGAAACTTTTAAGGCATATAGAATCTATGTGTCTGGTCAAAGAGAAGTGGAGATATGCCACGATTTCACCTTCGATGAAGATTCTTCCCTCCGGAAAGTGATAAACCTTCCTACCTCCAAGGAATGCAATGATGAAAGAACAGGGAAGCAGGAAGAGTTAAAGGATGAGATGATGCCCAATGTTCAAGGACTAATGGACCTTATTGATCCACCTCCTTCAATGAAGAGAAGATGCTCATGTCTCAGGGATACTCTCGAGGAAGACGAGAGACATATGGCCCCAAGGGGGACATTCTGCGAAAGAAAGAAACCGAATAGATGCCAAGTTTATCTAGTAGCCATGAGTATTATCGTACAATCTTAGCCTAGATCATTTGAAGAAGACATAAAGAATCAAGTTTGGAAGGATTTTATGCACAAAGAGTATGAGTGCATTATGAATAATGATGTATGGGATGTGGTCCTGAGACCAGAGGACGAAGTTGTTGTCACCTGGAAATGGCTCTTTCAGATCAAGCATGGATCTGATGTTAGTGCTGAAAAGTATAAGGTGAGATTCCTTGCCCGAGGCTTCTCTCAAAAGGAAGGCATAGATTATGATGATATATTTGCACCTATGGCCCGCTATACCACCATTTTATCTATTATTTCCCTTTTTGCATCAAAAGGATGGAGTCTCCATCAGATGGATGTGAAGACCTCTTTTCTGCAAGGTTCGATAAAGGAAGAGGTGTATGTGGAGCAACCTCTAGGGTTCGAAGTCCAAGATAGAGACTCTCATGTATGCAGGTTGAATAAAGCCCTCTTTGGGTTGAAGAAAGACCCTAGGGCTTGGTACAAGAATATATATAGCTACTTGATGAAGTCGGGCTTCACTCGAATTAACGTTGATCCGAATATTTAATTCAAGGTTGATAGAGAAAAGCCTCTCATTTTGGTTCTCTATGTGGATTATATCTTCCTGACAAGTGTTGACCCTCTCATTCATCAATGTAAGAGGGAGCTCGCTTCCGAGTTTGAGATGAAAGACCTAGGATTGATGCATTAATTCCTAGGATTGGAGGTCTGGCAGAGACCTGGTGAGATTTTCCTCTCTCAAGGAAAATATATTGTGACGCTTCTGGAGAGATTTGGTATGGTGGACTGTAAGTCTATGTCGACACCGATGGAACTCAAATTCAAGAAGTTGTGTGGAAATGCTATTGGGCCTACATTGGGAAATCCTACTGAGTATCATCAACTTGTAGGGGCATTTATGTTCTTAATGAACTCTCGTTCAGACATATGTTTTCAAGTGAACACTTTGAGTCAACATATGGTTGATCCTCATCACATTCACTAGGTTGGTGCCAAGAATCTCTTGAGATATATCCAGGGCATGATAAACCATGGGCTAAGATACACTGATGAGATTTTGCGACTCCATGGATATAGTGATGTCGATTGGGTTGGTAATGAGGTGGATTGCAAGAGCAAATCTGGATGTTGCTTCACACTTGGTTCTGCTTCGATATCTTGGATGAGCAGGAAGAAAAATTCGGTGGATTTGAGCACCGCTGAGGCTGAATACATTACAGCGAGTATATCCTATTCTGAAGCTATTTGGTTGTGAAATATCTTCAGTGAGTTGCTTGGGAATGTGCTAGATACCACTGTTATCCTTTGTGATAACCATAATGGGATTCGTTTGTCAAAGAATCCCGTGTTCCACGATCGATTCAATCATATTGATATCATTTACCATTTTATCCGAGATATGGTACAACGAGGCACCGTAAGGCTCGATCATATAGGAATTGATGAGCAGGTCACAAATATTCTCACTAAGCCCTTGGGGAAGGTCAAGTTCCTAACCTTCCGTGAGAATCTTGGAATTGTGGAACGACCCTATTCTGAGGGTCCTGTTGGACAATGAGCTCTGGGAGCTCCAAGGGGTTTTGGGGATAGCTTCTTGGAGTTATAAGAAACCACATGGCTAGGCTTGTTGAACCTTTTTGGTGTGCTTCTACCCCACCTTGATGATATTGAGTTGGTTCACCTCTCTTTGATCTGTGCCCCGTATGCATCCTACCCATGGAGTTTCAGACTCATGGGAAGTACCTCTCATATTGGCCAATGAGGTGGGAAATATGGATAGAGACCAATGGCAAGACCGATGGATGCAATATTAGAGATTTTTATACTCTCTACGTATAGGATGGCACGTGTCTAATCACTTGATCTGGGATCAAGTCTAGTGAGGTTTCAGACCTCCAACTGAGTTCAGGTCAGTTAAACAAATTTCAGGTTAGTATATGACTCTTTTGGTTCCAGGTGAGGTTTCATACCTCCAACTAACTTCGGGTCAGTTAAACTAAATTCAAGTTAGTATATGAATCTTTTGAGTCCAAGTGAGGTTTCAGACCTCCAACTAACTTTGAGTCAGTTAAACTAACTCCGGGTTAGTATATGACTCTTTTGATTCCAAGTGAGGTTTCAGACCTCCAACTGACTTCAGATTAGTTAAACTAACTTCAGGTTAGTATGACACTCCTTTGAGTCCTATAGAGGTTTCAGACCTCTGAGATGACTTTGGGTTAGCTAGGAGTGATGTATTTGCGACTCACAGTTTGAAAAAAAAAATCCAGTAAAGAAATTTACGGCAGGATGACGCACAATGTTTAGATGGCACTGGTGGATGGATTTATCCCTAGTTGAGAGGGAGTGTTAATTTTGGGAAACTAGGTCAAAAATCCATGTTGTAATGCTCAGATGACGATGCCAATATTTGTATTGCATTCCTCTTTTGGATAGGTGCAAGATTGATTTAAAGATCATCTTGATCGGATGAACAGAACAATTATTTTGAATTTATTCCACTTATGTGCAAGGTTTTCCAAATTTGTAATGTAGACTTGAGAGTCCAACAGATGTGTCACACACCCTCACAGATGGATATAAATTGGAGAGACTTGGAGGTCATTTCATCATCATCTCATCACATACATTCCTCATGATTTGATTGGTTCGTTCAACCTAGAATATGTTTCTCTCTCTCCCATGTGTAAAAATGGATGTCGTAAATCTGGATGCCGTAAATATGGATGATGCCAGAAATGGATGCTGGAAATTGATGCCGAAAATGGATGTCATAAATCTGGATGTCGTAAATTTGGATGATGCCATAAATCTGGATGTCGTAAATTTGGATGATGCCATAAATCTGGATGATGTTGGAAATGGATGCCGTAAATCTAGATGATGCTGGAAATGGATGCCGGAAATGGATGTCACAAATTTAGATGATGTTGTAAATGGATGACGTAAATGGATTCCATAAAGCTGGAAGTCGTAAATCTGGATGATGTCATAAATATGAATGTCATAAATCGGAATGATGCTGGAAATGTATGTCATAAATCTAGATGATGTCAGAAATGGATGGCATAAATCGTGATGTCATAAATTTGAATGATGCTAGAAATGGATGTCTTAAATATGGATGTCATAAAGATGACACCGGAAATGGATGCCATAAATCTGGATGCTGTAAATATGGATGATGCCGAAATCTATATGTGGGATTACGTTTTTGAATTATGTTGAATTTTGATGAGACGTCTTTGAGGGTTGTGTGTGTGACACTTGGAGGGTTGGCTGACGTGAGAAATACTATGCTAGTTGAAGCATCATGTTGAATTTTGTAACACACACTATTCTACATATTAGATGGACAAGAAGAGATTTAAATATGATCTATTTTATTGGCTTGTCTTTTGTTGATCTATTGGTATATTTTCTCAGCATTTTACTTTCATGTTTATGTGATTTCTATATTGTATCGAGCCTTAGATGATTGAAGTAAATTTGCATTAAGAATAGAACATTTTGTTTATCTAAAATTTACATGATTTCCATCATCACTCTCTCTCAATCAGAGAGGATATCCTCATTCCCTCTTGATTATGGAATAGATCCTTCCTCCTGTTCAAGGAGACTCCTTAACTCCCTCTCAAATCGAGAGGAGATTCTGGACTTCCTTTTCAGTTTAAGAAATCATAACCATAATATTTCTAGACTATAAGAGTATCAACCAATTTTTCTTTGTGGTGATGACTACATGTCTCCTTATTTCCCACACATCAAGCTTTATTTCCTTTTGGGTATCATGGAGCCATCTTCTTCCTTCTATCTTGTGAAAGGTTTAGGTCATCAATCTTGCACATCACTTTCATCTTGTCATCATCAATGAAGGAATTATGTTGAGCCTTGAAGAACTTCAAGCTAATCATAGCTTCCTCATGAAAGTGATATCCTTTTTATGAGCTTGAACTTCATGTTATCCTATCGCACTGCTACCTTAATATGGAAGCATCTTGACTTCATAATTTCTAGAATGATATGTTGAGCTTGCCTCAACATTCATCATATATTCCTACAATATCCTTCCAGGTAGTAAAAAAATATATTAACCATATAACCAATAACAAAAAAATATTATACTTACCTCATTGAGATGAATTTATTATCAAAACATCAACTCCCTCATGATTCATCTCCACAAGCATCTCCCTTCATGCATCGCAGTGCCCAAGGATCCAAATTCATTACCAAGTTACAATTTTCTTCAGGAGACTATACTGGATGTTGATCACTTATTCTATAAAATCTAGTGATAAAATTTTGAAACTTTATTTATTCTAGAGTAAGTCATATTCTTATTTTAAGAATCATATAACCATACTAATCATATTTCATGACCAACTTATTTTACAAGATTCTTGTGTGTATGAATCCTATTCAGGAGAAGAGTTACTTCAAATATACATTCCAATTCTTTCATCCTATCATCTAGTTATGTGATATTAAATGAGCCTTGAAATTGAAGAACTTCATTCCTTCATCCTTTATGGGTATTCTTTCCGTACTATATGGAATATGTTTTAAGCTTGTCATAATGCTTCTTCGAAGAACCTTCCAAAATAATGATTATTAGAGGATCTTAATGATCCGTTTTAGCAAAATGATTACCTATAACATAATTTTATTTGATGCTTGGATGAAAAATAATATGAAAAGTGGTTCCAATATTCTCAATTTTGAAATATTATATGATTCAAAGCAACTCAATCAAGTAGACTCTAAATATGCTACTATCTAGGAGGCCATGCTTTTACAAAATAAAGACTTTTCTAGAGTGAACAACAATGCATGTTATTATAAATGAAGGAAATAAAAACATCATAAAGAACCTGATGGAGAGGATCCACTATTCAATAGTAAATATCTTTTATATATTCTCTCTTCGACTTATTTTCATGTTCTCCCTTCTCTTCGGCAATGTGAGCTTCACTTATTTCCCTTCTTTTCTTGTTCTTCTTGTTTGGAAAATCCCTTTTAAAGTGACCATATTCATTGCATCCAAATAATTGAACCTTAGACACATTTGGCTTTTTCTTGGACTTTCCAAACTTTCCTTTTTTTATATTCTTTTTTCTTGCAATAAAGGATTAATATTTTCATTTGATTCAGTGTAATCATTTTCCTTGCACCTAGTCTCTTCCAAAATGTATTCATACAACAACTCATCAAAGGAAGTAGTATATTTCTTAGAGTAGAATATAGTTACAAAACTACTCCATTCTCATTGCAAAGAATTTAGTACATAGATGGTCATTTCAGAGTCATAAATTTTCTCCCTAAGACCATGCAACTGATCTCTTATTTATGAAATCTTCATTAGACAGGAGGTTGTGTCTTCATACTTCGATTTCCTTATTTTGTATATTTGGATTCTCAAGTAAATCTTCTTACCTAATGTACTTATAGAGTACAATTTTACTAGCTTATCATAAATAGCCTTATATGTCTTCAAATCAGAAACAAAGGAAACTAAATGATACTTAATGAATTGAAGAATGATCCCTTTTTCCATTACTTCTCCTTTCTTATATTTTTATAACTCTTGATTCTTATCTTTGCTTGTTTCACTACTTCACCGAGGACATATTCCATTAATTCATATTTTCTAAGAGCCAAGTCAATCCTTTTCTTCCAAGCTAGGAAATGTTTGAGGCAGTGATATTATTACTTTCCTTGCATAAATAAACCATATGAATAGTAGATTAAACATAATCTAATAATATGATACTTACTTGTAAACCAAGAACATTTCCTTCTTTGATGATGTCTCCCACTATATTGATGCTTTCAATATCTTCAAAGAGACTTCAATGACGTCCTTGAATTTTAGGTCCCTATAATACTAGTGTAGCTCGTTATTGGTATTGTTAGTGTACCCCCCTTATTAATTTTGTTGTTCCCATGTATTCACCATATTGTTAGAAACCCACTATTTTTATTTTTGTGCCCTTACATTAATATGTTATGTGGGATTTGATTCAATTGTGGCCCCTTACACTCCTATATATAGAAAGAAGGTATTTTAATTTGTATCATCCAAGAATTGTTCATTTATGTAATTTGAAGGATTTTTCCCCCTCAAATAGACTATTTTTTAAGTCGCTAGTCTATCTTTTCTTCTATTTTGTGAGTTGGTTGTATAACATTTGGTATTGGAGCTTTGGATTCTAGGGTTTCACTTCTTTAAACAAATCATATTGGAATTTTCTCTATAACTACTTTTATAAGAAGATTCATAAGCTAAAATTGTAACCACATGGAGCAGAAATATTTTTGAACCTCTTGTACAAATTTCAGATCTTGGTTCATTATAGTTTTGGAGATATGATCTGAGAAAGTTAGGGTTTTTTCAGGCTCCAAAATTTCGTCTCAAACATGTGACCTAGGGAAAATCATCGTAAAAATCCGACAAAAGTGAACTGATTTTGGTTTTTCTTGTAGAAAATTTAGGGCTGAATGTTTAAATAGAGACATGTGGCATCCCTTACAAGTTCGATCTACTAAACTAGTCCATAATCAGGTCATTTATGGAGATTGGGAATAAATCTATATTTAAGAATCCAATATTTGTCTAGCTTGTGGAATTGGAAACAAGATTCAGAGGAGTACAATAGGACCAAACTTTAGACCTTGGAGATTATAAATTATAGAGATACAACCGTTTCAATATCAAGTTCCTAAAAGAAAAAAAAAGTGTGTATTTTTTTTTAAATTACATATCATTTGTTTGAAAAATTAGTTTGAAGTGATTCCAAAGGCATATTGAAGCATAGATATCAATATTGGGTTCTAAAATATCTCCCAAAAAAATTAATTCCGCACCCATAAAGCCCTCTGAAATCTCTACCATGATGCATGAAGAGGAAGAAGTGCAACATGATATATCAAACTTATGAGACCAAGTGTGACAAATTTCACTCTCGCAAATAGTAACCAAAAATGAAATGGAAGCTAAGATGGATGGTTTCAAGAATTTTTTAGAATCATACAAGGAAGGTCTGAAGGGTGGATTAAAAACAAACATGGAAGGTTTCAATGATGGTTTAAAAGAAAATATAGAGGGTTTAGAGGATGGTTTAAAAGCATACATGAAAGGTTTGAAGGAAGGTTCGACAAAGTTGCTACAAGAAATGATTCCTAATGGCGAAAAGGTATTAGATGAAACTCATGATGAGAACAAAAGCAATATTAATCATGATTTCATATAATCTAATGTTGGATTGAATACCCACCATATTCCAAAGATAGATATGAGGAAGTTTTATGGCAAGGGTCCGATAACATGGATACTACAGATGGAGCAATCTTTCGATCTCCATAATGTGCAACACACACAAAAGGTACGTATTAAAACTTCATATTTAGATATAAATCAGTTTGCATGGTATCAATGGATTTTTTATCGTAAAAAACTTGTCATTTTGTCAAATTTTATGGTGGAAATGATAGCACATTATGATGATACAAATATCAGCACCTTCTTTAGCGAATTCATAAATCTCAAACAAAATGGTTCGATGGCGGAGCACATTGAGGAATTCCAAAAATTGAATGTAAGGGTAAATGATATTCTAGAGGAACATAGGAGGATCTATTCATGGGGAATTTAAAGTATAATATCCAACATGAGGTTCACCTTTGGGAACCTAATTCATTAGAGAAGGCACTCAGGGTGGAAAAAAAAGTTGAAAGAAAAATTATGGCAACAAGGAAGTATACTACTCAGAACTATAAAGATGTAAGTGTTGTTGTTCCTATCCTTCCATAACCTAGAAGGTTGACACCACAAAAATTGGAATAAAAAGGAGAAAAAGGTCTTTTTTATAGATGTAATAGTTGTAACACCCTCATCCCACATCTACCCAAGTAACCGTCTAACCAGGGTAAACATGTGACGAGAGGATACTATGATCAGATTCAACCTCCTAGGTGACCTAAAGGAAGTGGAATCGAAGGAAACACATCATAAAAAACTTCCACATTAGCAACAAGACTTTGAGGAACGATCCCAACCACTTAGGTGACTAGCCCCTGGGTCCCAACGAGTTTTTAACCCACTTAACCCCCAGACACTCCCACGGTATATGCATGGGTGCGTTTGGGAGGCTCTATACACTTTGATGACATAACCATGCATGCATCTAGGGACTAAATTGTCCATAACTATGCCTGCATCCACAAGATTTAAGGCAATGTTTTAGGCCCAAAGTCCATGCCACTTTCCAGAACTTAATTATAAGCTCATAAATGAAATAAAATAGTGAAACAATGGTGCACAAGAACAATTTTGAGCAGCGACTTGAATGGACCCCTACTGGCCATGATTGGAATTTCATCAAACATGTCAAACAGATGTAATCTACATGTTTAAATAAGAGATATTAGCATAGGGGTCTCATACTTATGTGAGAATATTTAAGAAACATTGTTGCTACATCACATTAACTGCATTATAATCTACCTAGGCATAGATACATTTTTCATTCAATTACAAATCAAAACACGATGAAAGCCGTACTTCATCGCCATCATAAAATTAAATCATAACCAAAATATAAGCAACAGAAATGACAGGCACATAACAACCATATAAGCCACAAAATAACAAGCATATTTACCCATCAATATAAGTGAAAAAGATCTCTTATTGTCATAAGAAAAATAAACCAAAGTTTGAGACTTTCAAGTTCCACCTTACCATAGACATTGTTGAGCCAAACATCTCTTCATCCAGTCACCACCATGTCATATTCCATGCATGAATGTGGGATCTCATAAAGCAAATCCATAAAACCAGGGCTTCTAGAGGCAACACCACCTCAACCCTCAACCAATTATTCCACCCCATGGTCAAACATCACAATCATCACGGATTGGTCTTTGCTCGAGTTGTTCCAGGGCTCCAGAGTGTTTGTTCCAACCAGGGCTTCCAGGACTAATAACTTAACCCCCGTTGTTACAAGGCTTCCAGAGTGTTTTTCCAACCATGGCTTCTAGGACTAGTAACTCAACCCACCTAGGGCTTCCAAAGCATTTTTCCAACCAAGGCATAAAGGACTAATAACTCAACCCACATTTTTCCACCAGGCTTCTAGAGTGTTTGACCAACTAATACTTCAAATAACTAATAACTCAACCCACAACTAAAAGAACATGATGACCAACCAGAAAACAAGAAATGAAACTAAACCCACAACACCATGGTTATCCAGGAAATGAAAAGGCTAGGAAAATCCACTGTCAATCTAGGAAATCCTCCATGCCAATGATAGATCATGACCAAGAAACCACATGTATACACCATGCATTCCAAAACTAGTGAGGAAAACATACATGCAACTTGGTACCTGCAATCAAAACCTGTTGTAGTTGTTTATCATGATGTCCTCTTGCGCTTTCTTGCTCCAATTCAGCAAGTATGCCACACCCTCCAAGAGTGCTCCAAGAAAACTAGAAGTATCCAAGAGTATGAGAGATCCAAAATTGCACTAAAAAAAAGGCCATGAATTGATCCTCAGAAGCCTTTTTATTAATGAGGCTTATATTTTCTTTATTTTCCATTATTTTCCTTTGTTTTCCTCCTCACATGCAACCTATCACCTTTCACATCCATTTTCTCCTATTTCACATTATTTTCATAAATAAATGTCAATAAATGCCACTTTACCTTTCCAAAGCCTTAGCCATTTCCTTTTCTAATTTCCATAGCCATAAGAAACCATATGAACACCCGCACTAGGATGTTTTTCCCAACATTCAGCTTGGAATACGTGTCCCATGACCTTGGTTATTATTTTTCCTTGTTAACTTTTATTACATGGAATTTTGACCTATGATATTATAGAAACCTCCACTTTGGGGGAACACCATCCTAAGTGTTCAATGACACCTACAACCAACAATATTTCTGTATAAAAATATACTTCCCATGGAGCTTTATAACTTAGCTTGTTGCATTATTTACAATGATCAACTTGTTGAGAACAAAACCAACATGATAAATATAACATAATAATGAAATGAAGCACATACCTCTTATTGGAGCTTTATAACATATATCATGGCAGTGTTTACATCCATAGACATATGTACATATATCAAAACATCATGCAAAAATATACGCTAAACATATACTAACTTCATACCAAAAATGCTTTGCCTCAACTGGAAAAAAATGAAGGATACATGGCCTGCATCTGATCTGCTATATCCCATGTAGCTTTCTGGGCCCAAATATTTTCCATTGCACTTTAGATCGCTCGATTTCTTGATTCTGGAGCATGAACACTTTTCTCTACAAAATGCATTTAGGTTCCAGCTAGAATTCTCCTTCTGGATCCACCTGCAATAGAGACCAGTCAATTACATGAAAAACATATTTAACATATTTCTTAAGTAGTTACACATGGAAAAAATCATGTAATTTCACTATCGGAGGCAGTGCAAGTCGATAGGCTATTGGCCCAATCCTCTCAATAATCTTGAAAGGTCCACAAAACTGTGGTGCGAGCTTGGCACATGATCCAATCCGCAAGGAGCTCTTCTTGGGTTTGATGCGCAAGTACACATATTCCCCAGCCTGAAACTCCTTGAACAACATGTTCTAATCTGCATATTTCTTCTACCTATACTATGCTAGTTTCAAATTCTTCTTAATTACTTGAATCTCATGTTCCATCTCTACCAACATGTCAGGTCCAATCAAAACCCTGTTAACCATATGACTCAACCTGATGGGAGTACTGAAACTCCACCCATGTAATGCCTAAAATGTACTCATCCTCATTGATTCCTGATACCCATTGTTGTAAGCGAACTCCATCAGTAGAATATACTCTTCCCACTTTCACTTTTTATGAATCACATACATCTTCAACATGTCCTCTAGTATCGTGTTGACCCTATCTATATGTCCATCTATCTATGGATGATAATTTGTGTTGAAGGCCAACTCTGTGCCCAAACCTGTAAACAACTCCTTCCAAAGCTTGGAAGTGAACTTTGCATTCCTAGGTAACATAATATTCTTTGTAACACCATGCAATATGAATACATCCCTAATAAATACATGTGCTACATCGCTAGTTGAAAATGTAGACTTTATTGGAATGAAGTGTGCTACATTTATCAATATGTCCACAAAAATGATGATGGAATCGTGTTGTCTCACTATCATTAGAAAACCTGTGATAAATTCCATGGAAATGGCCTCCCATTTCCATTCTAGTATCACAATAAATTGTAGTCGTCCACCTAAGTGCTTACACTCTACCTTGACCATTAACAATCCAAACACCTAGCCACAAACTATGCTACGTCTCTCTTCAATTTCGGCCAATAATAAAACTTCTTTACTGCGGTCAGTGTCTTTGGGTAGCCTGGGTGACCTAAATATGGTTTTGCATGAAACTCCCTCAAGATCATCTTATTGTGCTCACTTCTATCTGGCACATATATCCTATCTCTAAACCTAGCCAATGTAGAAATTATACAACATGCATGTATATCTTGGATTCAATTCAATCTAGCAATGTGCTAAAGTTAAATACTGAATCGCTTCTACAAATATTTTTTGGAATTAAAAACACAATCACCAATCACGTGAAGTAAAGAAGAATCAAATAAAACCACAACAAAGATCATTTCCAAGGGAAATATTGCTTCTCAAAGCCTCACTATCTCCTATTTTATATGGATCATGAAAAAATTACATACAAAATCTTCTCACAATATCCCTCCAGTACTCGACTAATTGTCCCTCATTGTTATACATAAGAATGAAAATACTTAGCCAATTTACTGCCTCCAGATAGTCTTCCTTTCTTGCGCAATCCCTAATGAATGAAATCCCTAAAGAGTAGGAATTTTGACCTTCCTTGACTACAAAAGTATCATGGGCACTCCAATAGGTGTTTGGTTGCATGGGTGCAACCCAATAATCCTACAACTGATAGTCAACTTCCCTTTCACCTAGATCTCAACTAGGTCTCCACTGGATCTCACATGCATGCAGCTAATAATAGTAAATCCTCAGTTTCATGTGAGATCACTGATTGCGAATTAATTAATACTTAATTCACTTGATCTCTCACTAGTGTATCAAATAGTTACAACTAGAACAAATGATTATAACTCACTTAACTGAGTTAAACTAATTACAACCTGCATTAACTAATGCACGACTGCACTTTGAAGTTTGTTACAACTAGAATTACTCTGCATGCCTCACCAATTACCTCTAACTCGAAATCCATGAGCTAACTGAGTTTATCACTCTCAGTTAACTATTAAAATTTATTTTTTACACTACATTACATTTTATTGTCCATCTTAATTAAGGGATAGCTAAAATAGACATGCACCAAATTTAGCCCTGTGGGCCCCATGCTAGTGTAGGTGCTTAATGCACTAGGCATGGGTGCTAAAATTTTCTTGTTGAATCTAAACACTCTCACTCAACAAGAAAGGGATTATCCTTCACCCTGATCCTATCTCTATGGTATTCTAATTTTCTCCTGGTGAGTGCCTTCGTCAGAATATCTTCATCCTAATCTTTCGTGGGAATGTACTGAAGCAACATTATTCTTCTCTGCACACAATCTATGAGATGATGGTATCAGATATCTATGTTCTTGGACCTATCATGAAACAAAATATTAATAGAGAGTTTAATACAACTCTGATTATCATAATGTATCATTGTCGGATGCATCTGAGAACCAAACAAACCAACCAAGATCTTTCTCATCCAGATTAGCCTCACATGCAGCTTAACTTGCTGCCATGTGTTCTGCTTCTGTTGAACTAAGTTCCACAGATCATTTTTTCTTGCTGTACTAGGAAACTACTGTCAATCCTATGCTGAAGATCCGTCCTAATGTTCTCTTTCTGTCTGATGGACTTCCCACCCAATCTGCATCCATTTATACCATAGACCATACTTTGATGGTCCCCTCAAGTATATCAAGACATGATTCCCTGCCTTCTGAAAGAGCTTGATAGGCTTAACCATAGCTTGACTCAAGTTTTTAATTACGTATAAAATTTATGCTCTAGTGTTCACTAGATACATCAGTGAACCAACTAACTGCATGTAGACAAGAGCATCCACTACCTCTCTAGAAGTAGCATCTTCTTTCCTCCAATTTCCTGGAAGAGGAGTATCCATGGGTTTGTAGCTCTCCATGTGAAACTTACCCAATATATCCTTTACATACTTTCCTTGAGACACAAAAATTTCACCATCCTGCTGCCATATTTCCAATCCAAGGAAATAATGATGGAGTCCCATGCCCTTCATTTCAAACTCCCTTGCAAGATCCTCCTTGCATGAGTGTATCAATTTCCCATCACCATTCAAAATTAGATCATCAACATAAAGAACAATAATCAATAGCTTACCCTCAACCATAATCTGGTATTTGTTTTCATTTGCTTCACTTTTGGTGAAGCCCAGTGCAGTGAAATATATGTCTATCCGAGTGTACCAAGCACAGGGTTCTTGTTTCATCGCATACATTTCTATTTTGAGTCGGCACACATACAACTCACTGTTGAATATCTCGAAACCTTCAGGATGCTATATGTACACCTCTTCTTCAATGATCCGATTGAGAAATACAGTTTTCACATCCATTTGATGAATGCGCCAGCCCATCTGCGCTGAGAGTGCAAGGATGGATCTTATGGAAGAGTACCTTGCAACATGTGCAAAATTCTCATCATAATATATCCCCTCAATCTGTGAGAATCCCTGGGCCACAAATATGGGCTTGTATTTCTCCACACTCCCATCAACAACTTGCTTTACCTTGTAGATCCATCTCGATCCAACCACAAATTTTTCGACCAGTCTTGGGACAATCTTCCATGCATTGTTCTTGAAAATGGAGTCATACTCCACCATTGCACCAACCCAAGTTGGTTATTGCATTTATTCTTGAAAGGAAGATGGTTCAGTCACAATAAATTTTCTCACAAGATCCATGAATCCAGTAAATCAGTCAGGAGACTGTCTCTGTCTGCGCTGTCAAGTAGGGGCTCCTACATTCTCTGCAGCATCAAGTATCAATCTATCAGCTTCCTTGGTGCGCCTTCTTCTATTTCTGATGGATGTCTCTACATGAGTGTTTTCCTCCACTCCATGATCCTTTGCATGTGGTTGATCCACATCTTGAGTCTGATCCTTGGGAACCAACAATTCCTCCTCTGCATGCAAGTCCAGCTCCCTCTCAAGGGAAAGTTGCATGGCTTTATCCTCATCAAATTTTATATCCCGACACATAAGAGTCATTTTGTTTTTTGGAAACTACACTCAATAATTATGGGGTGTTTCAGTGTACCCTACAAAAATCTTGATCTCAGTTGTCAGTTATAGCTTCTTCCTGACGTCCTTGGTCACATGCACATAAACAGATGAGCCAAAAATATTAAAGTGTGAAACATAATGTTTCTTACCATTGAAAGCCTCTTCAGGTGTACTCATGCCAAGTATCCTATGAGGACAATGGTTCTTCACAAATACCACAGGGTTGCATGCTTCCGCCCATAGATGCATCGGTAGGCCTTGAAAATGAAAAATCGCTCTTGCTACACCCACAATCGTTCTATTATTTCTTTCTGCGACCCCATTCTGCTGTGGGTTATGAGGCGCTGTCAGTTCTCTTCGAATTCCTTCTTTGCTGCAGAAGTTCTTGAATTCATTAGAGATGTATTCTCCACCATTATTGCTCCTAAGAGCTTTCACTTTCTTCCCCAAATCTTTCTTCACCAATTCCTTAAACTAAATAAACTTATAGAATGTCTTATCTTTCTTCTACGTGAAGAAGATCCAACACTTATGAGAAAATTCATCAACAAATCTTACATAGTTCTTATGTTTTTTTGTCAAAAGAATAGAGAATGGTCCACACAAGTCTATCTGAACTCTCTCAAGGATCCCCGAAGCTCGGTTCTCCTTCTCATGAAAGGTGGCCTTTAAATATTTTCCCATAGTACATCACTTGCATGTGTCTGACTGCGCAAGTATACCCTAGGAAGACCAGTAGAAATATGTTGCATGAATTTCAAGGCTCCATGGTGAAGATGGCCCAATCTCCTATGCCATAATTCGCCCTCATCCCAGCTCACCACTTGATCTTCCTTGCCCATAATTGATGCACAACCATCTACCTCCAACGTGTAGAGATTCTTGACTCGAATCCCAATCCTCTTGGCTTGTCCTGTTGTTTTGTGTCACATGAAATATTTTCCTTCACTAAAAACAACATCATAGCCTCTATCCTCCAACATTACAATTGAGACTAAATTTTTCTTCAAACCCTGTTAGTGTGAATTATAATTGCAAGTGTACAAAAAAAACTCACTTTAGTTGTGCATAACAAACAACCCTAACATCAAATGTGACTGTCAATTTCCTTAGATCTACAGTTAGTGATCAGAATAAATGCTACATAGATACATATCTATACAGTTAAAGACATTAAACAACAAAAATAAGCAAGAGTTTCTCCATGCATCCAATGGAAAAGACAACATTTTTTAAAGAATTTTTTGTATTATGAAACCTGGGAAGGGAACATAGAAAGATGTTACTAGTCCCCCTCAATGGGATGGGTTCTTTTATGTCCTCAGCACTTCAAATCTAAGATATCTCTCTCTTGATGGTGAAAAAAACCTAGATAAAATGGAACTCAAAGGGAGCTCACAAGCAAAAAGTAGAAAATATGACAATGATGGGAGGATCAAAGTCAGACAAAAAGTATAGATCAAGAGTGATCTCTAGGCAACAAAAAGTAGTGAATGAATGGAAAAACCTTCTATTTATAAAAAAATATTGAGTTACTCTAGATATCAATGCATAATTAAAATATTATTAACCAAATCTAAATCCAACTTTCATGGAATATTTTATTATTTTTGTTGGAAGGAAAAGGAATTTGAATCTGGTCAAATCGCTTTATTTTGAAATAATAAATAAATAAATGATTTATTTATTATTTTAAGAATTTGGTTAAGGAATAATTCAATAAACCATGAGTTATTCAATTATTTATAAATTATTTAGTCAAATTTAACAAGGAATATTATTAAATAATTATTTAAATAATTATTCCTAAAAAATAATAAGATAAATAACGATTTATCTAATTAATTTTCCTATTTTGGGTTAAATATGACCAGGAATATTAATTAAACAGTGGTTTAGTTAATTATCCCTAGAGGAAAATCAAACAAATAAGGATTTATTTAATTATTCCTCATGGGGTTTCCTGTTTAGACCAAAAATAACTTAATAAACTATGGGTTATTAAATTATTTCTCATAGTGAAAGCAATTTTCTATGGTAAAATTGGTCTTACATGGTGTACTTTATTCCATCTAATAGTAGCAGGTTAGATGATCAAAAATTGGTGTAACAGATTTCCCCCCAATGTTCGAGCATTAGGATCTAATCGTATGACCGAAGTGCGTTGTAAGAACACAATCACTAGACATCGAAGGGGAGTCAGAGAGAGAGAAATATAAGGTGGAATGAAGCGAGAGAGGACAAGATCCTGAGGAGGTGAGACTTATAGGTGAGACAAGTCTCTTTTATGAGTGAGTACCTATTCTGCATGAGGCGGGGTAGGCATACCTATGCCCGCCGAGATGAAAAAGTATAAAGAGTAATGGTGCGTCCAATAAACATGGGACTGAACTATATAGGACATGCTGGCATAAACATGGGCCAGATAAAAAACATGATAATGGATCCCACATACATATTGTGCTTGGGACAATAGCCAAGACTTATAAAATATATTTGAGTACATGAGATATAAGTACAACCAAAGAGGCCTTGTAAAACAATAAAGGGCTCTAAAAATCTAAATGATATATGAAAACTAAAAAGGAACTGCAAGTGGCTGAGGCCAGAACCATCAAATCTATGGAGTTTCATCCAAGGCTGTAGTAGAGAGGTCATCTGGGTATGTGGGGGGCTACTTGAAGGGCCACCCTGTCATGAGGTTTGAAACATATCACACACACCTGGAAATCACTGGTACAATCTGTTGCATCACTAAACCATCCAGTATATGGATCTCGATCATGCCATGGGGAGCTGGAACTGAGAAAAGATAAGGTTAAAGGGCAATAAATGGTCCCTTTGTCTGATCTGAGGAACTGAACAAGAGTGGAAGCTGGAACTAAGCTACATCGCCCTCTAGACCTGTCTTTTGGAATGAATAAGCCGATGTCAACAGAAGGAGGTTTTCCATAGGTGAAGCAATAAGGAATCCTCAACTAAGGCACGAGGGATAATAGTAGAGCGACTGATAGGCTAACACCAAGGATGATGGTGGAATGGGGGGCACTGAGTAGTGGGTTTACAACTTCCCTTGTTACAGCATAAAGGGCATGGTGACCTAGCATCTACTGACTCGACTCTGGAGGGGATAGGGGATAGTATTATTGAAGGCCAAAATGTGTGACATGAGAGAGGTACAAAGAAATGAAGGATAGAATACTATGACAGGATATATGAGGGACTCAAGAGAGACTCCATGGATGTGATGATGACTCAACTCAGATGCTCTAAACAAGGGCGATGTGATGATGCTTCCACACAAAACAGGCCCAGTGTGGACCAAAAAAACATGAGCACAAGATGGTTACTCATGAAAAAAATAAACATGAGCATCGATAAGTATGAAAGCAATGTGGTGCCCCAAGTACAAGTGTCGCAAGTGAAGAAATTTGATTTTGAGAAGCAGTGAAGTGACCCTTCTTGAAAAAAGGCTTCCAAGTGAAGTATCAAATCACAAAAAACAAAAGGATACCCATTTGAGAACTCGGTGAGAGCTTTCCAATAGTGCTGGCGGTTTTTCAAACCGAGCTACGGTTTCATCATAGTTGGATAAAGAAAAATCTGGGGTTTCTCTTTTAATAAGGCATTTTCCCTCCAATTTGATTCATTTTCAAGTGTATTTGTAGTGAATGTAGAGAGGAGGAAAGGCCCTAAATCTTGCGGTGATCGTAGAGGACAAACCAACTGTTGGAATTGAGATCCATCAGTTGCAGGTAAGAGGCCTAACCATACCCTTTCAATTAAATGGATTAAAGTTTCAGTTTAGGCACCCAGAGCTCAGGAACAAACCCCTGCTCCTCTTCATGGATGGGTCACACTTTTTAGGGCATTTTCTGTGACCTGGGTAGCAGGTATTGGGAAGAAAACTTTGACCTGTCCCAAGAATGGCCAGAAAAGTGCGACCTATCAGGGAAAGTGGTTTTATTGCTATTTTTTGGCTGAGAGCTAGGATTTAGGGTTATGATGTAGTCTTTCCTTTCTGTATGCTAAAAAACATGATGGTTTTGTTTAGGTATGGTAGAGTTGAGGATCAACTGGAGAGAGAGAGATCTGGACACATTACATTCTGAGATCTGAGATGATCATGTAGTCCATGCTGCATTGGCGAGGTTTGGGGTCCTAAAATTTGTGGAGAACCCATTGATGAGGGTAGGAGATCCCTTATTGGCCTGGATCATCAGCTATTGGGACTTGGATCATGAGATCTTTATAGTGCAGGGGCACCAGATTGAGCTGAATGTCTAGGATATATATTTCCTGACCAGTCTCCTGCCATTGGGGATGGTGGGAAACACACAGCCAGTGTTACCACGAGGGCAGAGCATTATGGAGTTTTTAGAGTGCCACTGTCGACCGGGTGTCCATGTGAAAGGGACACGGATACCGATCAAAGATCTAGAGAGGCTAGAGACTCATGCTGTGGCCGCAATAGTGCTGCGGATCCTGGGCAACTAGGCGCTCCACCACATCACTAGGTTTCAGATGATGCTTGTGCAGGGAGTATTGAGTGGGACCTACTATGGGTGGGCCCAGATGATTTTGTTGCCATTGAAACAATAGTTGTTTCTATGCAAGTGGTAGGTGAACCATGACTGTGCATATGGCACAGTGCTTTTCTCACTCTTCTTTGAGAATATCCCAACACTTCGGCCTCGTATACAGATCTAGGATGGGGGCCCACGAGAGCCCAGGAGCGTAGCTGGTGGAAAATTCTGTGTTGAGGGGGAGGTGGGCTAGTCAGATGGTTGTTCCAACCCAAGCTTTTTTCACATTGGAATCAGATGCCACTGTACATAGACGACTATCCCTATAGTGGGATGAGCTATCATGGGCACCAAAACTTGCCACTTCTGCCAAGTCGAGCATGGGGGCCAGATGGTAAGTGACAAGTTGCTAATATTTTATGCATTTTAAAGTTTCTGAATATTGTATATGGTATTGATTCATTCAATTTTGGTATGCATATATAGCACCAGTGAAACTGGTTAGGTATATGGAGCAGCCTACAGTATCAAGAGCTACAAAACCTAGTGGGTCGACGGGGACGCAAAATGAGGATGTAGTGGCCCTCCTGGAGGATATCTGACATAGATGTGAGAGGTTGCTGACCGGTGTTTTTGAGCATGGCTGGCAGGAACTTGAGAACAAGTACGTAGAGCCATGTATTGGTCTACCCTCAGAGTGTCGAGGAGTCATGTGGCGCATGGCGATGGCCGGACAAGAGATGCATGATCTACGAGCTGCAGGAGTCGAGTCATTGGCCCAAGACCCTCCAGATAGTGATTAGAGGTAGGGGCATGAGGTGCCCCCAGTTTTGGGTATTTGTAACATGCTATGGGCATGTCATATGTATCACAGTGAATGGACTCTAATTTTTTTTTAATGAATCATATTATTGATATGCATCGTTTTATGGTTTATGGTTATTGTCTTGTGTTAAATGCATGTGATAAATGCCAATCTAGAATATTATTTTCAATGCTATCTACATAATGATTTATGGCTCTAGGTACATGACCGGATGTAATGATTTCAAATTCACTCATTAAGATATTCACTCGTAAATATCTTCTAAAGAGGACATGATTATGCACACAATAAACACCATTCAATTGCATGACAAGCAACAAAGAATATAAAAGAACATGAAGGAGAAGGATGTGATGGTAAAGGGCATCGGCTAATAAACCTATCACTACATCTTATTCGACCTAGTTATTGGTGGTAGTACCAATGCATACACCGTTATAGAGGAAAAGAGAATGCAAGGGGGTGAAAATGTCCTAAGCTGCGGAGACTAGATTCCGGGAGTAGCGACTTGCACCATCAACATAGCTGATATATGGTTTCGACTAGGGATCCATATGAATGGTGCCACAAGATGACAAATGAGATGATGATGAACAATGTTGGCAACCTGAACGCAAGGCAGAAAGAAAACAAGCACTCCTAGAGGGAATGCTATGGGTATAATTTCTACCCCCGCACCTTGAAAATTGGATGGTGTGGGGGAACTGTGTTAGGGTCAGTTTGTACTCAGGTTGTGAAATTTACCATAGACATGGATGGTGCCATTTTTCTTATGGGCTAGATAGATGAAGTCATAGGTGGAAAAAGATTCCATGATGTCATCATGATAGTATAATATGGGGTGATTGGTTGAAGGATTACCACATGATGTGGCAAAGCTACCTGACTCATCATCATGAGAAGAAAGGTTCACATACGCATCATCACAGAGGGTGACCAAAAACAGGTAGATGAAGGATCCACTGATGTTGAGCCTAGGGTGATCGCCGAAGGGAGGTCAAGCGAAATAGAAGGGAAAGCCCCAGAGGGGTCTTCCACTGTGGATCTCATAAATGATGAAAGGTAGAGGATAGTGGCTAAAGACTCCATCATATCAAAATTGGGAAGGGGAATGTCAATGGGAGTGGATGTGTCCTCTAAAGTTGCCGAAGCATAATGCGTAAGTAAAGGATATGTGGACTCATTGTGAACAACCTCGTACTAGAGAACTATGTCCAAAGAGGTGCGGTAGTCTATAAGGCAGGGACATAGGTGGGTATAGTGGCCATGGAGATCACAAAACACATAGGGGTGGTTTGTGTGCACAGTCTTCAGTTTCTTGGCTGCAATCAGTAAAGTAACATGGACTTCTGGGACCTTAGACTCAAGAAATGCTACGTTGACCATGGGCTTGATACGAGGAAATTTAGGATATTTATGGGTGGCATGAATGACAACATTACACAAAGGACACAGAGGTGTATCCTTTAAGGTTGAGGAGGAGCATGGGTTGTGTGGGAAGCTTAGTCCTTAGGTGCCTTTTTACGGGCTTTTTCCCCATCACTCAAGTATTTCGTAACAAGAGTAGGTTCCTGTTGAGGTGGCTGAGGTACAAAATCAAAGGGAGGGGTCATGTCAACCAGTTGGACCGGGGTCAAACCAGTGTAAGTTTTGGGGTGAACAAGCGAGCTATTGGCTGGGGGATCAATGTACCAGACTGGGATCCCTAGGGTCATGTTGGGAAGAGACAAGGTAGCCATAAAAGGTACCAAAAATACTCTAGTAGGGGGAGAAAGAAACGATATCTGACCAGAGGGGTAATGACCATGCGAAACAGAGCCCAGATGGTTAAGTCCAGGGGTAACTATTCTAGAAGGAAAGAGATGATCAGGGACACCAACTACAGATGAAGGACCTTGAGGAGGAGGTCCTGAGGGCTGAGTCAAAGTACTAGGAGTACGTTGTGAAGGGCGGGGCTGCTGACTAGTTGAACCAGACCATTTGACATCGGATCGAGACGATTGGATCATGCAAACATTCGACGAGCTAGGGTCAGAGATAGGAGGGGGAAGACCATGGAATGAACCAAGAAAAGAGGAATCTTTAAAGACTCTGGGTGAGGCACTGGTCAGAGGTTCAACTTCTTGCTTATTGGCCATCGAAGAAATAATGGACTCTGGAGAGGTCTGAGACTTCGGTTCGTAATATGTGAGCTGATCTATAGTGATGATATTTCCGTTGTGAGGAAAGTACATCTTACGGTGAGCCGCAGATGGGAAAACAAAAATCGCATAAGTGTAGCTATGACACAATAGCATGTTGTAGTCTAAGGGGGCATCAATGACTTCAATGTCAATACAAACAATTTTTCCTGCAAGAGTAACAGGATAGTTGCAGAACATGCCAAGGGGCTAGGAAGAGTGGCCATCCCACGAAGGGGCTAACTTGAGTGATATGAGATATATCCAAATAGAATCAGACATCATGCAGGTGGATTCCCCCTTGTCAATGATACAATGGGAGACATTGGCATTATGGATCTTGACAGGTATCTGGAAGGTGACGGATGCGGGAAGGGGTGGATGCTATGAATTGTTAACATAAAATACAATCAAATTATCATCTAAAGGATCCAAAATTCCCATAACAGTTATTATAGCTTTTCGTTGTGAAGGGCACGACTGGAGGACTTCCAACGTTGACATGGTGGCAGGGGATTGCGCTAAGGCATCTACTATACTGTAGGTGTGGACGGCTTTAACGGAAACAAAATTTCGATGTAACGGTCCCTTAGGGATCTTGGTATGCACCTATGCCTTGAGCTGAGGGATCTGTAAAGGACCATTGGGTGTCAAAATTGGTTCTGTGGGACCTGAAGACATGGGCTCAGTAGCAGACGTAGCAAGAATCTTGGTGTATTGATAGGACTGAGTTTGAAGGTTGAGATCGGCAGTATTGGCCTGATCAGAGTTCATCATGAGGATATGGTAATCAAAGGTATGACGATAAGGATGTTGAGCAGTCGCCTGACCTTCAGGGGGTTGGGCAGCCACATATTCTTGCCGGGGGAAAGGATTGGTAAACACAGTCGGTTGGATGGGCGCATCATTATGAGGAAATAAAGAAGAGGCTTGTTGTCCTCGAGATGCTGCTTGAGCTTCCCACATTTGATGCATCTAAGGTAAAAGGGGGCAATCATGCATATAGTAACCATGGACACTGCAACAAGAACAAGGCTTATTCATGCGAAGAGGCCTGTCCTGCTTGGCCTAAGTGCCGTGTTGCTTGGTTGTAGTGTTAGATGGATTCCCTTAGGGATTGTTTCCTAGATTACCTAGAGCGGGTTGGTTCTGGTTGTCTTTCCTCTTCTTTTGGAAGTGGGAGGATTAGTCGCACTCTGCTGCACATACATCTGACCTTGAGGGGGGGTGGTTGTTGTTGCGGAGTTTGAGAAGGAAAGGGAGGCTGAGGTGCTTGTGTTGGAGGACCTGGAGCACTAATCTGTGGATATGGATAGTAAGGAGGTTGAGCAACATTGGGGTAAATAGGTTAGGAAAAAGTAGGCCCTGACATTAGAGGATTTGGTTAGGAAAAGGTGTGAGACATGCCATGTCCTGGATACATGCTAGTGAGAGGGGTAAAGGTGCTAGAGGAGCTGGCCCCTCCCTAAGGGAAACCATAACCCATGGGAGGATGAGTGTATAAATGTGAAAGGGATCCAACGATACCGTCCCAGTGCGTTGGCACCACCAAGTAAAGGGAGATTAGGTAAGATGGTATAAACATAACCAGATTGCACATAGATCAAGTCATATTTCAATGCAATCTAGAGGGTTGCTTCCTTAGTCTGAGGAAAATGAGATGTGACATATTTACCGATAGTGGGCAAAAGGGATCTGATAAACCAGTCCATGTAGACATGGTCTGTGAAAATAGGGGCTCGACATAGGATCTTCCTTCTGCGCCATTCTTGAATATGGTCAGATAGGCGAGTGGTAGAAGTTTGATGGAAAGAGGTCAAGAGTTCGGTACTGGTGTCATAGTGAAGGGGAATCTAGAAGTAGGATAGAAATTCCTTTGCAAGAGTCGCAAAAGTAGTATGAGAGGAATAGGTCTGGTCGACATACGACTTGGAAGCTTCTCAAGTAAGCGTACGCTCGAATAAACGAAGACGGATAGAGTCATTAGTGATAGTGTTAGACGGAAACCACATGTGGAAAGAGCGAACATGGTTGGTAGGATCCTCTCCATCATTTCCTTCAAACTTAGGGATGCTTGAAGGAAGCTTGGTTGGCATAGCAGGCCAACCTGGATCATGGTGTATGGGGTCAATAATCAACTGGCTCAAATTAGGAAGGCTTAGGCCTGCCATATAAGGAAGCAAGGGAGGTTCCAGAATAGTTCCTGTTGCGGAACCACTAGAAGCATTTTCAGCATTAGGGTTGGGGCCACCACCAGCAATAGGTCCTGAACCAGACATGATGAAGGTGAGAGGCAGAGGAGAGTCAGGAATAGAAGATGAACTAGAATTAGAGTCGGAATGGGGACTTGTCAGAGGATGAACTCGAACCCCTACGCGGTGGGGTAATTCTTCCTAATGGAAACTAAGATTGAAGACCTTGGAGTCTCTAGGATATTCGCCTTGGGGGCGCAATGATGGAAAAGAGACACAGAACCCAATAAGGAAGAGAGGTAAACAAGGGCAGGGAGGTGAAAATAAATTAATTACAATGTTTAAATATTGGCCTGGTGGTGTAAAACCAGGCGCTCTTCACTTCAGGTGTGTGTGTATGTGAAAATTGTGTTAATTTTAATTAAGCCTAGACCTGTGTAGAGAAAAAGAAAAAAATATGATGTATAACTGTAAATAAAACTGAAAGCGACATTAAAATAAGCACCTAAACATCCATAAATTTAAACCCAAGGAGGAGGGCTTCCCAACAACTAATTTTTGGGTGGGAGAAATCTACTCAAAATAGAAAAAATGGCCAATGGATCTAAGGTTAAAAGGGATAGGGATCTAGAAGTCAGATTTTTTAGAAAGAGGTGCAGAAAACAACAAAAAAAAAGATGGAAAAATTCCGAAAAAATAGGTGGCGAAAGGCTACAACCTAAAGGGAAACAGAGAGGACCCTAAAGGAGGACCAAAAAAAATTGAAAAGAGGTGTTTTGGATGGGTAAATAACCGATCTGAAATGGAACTAAAAGTACAGGTTCAGATCTGAAAAAATGGCTGAAAAACATTGAAATCTCAGAGGACCGACTTCAACTAAATTCCTCCTAAAAGGGTGGAAGTGTACTAAAGCCCTAAGGGGCTTGGTTCCTACTTCGATGAGTAAAAATAAGAAATTACAAGTCTAATATGGGTAAATAGGAAGGTGAGACAACACTAAACAGTGCCCCATACAAACCCAGAAAAATCACAGAAAAATTCCCGCAAAAAGTACAGGTCGCAGGTTCTGACATGTTTTTCACTAAAGTCATAGTTTTTGGGTAGTTATCCGCTACCTGAGAGTTGAGGTCACTGTTTTGGGCCAAAAAATGTGACCTTCATTTCCAAATGTCCCGGGAGGAGGTTTCAAAAAAAGGTGCCATCTCTGCTGCGATTGATAATTGTTACCAACGCAAAAGGCCGAGAAACAAATGGAAGTTAGAATTTTTATTGTTTTAGGGTAAAAAAGGTTAAAAACAACATCAAGAAATGAAAAATAATAAGTTTAATAAAAACCCTAGGGGTTGAAGCAGCTGGTCATGCAGGGATCTGAAAAACAACAGCAGTTGTAATTATATACCCTTATGGAGTTGCCAGTTGTTAGTGTGAATTCTAATCGCAAGAATACGAAGAAAACTCACTTTATTTATGCATAAAAAACAACCCTAACATCAAATATGGCTGTCAATTTCCTTAGATATACAGTTAGTGATCAGAATAAATGATACAAAAATCCAGATCTATGCAATTAAAGACATTAAAGAACAAAAATAAGCAAGAGTTGCTCCATGCATCCAATGGACAAGACAACATTTTTTAAAGATTTTTTTGCATTATGAACCCTGGGAAGGGAACATAGAAATATGTTACCAGTACCCCTCAATGGGATGGGTTCTTGTATGTCCTCATTCTTCAAATCTAAGATCTCTCTCTGTTGATGGTGCAGAAAACCTAGACAAAATGGAACTCAAAGAGAGGTCACAAGCAAAAAGTAGAAAAATATGACAATGATGGGAGGATCAAAGTAAGACCAAAAGTATAGATCAAGAGTGATCTCTAGGCAACAAAGGTAGTGAATTAATGGAAAACCCTTCTATTTATAACAAAATATTAAGTTAATCTAGATATCGGTGCATAATTAAAATATTATTAACCAAATCTAAATCCAACTTTCATAAAATATTTTATTATTTTTGTTGGAGGGAAAAGGAATTTGAATTTGGTCAAATCCCTTTATTTAGAAATAATAAATAAATAAGTAATTTATTTATTATTTTAAGAATGTGGTTAAGGAATAATTAAATAAACAATGAGCTATTCAATTATTTATAAATTATTTAGTCAAATTTAACAAGGAATATTATTAAATAATTATTTAAATAATTATTCCTAAAAAATAATAAGATAAATAATGATTTATCTAATTAATTTTCCTGTTTTGGTTTAAATATGACCAGGAATATTAATTAAATAGTGGTTTAGTTAATTATCCCTAGAGTAAAATCAAACTAATAAGGATTTATTTAATTATTCCTCATGGGGTTTTCTGTTTAGAACATAAATAAATTAATAAACTATTGGTTATCAAATTATTTATCATAGTGAAAGCAATTTTACTATGGTAAAATTTGTCTTACATGGTGTACTTTAGTTCATCTAATAGTAATAGGTTAGATGACCAAAAATTTGTGTAACAAACATGCTAAATGCATTACATCTTTTAATTGAAAGGGTTTACCTGACTGCCTCTAGAAGGTAATTGTATCAATCCTGGTAGCGCTATGCCGCTCGTCATCGCCCATTTCAATACACATATTTAGATCCTTCTCCTCCAAGTCACTGAATAGTTTCTTGTCTCCCGTCATGTGAAAGGAAGTGCCACTACCCAAATACCATATAGATCCAAATGTACTTGACACCATGCATGCGATCAATGAGAAGTCAAGCTCAAATTGCGAGGCCAAAGCCACACCAGATGTAGATCCTCCACCCTTCTTGTTCTTCTTATTTTGCAGAAAATAGTAGCAAGATGCCCATGCTCATGACAGTGAAAACACTTCACCTTGGACATGTCCTGCTTATTTCCATTCTTGGACTCGGATTTGGAATATAATTTCTTCCCCTTACCCTTCTTCACCTTCATAGCCAAAGAAAAATGTTCTTCATCTCAATTTTTAGATGAAGATCCATCTCAGGTGTTCCGTCTAAACTCCTCATGCACCAAATTCGACTACAGTCATTCCAAATCTAGTAATTTTTCCCTTCCATTGATAGAATCTTGATAACTGTGCCAACTCTTGGGAAGTCCTAGGAGAGCCAAGCTCACCAAATCAACATTAGCGATAGTTATACCAATGCTCCCTAGTTCATCCCGACATTGGACAAACTTTGTTAGATATTTTGGTATGGAGTCGCCCTTCTCCATCTTGATCTTCTTGAGTTTATCTTTAAGCGCCAATTTCCTATGGTAACTTCTACTCTGCAATAGATCCATCAAAGCCTTCCAAATTTCATATGGTGTGGCTTTCCCATGGAGGCTTGAGGCAATGTGGTCTCGTACTCCCTCCAATAGGATCCTCCTCACCTTTGCCACTTTGTTTTTCCATGCATTAAGATTTGCAGCATCTGTCATAGTGGGTTTAGGAACATCATTGTCAATGAATTCCTTTGATCCATTGTCTTCGAGTACTGCCTCCATCGTGTCCTTCCAAGAAATATAGTTTGAGCTGCCCTCGAGTGCATACTCCAACCTCAAGCCATTCAAAGCCATTTTGATCCTAAGTCAGCTGTAGCTCCAAGAAAGTCTTTTTGCAAATTCGAATTCTATCCAATCACAAACTTAACTCCTCCTTCATAATATTGACTTCTTGTACTCTGGTACCATGTAGAAATTATACAACATGCATGTATATCTTGGGTTCAATTCGATATAACAATATACTAAAGCTAAATACTAAATTCCCAAAACACAATTCCCAATCACATGAAGTAAAGAAGAATCAAAGCAAACCACAATACAAATAATTTCCCATGGAAATCTTGTTGTTGAAAACCCCAATATCTTCTATTGTATATTCAACATGGATCATGAAAAAATTACATACCAACTCTTCTCACAAGAGCCCTCTAGTACTGAGCTAATTGTCTCACACTGTCATACATAAAAATGACAAATAATTAGCCATTTTACTGCCTCTAGACAACCTTCCTTGCTTGCACAATCCCTGATGAATGCAATCCCTAAAGAATAGGAATTTTTTCCTTCCTTGACTTTGCAAGTATCATGGGAACTCCAATGGTTGTTTAGTTTCATGGGTGCAACACAAAAATCCTACAACTGATATTCAACTTCCCTTTCACCTAGATCTCAACTGGGTCTCCACTGGATCTAACATGCATGCAACTAATAATAGTAAATCCTCAGTTGCATGTGAGATCATTGATTGTTAATTAATTAATATTTAATTCAGTTGATCTCTCACTAGTGTATTACACAGTTGAAACTAGCACAATTGAGTTTAAATCACTTAAGTGAGTTAAACTGATTACAAACTGCATTAACTAATGCACCAATGCACTTCAAACTCTGTTACAAAAAGAATTTCTTTGCATGCCTCACCAACTACCTCTAACTCAAAATCCATGAGCTAACCGATTTTATCACTCTCAGTTAACTATTACAAGTTATTTTTGAGACTATATTAGATTTTACTGTCCATATTAATTAAGGGATAACTAAAATAGACATGCAAAATATTTAGCCCTATGGGCCCCACCGTAGTGTAGGTGCTCAATGCACTAGGTGTGGGTGCTAAAATTTTCTTGTTGAATCTCAACAACCAAGCCATCTGCTGTGAGACAATAATCTATATTCTATACTCTTGTACCTGTACCACTACCTATACTCTAATGAAACATGTACACAATCTCCATATACTTATCATCATGCTAACCGACTTGCAAGATACTATCCTGTAGATCTTTCCCATAGGAGCTCATAGTTTCTATATGATTTATGTGTACCCACCTGCTAAGATAATATTCAAAAATTTTCTCTTTACCTTTGTTATACCTAATCTTGAAGTCAAACTCACTAATCGTGGCCAACCATCTCGCTTGCCTAACTTTCAGATTCGACTAGTCAAATAGATACCTTAGTCTGTTGTGATCACTCATCAATACAAACCATCTACCTAGAAGATAGTGCTTCCACATCGTTAATGCATGAATGATTGATGCAAACTCTAGAGAATGTGTCAGATAGTTCTGTTTGTGTTCATTTAATTTTCACAACTCATAGCATACTACCTATCCATCCTACATAAGAAATCCACCAACTCCTCTCTTGCAAGAATCTGTACATACTACAAAGTCCTTGTCCGGACCTGCAATATTTAACACCGGAGCATGTGTTAACAACTACTTAAGTTTATCAAAACTAGGCTCACACTCCTTTGTCCACTCAAACTTATTACCTTTCCTCTGCAATAATGTAATATGATAAGCAATCTATGAGAAGTTCATGATGAACCTCCTGTAATAACCTATCGATCCTATGAATGATCTCACCTCATCCACATTCCTAGGAGCTACCCACTCCATGATGGCCCTTATATTTTCTAGATCTACTGCAATTTCCTCCTTGGAAACAACATGTCCCAAGTAATGTACCTCATCCTGAAAGAAATTACATTTGCTAAGATTAACATACAATTGATTCTCTCTTAGCAATCTCAACACTGTTGCTAATTGTTCGATATTCTCTTCCTCACTTTTATAATATACGAGTATATAATCAATGAACACAATAATTAACTTTTCCAGATAAGGATGCACCACACTATTCATATAGCACATAAATGTAGTTGGAGAATTAGTCAAATCGAAAGGAACTACAACAAACTCATAATGCATATATCTGGTCTGGAAGGTTGTCTTGTGAATGTCATCTTCCTTGATGCGTACCTGATGATATATCGATCTTAGATCAACATTTGAGAAAATTGCTACTCCCTTCAACTATTTGAAAATATCATCAATCCTTGACAACAAATACATGTTCTTGATGGTCTCTTTGTTCAACTGCATGTAGTCAATGCATAGTATGAGAATACCAACCTTCTTCTTCAAAAAAATACCGATGCATCCCATGGTGATACACTAGGCCTAATGTATATTTTTTTGAGCATCTCTTTCAGGTGAAAATTTAACTCTACCAACTCAGGTGTCTTCATCTTGCAAGGTGCTTTTAATGCTTGCGCTGCCCTTAGTACCAACTCAATATAAAATTCTACTTCCCTATGAGGTGCAAAATCTAAAATATCTGTGGGAAATAGATCCTGAAATTGTTGTAGAACATGGTACCTACTCAAAACATCTACATCCTCAAGTTCCTTGCCTTTCTCACTAGAAATATGCACTGCAAACAACACACACCCTTTTCTGCGACTATGCTTGATTTCCATAAATGTAACTATTCTTACTGATGTTTCTTTCTTCTTACCCTGTAAAACTCTTGGTTCCCCATTGTCATCCAAGAACTTAATGGCTTTGTAATAACAATCCACCTTGGTGATGTGAAGATATAGGAAATCCATACCTAATAGCATACTATATGATCCCAACAATAATATGTTTAAGTGCGTTGTTGTATAAATACCATTCAACTCAAATACACAAGTTGTTACCGAGTGATGAAATCTCTTCTTGGTAACTGTAGACAACTGCACTAACCAAGGCTCTGCATGCACTTCTCTATTCAAACCACACTTATCGAGTAATTTAGGACTAACATGATTTTAATTAGATCTAGGGTCAATCAAAATATAAATAACTTGGTCACAAAGCTTAATGTCCATCTCGATAATAGATGCTTGGTGATCTGCCTGCATGTTATCCAAAGCTTCATATATACTGGGAATACTATGTCCAACATCTCCCACTATTTGTGCCTCTTTTTCATTGTGTATTTGTGGTGTACACCCCTAATTTTGCGGGCAAATTCTCCTGCGATGATCTTTGCCACAAGTTCAACATTTTATAGGCTTCTAGCCCCCATCCTTATTTTTCTGCTCAGATCAAAATCCCTCTCCTCTTATCGATGCACTGAACTTCTTACGTGGTGAAGCATTCTCCTTGTTACCTTTATCCTTAGTCCTTTCTCACTTCTTGTCCCATTTTCCTTTATTCCTATCATTACCTTTCCAGTATGGCTTTGTCTCATATATATTATTCGATTTCTCATAACAATGCTTGAGTTTTCGAATGACCTCCTCCAATGATCTAGGCTTGTCAAACTAAATCTTATCTTTGAATGCTATCGAAAACACACTAATGAATATCTAAATCTTGGCATTCTCCTCCTTGAGGTAGCGACACATATCTCAATAACTCTAGGAAATTGCTAGTATACTCATCATCTGTCATGGAATCCATATTTAGATGATAAAACTCTTTTTCCCTGTATTCGTAGTATCTCTCTGATAGATACTTCTTCTAGAATAGCCTCTCCAAATCACTCCAAGTTAGCTCCTCCTCATAAATATCCCTAATTTTCTTCACATCTTCCCACTAAAAATCTGCTCCACCTTTGAGGTTGAATGTAGCTATTCTAGCTTTCATGTTTTCTGAGTAATCTTGCAACCTGAAAAACGTCTTCATACCAAGAAACCATGCCTCTACATCCTGCATTAGAGGAAATTTCAGCCTAAACTTGGTCTCCTAAGGAAGAATAATAAAATAATAGTTAGAATAATAAAATAATAGTTATGAATTTTGGAGGGAAAATAAGAAAACTACTTTTTTTAATTGTATTTTATGCTTATCGCCTTATCGGTTTACTCAAATTTCATGTTTAGACATGCATTAGATGCAAAATTAAATTCCACATCTAACGACTACCCACTATTCATACTTTTGAGAATACACACCTTGATAAAAATTGCAGATACATTAAAAAGTGTTTTAATGTATCTGCAATTTTTATCAAGGTTGGTCTTCTAAAAAGTATGCATAATGGGTACTCATTGCATGTGGAATTTAATTCCACATCTAATGAGTGTCTAAACTTGAAATTTGAGTAAACCTATTAGGAGATAAGCTAAAAATACAATTAAAAAAAGTAGTTTTTCTTCTTTTCCCTCCATCATATTTACATTAAAAAATGTGTTAATGTATCTGCAATTTTTATCAAGGTTGGTCTTCTCAAAAGTATGCATAATGGGTACACATTGCATGTGGAATTTAATTCCATGTCTAATAAGTGTCTAAACTTGAAATTTGAGTAAACCTGTAAGGAGATAAGAAAAAAATACAATTAAAAAAAGTAGTTTTTCTTCTTTTCCCTCCATCATATTTACATTAAAAAAATGTGTTAATGTATCTGCAATTTTTATCAAGCTGAGTCTTCTCAAAAGTATGCATAATGGGTACTCATTGCATGTGGAATTTAATTCCACATATAATGAGTGTCTAAACTTGAAATTTGAGTAAACCTATATGGAGATAAGCTAAAAATTCAATTAAAAAAAGTAATTTTTCTTCTTCTGCTTGAATTTTGATTGGTTTACATATTATGACATGGAAATTACATAGAAATTTCATGGGCACTTCTAGGCTGAATTTTTCTCTAATGTGGTTTCTTTATCTCTCCATCAAATGTAGGTGGTTTTTTCTTTCTTAAGATCTCTCTCTCTTGATGGTGCAGAAAACCTAGAGAAAATGGAACTCAAAGGGAGCTCACAAGCAAAAAGTAGAAAAATATGACAATGATGGGAGGATTAAAGTTAGATGAAAAGTATAGATCAAGAGTGATCCCTAGGCAACAAAAGGTAGTGAATGAATGGAAAACCCTTCTATTTATAACAAAATATTGAGTTACTCTAGATATCGGTGTATAATTAAAATATTATTAACCAAATCTAAATCCAACTTTCATGGAATATTTCATTATTTTTGTTGGAGGGAAAAGGAATTTGAATTTGGTCAAATTCCTTTATTTAGAAATAATAAATAAATAAATTATTTATTTATTATTTTAAGAATGTGGTTAAGGAATAATTAAATAAGCAATGAGTTATTCAATTATTTATAAATTATTTAGTCAAATTTAACAAGGAATATTATTAAATAATTATTTAAATAATTATTCCTAGAAAATAATAAGATAAATAATTATTTATCTAATTAATTTTCCTGTTTTGGGTTAAAGATGACCAGGAATATTAATTAAACAGTGGTTTAGTTAATTATCCCTAGAGTAAAATCAAACAAATAAGGATTTATCTAATTATTCCTCATGGGATTTCCTGTTTAGACTAGAAATAAATTATTAAACTATGGGTAATTAAATTATTTCTCATAGTGAAAGCAATTTTACTATGGTAAAAATTGTCATTAGGGGAATTTTGAGGTGTAAAATGGGCCTCCTAAGGAAATTATAAAATAATAGTGGAAATAATAAAATAAGATTTGATTTCATCATCAAATTTTAGAGGGAAAAAGGAAAAAATTACTTTTTCAACTCATATTTTCAACTTATCTCCCAATTGTTTTACTCAAATTTCGAGCGGCAGTACTCGTTGGGTGAAAAATTTAATTCCTCATCAAAGGAGTACCCATGTTGCATACTTTCGATGGGTCCGGCTACACGAAAAATGAGAAATACATTAAAAACATGATTGTAATCATGTTTTTTATGTATTTCTCATTTTTCGTGTAGCAGGGTCCATCGAAAGTGTGCAACATGGGTACTCATTAGATGATATATTAAATTTTTCTTCCACGGGTACTCTCACTCGAAATTTGAGTAAAAACTTTGGGAGATGAGTTGAAAATATGAGTTGAAAAAGTAGTTTTATTATTTTATTATTTTTTAATATTTTTACCCTTTGATTTAAAAAATGGTGAATCACCCCCATGGTTGACATCATCATATTGAATCCTATTGGTTCTTATAAAGTTTATTTTTGTTGTACATTTTTCTTAGGAGGCCCATTTTAGACCTCAAAATTCCCCTAATTCTTACATGGTGTACTTTAGTCCATCTAAAAGTAATAGGTTAGATGACCAAAAATTTGTGTAACAAACCTGATAAATGCATTACATATTTTAATTGAAAGGGTTTACCTGACTTCCTCTGGAAGGTAATGGTACCAATCTCAGTAGCATTATACCGCCCGTCATTGCCTATTTTAATACGCATCTTTAGATCCTTCTCCTCCAAGTCACTAAAAAGTTCCTTATCTCCCGTCATGTGAAAGGAAGTGCCACTACCCAAATACTACATAAATCCCAATGCACTTGACACCATGCATGCGATCAATGAGAATTCAAGCTCAAATTGTGAGGCCAAAGCCACACCAGCTGCAGATGCTTCAGCCTTCTTGTTCTTCTTCTTTTGTGGAAAATAGTAGCAAAATTCCCATGCTGATGATAGTGAAAACACTTCACCTTGGACATGTCCTGCTTCTTGCCATTCTTGGACTCGTATTTGGAATAGAATTTCTTCCCCTTCGCCTTCTTCACCTTCGTAGCCAAAGCATAATATTCTTCATCTTCATTCTTAGATGACGATCCATCTCTGGTGTTCGGTATAAACTCCTCATGCACCAAATTTGTCTACAGTCGTTCCAAATCTGGTAAATTTTCCCTTCCATTGTTAGAGTCTTGATAACTGTGCCAACTCTTGGGAAGTCCTAGGAGAGCCAAGCTCACCAAATCATCATTAGCGACAGTTATACCAATTCTCCCCAGTTCATCCTGACACTGGACAAACTTTGTTAGATATTTTGGTATGGAGTCGCCCTTCTCCATCTTGATCTTTCTGAGTTTATCTTTGAGCGCCAATTTCCTATGGTCGCTACTACTCTGGAATAGATCCTTCAAAGCCTTCCACATTTCATAAGGTGTGGCTTTCCCATGGAGGCTTGAGTTAATGTGGTCTCGTACTCCCTCCAATAGGATCCTCCTCGCCTTTACCACTTTCTTTTTCCATGCATCAATATTTGTTGCATCTGTCATAGTGGGTTTAGGAACATCATTGTCAATGAATTCCTTCGAGCCATTGTCTTTGAGTACTGACTCCATCTTGTCCTTCCCAGATATATAGATTGAGATGCCCTCGAGTTCATACTCCAACCTCAAGCCATTGAAATCCATTTCGATCCTGAGTCAACTGTAGCACCAAGAAAGTCTTTCTGCAAATTTGAATTCTATCCAGTCACAAACTCAAGTCCTCCTTCACAATCATGATTTCACGTGCTCTGATACCATGTAGAAATTATACAACATGCATGTATATCTTGGATTCAATTTGATATAACAATATACTAAAGTTAAATACTAAATTTCTTGAGGAATTAAAAACACAATCACCAATCACATGAACTAAAGAAGAATCAAATCAAACCATAATATAGATAATTTCCTGTGGAAATATTGTTGTTGAAAACCCCACTATATTCTACTATATATTCAACATGGATCATGAAAAAATTACATACAAACTCTTCTCACAAGATTCCTCCAGTACTCAGCTAATTGTCTCACATTGTCATACTTAAAAATGACCAATAATTAGCTAATTTACTGCCTCCAGACAACCTGCCTTGCTTGCACAATCCCTGATGAATGCAATCCCTAAAGAATAGGATTTTTTTCCTTCCTTGACTATGCAAGTATCATGGGAACTCCAATGGGTGTTTGGTTTCATGGGTGCAACAAAATAATCCTACAACTGATAGTCAACTTCCCTTTCACCTAGATCTCAACTAGGTCTCCACTGGATCTGACATGCATGAAACTAATAATAGTAAATCCTCAGTTGCATGTGAGATCACTGATTGCAAATTAATTAATATTTAATTTAGTTGATCTCTCACTAGTGTATCACACAATTAAAACTAGCACATCTAAGTTTAAATAACTCAAGTGAGTTAAATTAATTACAACCTTCATTAACTAATGCACCACTGCACTTCAAACTCTGTTACAACTAGAATTTCTCTGCATGCCTCACCAACTACCCCTATCTCAAAATCCATGAGCTAACTGATTTTATCACTCTCAGTTAACTATTACAAGTTATTTTCGAGACTAGATTACATTTTATTGTCCATATTAATTAAGGGATAACTAAAATAGACATGCATAAAATTTAGCCCTATGGGCCCCACCGTAGTGTAGGTGCTCAATGCACTATGTGTGGGTAAATTTTATTGTTGAATCTCAAAAACCAAGCCATCTGCTGTGAGACGATAATCCATATCCTCTACTCTTGTACCTGTACCTATACCTGTACCACTACATATACTCTAATGAAACATGCATACAATCTCCATATACTTATCATCATGCTAACCTACTTGCAAGATATTATCCTGTAGATCTTTCACATAGGAGCTCATAGTTTCTATATGATTTATGTGTACTCGCTTGCTAAGATAATTTGCAAAAATGTTCTCTATACCTTTGTTATACCTGATCTCGAATTCAAGCTCACTAATCGTGGCCAACCATCTCACTTGCCTAACTTTCAGATTCGGCTGGTCAAATAGATACCTCAGTCTATTGTGATCACTCATGAAAACAAACCATATACCCAGAAGATAGTGCTTCCACATCTTCAATGCATGAATGATCGATGCCAACTCCAGAGCATGTGTCAGATAGTTCTGTTTGTGCTTATTTAATTTTCACAACTCATAGCATACTACCTATCCATCTTACATAAGAAATCCACCAAGTCCTCTCTTGCAAGAATCTATACATACTACAAACTCCTTGTCCAAACCTGCAATATTTAACACCGGAGCATGTGTAAACAACTACTTAACTTACTCAAAACTATGCTGACACTCCTCCGTCCATTCAAACTTATTACCTTTCCTTTGCAATAATGTAATAGGATAAGAAATCTGTGAGAAGTTCGCGATGAACCTCTTGTAATAACTTATCGATTCTATGAAGGATATCACCTCATCCACATTCCTAGGAGCTACCCACTCCATGATGGCCCTTATATTTTCTAGATATACTACAATTCCCTCCTTGGAAACAACATGTCCCAAGTAATGTACCTCAGTCTGAAAGAAACTACATTTGCTAAGATTAACATACAACTGATTCTCTCTTAAAAATCTCAACACTGCTGCTAATTGTTCGACATTCTCTTCCTCACTTTTAGAATATACAATTATATAATCAATGAACACAATAATTAACTTGTCCAAGTAAGGACGCAACACATTATTCATCAAGCACATAAATGTAGCTGGAGAATTAGTCAAACCAAAAGGAACTACAACAAACTTATAATGCACATACCTGGTCTGGAAGGTTCTCTTGTGAATGTCATCTTCCTTGATGCATACTTGATGATATATCAATCTTAGATCAATCTTTGAGAACATTGCTACTCCCTTCAACTGTTCGAACAAATAATCAATCCTCGACAATGGATACCTATTCTTGATGGTCATTTTGTTCAACTGCATGTAGTCAATGCACAGTCTGAGAGTACCATCCTTCTTCTTCAAAAACAATACCGATGCACCCAATGGTGATACACTTGGCCTAATGTATATTTTTTCGAGCATCTCTTTCAGGTGCAACTTTAAATCTACCAACTCAGGTGTGTTCATATTGCAAGGTGCTTTTGATGCTGGATTTGACCCTAGTACGAACTCAATATAAAAGTCTACTTCCCTATGAGGTGGAAAATCTGAAATTTCTGTGTGAAATATATCCTGAAATTTTTGTAGAACTTGGTACCTACTCAAAACATCTACATCCTCAAATTCCTTACCTTTGTCACTAGAAATATGCACTGCAAACAAAACACACCCTTTTCTCCGACTATGCTTGACCTGCATAAATGTAACTATTCTTACTGACGTTTATTTCTTCTTACCCTGTAAAAATCTTGGTTCCCCATTCTCATCCAAGAACTTAATAGCTTTGTAATAACAATCCACCTTGGTGATGTGAAGATATAGACAATCCATACCCAATAACATACTATATGATCCCAACAATAATATGTTTAAGTGTGTTGTTGTAGAAATACCATTCAACTCAAATACACAAGTTTTTACTGAGTGATGAACTCGCTTCTTGGTACCTGTAGCCAACTGCACTAACCAAGACTATGCATGCACTTCTCTATTCAAACCACACTTATCTAGTAATTCGGGATTAACATAATTATAATTAGATCTAGTGTCAATCAAAATAGAAATAACTTGGTCACAAAGCTTGACTTCCATCTCGATAATAGATGCCTAGTGATATGCTTGCATGTTATCCAGAGCTGCAAAGATACTGGGAATAATATGTCCAACATCTCCCACTATTTGTGCCTCTTTTTCATTGTGTATTTGTGGTGTACACCCCTAATGTTGCGGACAATCTCTCTTGCGATGATCTTTGCCACAAGTCCAACATTTTATAGGCTTCTAGCCCCCATCCTTATTTTTCTCCTCAAATCAAAATCCCTCTCCTCTTCCCGATGCACTGAACTTCTTACGTGGTGAAGCATTCTCCTTGTTACCTTTATCCTTAGTCCTTTCTCACTTATTGTCCCATTTTCCTTTATTCTTATCATTACCTTTCCAGTATGGTTTTATTTCATATATGTTATTCGATTGCTCATAACAATGCTTGAGTTTTCGAATGACCTCCTCCAATGATCTAGGCTTGTCAAACTAAATCTTCTCTTTGATTTCTATCGGCAACCCACTGATGAATATCTAAATCTTGGCCTTCTCCTCCTTGAGGTAGCGGCATATATCTCAATAACTCTAGGAACTTCCTAGTATACTCAGCATCTGTCATGGAATCCATATTTAGCTCATAAAACTCTTTTTTGTTATATTCATAGTATCTCTCTGATAGATACGTCTTCCATAATAACCTCTCCAACTCACTCCAAGTCATCTCCTCCTCATAAATATCCCTAATGGTCTTCACATCTTCCCACTAAATATCTGCTCTACCTCTGAGGTTGAATGTAGCTATTCTGGATTTCATGTTTTTTGAGTAATATTGCAACCTGAAAATATTATTCATACCAAGAAACCATGCCGCTAGATCCTGCTTTAGAGGAAATTTCAGCCTAAAATTGGCCTCCTAAGGAAAAATAATAAAATAATAGTTAGAATAATAAAAGAATAGTTATGAATTTTGGAGGGAAAATAAGAAAACTACTTTTTTAATTGTATTTTCTGCTTATCGCCTTATCGGTTTACTCAAATTTCATGTTTAGACACGCATTAGATGCGAAATTAAATTCCACATCTAACGACTACCCACTATTCATACTTTTGAGAATACAAACCTTGATAAAAATTGCAGATACATTAAAAAACGTGTTAATATATCTGCAATTTTTATCAAGGTCGGTCTTGTCAAAAATATGCATAATGGGTACTCATTGCATGTGGAGTTTAATTCCACATCTAATGAGTGTATAAACTTGAAATTTGAGTAAACTATAATGTGATAAGATAAAAATACAATTTAAAAAAGTAGTTTTTCTTCTTTTCCCTCCATCATATTTACATTAAAAAACGTGTTAATGTATTTGCAATTTTTATCAAGGTCGGTCTTCTAAAAAGTATGCATAATGGGTACACATTGCATGTGGAATTTAATTCCACATCTAATGAGTGTATAAACTTGAAATTTGAGTAAACATATAAGGAGATAAGCTAAAAATACAATAAACAAAAAGTAGTTTTTCTTCTTTTCCCTCGATCATATTTACATTAAAAAACGTGTTAATGTATCTGCAATTTTTATCAAGCTCGGTCTTCTCAAAAGTATGAATCATGGGTACTCATTACATGTGGAATTTAATTCCACATCTAATGAGTGTCTAAAATTGAAATTTGAGTAAACCTATAAGGAGATAAGCGAAAAATTCAATTAAAAAAAAAAGTTTTTCTTCTTCTTCTTGAATTTTGATTGGTTTACATATTATGACACGGAAATTACATGAAAATTTCATGGGAACTTCTAGGCTGAATTTTTATCTATGTGGTTTCTTCATCTCTCTGTCAAATGTAGGTGCTTTTTTGCTTCTTTAGATCTCTCTCCATTGATGGTGCAAAAAGCCTAGACAAAATGGAACTCAAAGGGAGCTCACAAGCAAAAAGTAGAAAATTATGACAATGATGGGAGGATCAAAGTCAGACGAAAAGTATAGATCAAGAGTGATCTCTAGGCAACAAAAGGTAGTGAATGAATGGAAAACCCTTCTATTTATAAGAAAATATTGAGTTACTCTAGATATCGATGCATAATTAAAATATTATTAACCAAATCTAAATCCAACTTTCAAGGAATATTTTATTATTTTTGTTGGAGGGAAAAGGAATTTGAATTTGGTCAAATCGCTTTATTTTGAAACAATAAATAAATAAATGATTTATTTATTATTTTAAGAATGTGGTTAAGGAATAATTAAATAAACAATGAGTTATTCAATTATTTATAAATTATTTAGTCAAATTTAACAAGGAATATTATTAAATAATTATTTAAATAATTATTCCTAGAAAATAATAAGATAAATAATGATTTATCTAATTAATTTTCCTGTTTTGGGTTAAATATGACCAGGAATATTAATTAAATAGTGGTTTAGTTAATTATCCCTAGAGTAAAATCAAACAAATAAGGATTTATTTAATTATTCCTCATGGGGTTTCCTGTTTAGACTAGAAATAACTTAATAAACTATGGGTTATTAAATTATTTCTCATAGTGAAAGCAATTTTACTATGGTAAAATTTGTCTTACATGGTGTACTTTAGTCCATCTAATATTAATAGGTTAGATGACCAAAAATTGGTGTAACAAACCTGATAAATGCATTACATCTTTTAATTGAAAAGGTTTACCTGACTGCCTCTAGAAGGTAATGGTACCAATCCCGGTAGCACTGTACCACTTGTCATTTCCCATTTCAATACACATCTTTAGATCCTTCTCCTCCAAGTCACTGAAAATTTCCTTGTCTCCTGTCATGTGAAAGGAAGTGTCACTACCCAAATACCACACAGATCCCAATGCACTTGGCACCATGCATGCACACAATGAGAAGTCAAGCTCAAATTACGAGGCCAAAGCCACACCAGCTGCAGATCCTCTAGCCTTCTTTTTCTTCTTCTTTTGTGGAAAATAGTAGAAAAATGCCCATGCTCATGACAGTGAAAACACTTCACCTTGGACATGTCCTACTTCTTGCCATTCTTGGACTCAGATTTGAAATAGAATTTCTTCCCCTTCCCCTTCTTCACCTTGGTAGCCAAAGCACAATATTCTTCATCTTCATTCTTAGATGAAGATCCATCTCTGGTGTTTTGTCTAAACTCCTCATGCACCAAATTCGACTACAGTCATTCCAAATCTGGTAAATTTTCCCTTCCATTAATAGAGTCTTGATAACTGTGCCAACTCTTGGGAAGTCTTAGGAGAGCCAAGCTCACCAAATCATTAGTAGCGATAGTTATACCAATCCTCCCTAGTTCATCCTAACATTGGAAAAACTTTGTTAGATATTTTGGTATGGAGTCACCCTTCTCCGTCTTGATCTTCCTGAATTTATCTTGGAGCACCAATTTCCTATGGTCATTACTACTATGGAATAGATCTGTCAAAGCCTTCCACATTTCATATGGTGTGGCTTTACCAAGGAGACTTGAGGAAATATGGTATTGTACTCCCCCCAATAGGATCCTCCTTGCCTTTGCCACTTTCTTTTTCCATGCATCAATATTTGCAGCATATGTCACAGTGGGTTTAGGAACATCATTGTTAATGAATTCCTCCGAGCCATTGTCTTCAAGTACTGACTCCATCTTGTCCTTCCAAGAAATATAGTTTGAGCTGCCCTCGAGTGCATACTCCAACCTCAAGCCATTGAAAGCCATTTCGATCCTAAGTCAACTGTAGCACCAAGAAAGTCTTTCTGCAAATTCGAATTCTATCCAGTCACAAACTCAACTCCTGCTTCATAATCATGATTTACAGTGTTCTGATACCATGTAGAAATTATACAGCACGCATGTATATCTTGGATTCAATTTTATATAACAATATACTAAAGTTAGACACTGAATATCCCAAGGAATTAAAAACACAATCGCCAAGCACATGGAGTAAAGAAGAATAAAATCAAACCACAATACAAATAATTTCCTGTGGAAATATTGTTGTTGAAAACCCCATTATCTTCCATTGTATATTCAACATGGATCATGAAAAAATTACATACAAACTCTTCTCACAAGAGCCCTCCAGTACTCAGATGATTGTCTCACACTACCATACATAAAAATGACCAATACTTAGCCAATTTACTGCCTCTAGACAACCTGCCTTGCTTGCACAATCCCTCATGAATGCAATCCCTAAAGAATATGAATTTTTCCTTCCTTGACTGCGCAAATATCATGGGAAATCCAATGGGTGTTTGGTTTCATGGGTGCAACACAATAATCCTACAACTGATAGTCAACTTCCCTTTCACCTAGATCTCAACTGGGTCTCCACTGGATTTGACAAGCATGCAACAAATAATAGTAAATCCTTAGTTGCATGTGAGATCACTGATTATGAATTAATTAATATTTAATTCATTTGATCTCTCACTAGTGTATCACACAATTAAAACTAGCACAACTGAGTTTAAATCACTTAACTGAGTTAAACTGATTACAACCTGCATTAACTAATGCACCACTGCACTTCAAACTCTGTTACAACTATAATTTCTCTACATGCCTCACCAACTATCTCTAACTCGAAATCCATGAGCTAACTAAGTTTATCTCTCTCAGTTAACTATTACAAGTTATTTTTGAGACTAGATTACATTTTATTGTCCATATTAATTAAGGGATAACTAAAATAGACACGCACCAAATTTAGCCCTATGGGCCTCACCCTAGTGTAGGTGCTCAGTGCACTAGGTGTGGGTGCTGAAATTTTCTTGTTGAATCTCAACAAACAAGACATCTGCTATGAGATGATAATCCATATCCTGTACTCTTGTACCTGTACCACTACATGTACCTTTACCTATACTCTAATGAAACATGTGCACAATCTCCATTTACTTATCATCATGCTAACCTACTTGCAAGATCCTATCCTGTAGATATTTCCCATAGGAGCTCATAGTTGCTATATGATTTATGTGTACCTAACTGCTAAGATAATTTGCAACAATGTTCTCTTTACCTTTGTTATACCTGATCTCAAAGTCAAACTCACTAATCGTGGCCAACCATCTCGCTTGCCTAAATTTTAGATTCAGCTAGTCAAATAGACACCTCAGTCTTTTGTGATCACTCATGAATACAAACCATCTACCCAAAAGATAGTTCTTCCACATCTTCAATGCATGAATGATTGATGCCAATTCCAGAGCATGCGTCGAATAGTTTTGTTTGTGCTCATTTATTTTTCACAACTCATAGCATACTACCTATCCATCCTACATAAGAAATCCACCAAGTCCTCTCTTGCAAGAATCTGTACATACTACAAACTCCTTGTCCAGACCTTCAATATTTCACACTGGAGCATGTGTCAACAACTACTTAAGTTGCTCAAAACTAGGCTCACACTCCTCCATCCATTCAAACTTATTATGTTTCTTTTGCAATAATGTAATAGGATAAGCAATCTGTAAGAAGTTCGTGATGAACCTACTGTAATAACCTATCGATCCTATGAAGGATCTCACCTCATCCACATTCCTAGGAGCTACCCACTCCATGATGGCCCTTATATTTTCTAGATCTACTGCAATTCCCTCCTTGGAAACAACATGTCCCATGTAATGTACCTTAGTCTGAAAGAAACTACATTTGCTAACGTTAACATACAACTGATTCTCTCTTAGAAATCTCAACACTGCTGCTAATTGTTCGACATTCTCTTCCTCACTTTTAGAATATACGAGTATATAATCAATGAACACAATAATTAACTTTTCCAGTTAAGGACGCAACACACTATTCATTAAGCACATAAATGTAGCTGGAGAATTACTCAAACCGAAATGAACTACAACAAACTCATAATGCACATACCTGGTCTGGAAGGTTTTCTTGTGAATGTCATCTTCCTTGATGTGTACCTGATGATATATCGAACTTAGATCAATCTTTGAGAACATTTCTACTCCCCTCAACTGTTCGAACAAATCATCAATCCTCGACAACGGATACCTATTCTTAATGGTCAATTTGTTCAACTGCATGTATTCAATGCAAAGTCTAAGAGTACCATCCTTCTTCTTCAAAAACAATACCGATGCGCCCCATGGTGATACACTTGGCCTAATGTATATTTTTTCGAGCATCTCTTTCAGGTGCAACTTTAACTCTACCAACTCAGGTGTGTTCCTCTTGCAAGGTGCTTTTGATCCTAGAGATGCCCCTAGTACCAACTCAATATAAAATTCTACTTCCCTATGAGGTGGAAAATCTGAAATTTCTGTGGGAAATACATCCTGAAATTGTTGTAGAACTTGGTACCTGCTCTAAACATCTACATCCTCAACTTCCTTAATTTTTCACTAGAAATATACACTCCAAACAACACACACCCTTTTCTGTGACTATGCTTGAACTGCATAAATATAACTATTCTTACTGATGTTTCTTTCTTCTTACCCTGTAAAACTCTTGGTTCCCCATTGTCATCCAAGAACTTAATGGCTTTGTCATAACAATCCACCTTGGTGATGTGAAGATATAGACAATCCATACCCAATAGCATACTATATGATCCCAACAATAATATGTTTAAGTGTGTTGTTGTAGAAATGCCATTCAACTCAAATACACAAGTTGTTACTGAGTTATGAAATCGCTTCTTGGTACCTATAGCCAACTACACTAACCAAGACTCTGCATGCACTTCTCTATTCAAACCACACTTATCCTGTAATTTTGGACTAACATAATTATAATTAGATCTAGGGTCAATCAAAACAGAAATAACTTGGTCACAAAGCTTAACGTACATCTCGATAATAGATGCCTTGTGATGTGCCTGCACGTTATCTAGAGGTCCAAAGATACTATGAATAGTATGTCCAACATCTCCCACTATTTGTGCCTCTTTTGCATTGTGTATTTGCGGTGTACACCCCTAATGTTGTGGACAATCTCTCCTGCAATGATCTTTGCCACAAGTCCAACATTTTATAGGCTTCCAGCCCCCATCCTTATTTTTCTCCTCAGATCAAAATCCCTCTCCTCTTCCTGATGCACTAAACTTCTTAGGTGGTGAAGCATTCTTCTTGTTACCTTTATCCTTAGTCCTTTCTCACTTCTTATCCCATTTTCCTTTATTCTTATCATTACCTTTCCTGTATGGCTTTGTCTCATATATGTTATTCGATTTCTCATAACAATGCTTGAGTTTTCGAATGACCTCCTCCAATGATCTAGGCTTGTCAAACTAAATATTCTCTTTGAATGCTATCAACAACCCACTGATGAATATCTGAATCTTGGCCTTCTCCTCCTTGAGGTAGTGGCACATATCTCAATAACTCTAGGAACTTGCTAGTATACTCATCATTTGTCATGGAATCCATCTTTAGCTCATAAAACTCGTTTTCCCTGTATTCGTAGTATCTCTCTGATAGATACTTCTTCCAGAATAGCCTCTCCATCTCACTCAAAGTCAGCTCCTCCTCATAAATATCCCTAATTTTCTTCACATCTTCCCACTAAATATCTACTCTATCTCTGAGGTTGAATGTAGCTATTCTAGCTTTCATGTTTTCTGAGTAATATTGCAACCTGAAAAACTTCTTCATACCAAGAAACTGTTCCTCTACTTCCTGCATTAGAGGAAATTTTAGCCTAAAATTAGCCTCCTAAGGAAAAATAATAAAATAATAGTTAGAATAATAAAATAATAGTTATGAAATTTGGAGGGAAAATAAGAAAACTACTTTTTTTACTTGTATTTTCTCCTTATCGCCTTGTTAAACTCCACATCTAACGACTACCCACTATTCATACTTTTGAGAATACACACCTTGATAAAAATTGCAGATACATTAAAAAATGTGTTAATGTATTTGAAATTTTTATCAAGGTCAGTCTTCTCAAAAGTATGCATAATGGGTACTCATTGCATGTGGAATTTAATTCCACATCTAATGAGAGTCTAAACTTGAAATTTGAGTAAACCTATAAGGAGATAAGCTAAAAATACAATTAAAAAAAGTAGTTTTTCTTGTTTTCCCTCTACCATATTTACATTAGAAAACGTGTTAATGTATCTACATTTTTTATCAAGGTCGGTCTTCTCAAAAGTATGCATAATGGGTACACGTTGCGTGTGGAATTTAATTCCACATCTAATGAGTGTCTAAAATTGAAATTTGAGTAAACCTATAAGGAGATAAGCTAAAAATACGATTAAAAAAAGTAGTTTTCCTTCTTTTCCCTCAATCATATTTACATTAAAAAATGTGTTAATTTATCTGCAATTTTTATCAAGGTTAGTCTTCTCAAAAGTATGCATAATGGGTACTCATTTCATGTGGAATTTAATTCCACATCTAAGGAGTGCCTAAACTTGACATTTGAGCAAAGCTATAAGGAAATAAGCTAAAAGTTCAATTTAAAAAAAATAGTTTTTCTTCTTCTTCTTGAATTTTGATTGGTTTACATATTATGACATGGAAATTACATGAAAAGTTGATGGGCACTTCTTGGCTGAATTTTTCTCTGATGTGGTTTCTTCATCTCTCCATCAAATGTAGGTGGTTTTTCCTTCTTAAATGCATCTGGAAAATATCCCCTGTCACTCCTCCTGTAAGGATGATAACGATGATGATCGCGATGTCTGTCATAAATAGAACTAGAATGATACCTATGTCTATCACCTCTCTAATCATGTCATCTCTATCTGACATGTGACCATTGGGAAACCTACTTCCATATGCTCCATTGGTCCCATACTCCTATCCATAGCTGATCCAAAGTGGTCCTTGTTTTTGCAATTTTGAAAAACATTGAAGGATGACTACATTAACCTCTCCTTGCTTTTCCTGTGCCTATATGAGTTTGTCATTATCTTCTTTGCAACTCCTTATTTCTTCCTTCAAAATTCTCAGAGTGTCTGCCAAGTCAGAAGAGTTCCCAACACCATGTTTCTCATCTAATTCATAGGGATAATATTTGTAGTCTACCATCTTTCTATTCATCTTTGATTTCTTTTCTATAATGCATACTATTTTAGCTAAACCAAATCACAATAAACCAACATTCCTTAGCATAATTCGAGGAGGATATCTCATCTGCAAGATCAACCAATCAGCATAATACATGTATAGACATAATCATATAACATATAGAAAAATAGCACATATGTGTATCAAGACGTTTACGTCATTCTAGTTAGATTCCAATCGTCAATGCATGACCACATCACTACACATACTATGACCACATGCATGAAAACATCCACCATACCAAAGCACATGGGAAATACGCAAGCATAAACATCATGCAATCAAGCATAAATGGAAAATACATGTGAAAAGATGTAACCACATGAAACCAAACATGCACGGGAAATACATGTAACAACATATAATGACATGTAGAAACAAAATGTAACCAATAATACACTCGTGATGACATAGTGTAAAACAACACCATCAACCTACTCATGGTGACATAACTGCAACTATGAGCAACACTGTGCGGATGCAGTAAGGACATACACTACAAGTAGGAGAAACACATATGCAACCAATAGGAATGTATGACCAACACACCGCCCATCTAGTCCAATGGGTGAACCATGCTTTGATACCACTCTGTAAAACTATCATCCCACATTTACCCAGGTAACTGACCAACTGGGGTAAACATGTGATGAGAGGCTTCTATGATTAAATTCAACCTCCTAGGTGACCTTAAGGAAGTGGAATAGACAAAAACACATCATACATACATTCCAAATCAGCAACAAGACTCCCAGGAACCATCTGAACCACTCAGGTGACTAGCCCCTAGGTCCCACTAAGTTTTTAACTCACTTAACCCCTGGATTCTCCCACCATATAGGCATGGGTGCATTTGGGAGGCTATGTAAACTTCCATGACATATTATCCAGGTAGATATCGGTGGCCACCCACCTACTCCATTTGGACTAGCACCATCAATTCTTGCAGCTCTTCACATACAACACAACTTACTATTTTTAGCAGGTTTTCGGGTCCTCCACTCCCGGAGCCGTTTCAGGGCCTTAATGATCCAGGTGGATATTGGTGGCCACCCACCTATTCCATTTGAACCCCCACCATCAGTTCTTTCAATTTTCAAGTTGCAACAAAACTTACTATTTTTAGTAGTTTTTTGGGTCCTTAACTTCCGGAGCCGTTTTGAGACCCTAAACAACATTTTTTGGGAAAACAGAGAGCAACATAGGTCCATGGACTGATGTTTCTCATTCAAAAGTTGTACTCCTTGGATAGATCTTTCTAACGAGCTATTGAGCGCGTAAAACGGAGATCGGGTGCCAAAGTTATGCCCCCGGGAAGTTGAACCACCAATTTACCCAAACGGGCGCCCACAGTTTTGGCGCCTCATCTCCTACGGTTAGGTTTTTGGAAGTTTCAGATTCTACATTGTTTCTCAACAATAAATAGGCCCTCGAGCCTCATTGTAACACAGTTCAGAGGTCTGTAGCCATCACATCTCTTCTCAGAGATTCGCTACCAGCACCCTAGCTATTTTATTTCCATTATGCCTGTAAGCATATTTCTGTTATTCGATATTAATGAAATGAAGTGTTATTTCCGCTGCATCTTTGTATTTATGGTTATAAGTGTATTTTGTTGCGTTATTACATAAATTTGGATCAGTGGTATCATAGCAGTCTGCTCTTTCTCGATACTTCTTTGCATGTCCCCAACGAGGTCAGTGTATAAGGAGTTAGGGCTCGATCTGGTTGAACCTTTGCAAGATCAACCTCGCCAACCCCGATGACCATCCATGGCGGAAGAAAAGAAAGACAAGGGAGCAGGAGATCCTATCAAAATACCACCGAGGAGGCCTCGAGAAACAAAGGAAATCGTGACAGGATAACTCTGAGCCAACGACTGCCCACATGGTGCCTCGCATCCACAGCCCACTTCCGGAGGCGCCACTCCCTTCAAGGTACAGAACTTTTGAAATTCCTATATTTGAAGGAAAAATATATGCAGACGCCTGTGAGACAGATGGTTAAATTTGTTGGAAGGGTATTTCTCATTCATGACTTCTCCGACCGAGAAAAGATTATTTTTGCACTCCTCAAAGTCGCCCCCCATGTCAAAGATTGGTGGATCTGAATGTCGTGAACAAGAGGGTTAAGAGGAACCTCTCTTTTCTCAAATAATAATTCCATTTGAATTCGTTCCGAGACGGCATCAAGGAACAATATTACCCTGTGGGGAGCTATGAGGACAAATACATCCAATGGACCACGCTGCGGCAATAAAAGGATCAAGATGTGCACGAACTGACGAATCTGTTCCATACCCTGCGCACAAAGTTGGGTATTAAAGATTCAGAGAGACATTTGGTGCTCAAGTACCGCGGCTGTCTGCACAAACACATTCAGGAGGAAATGGAGTTCCTCGACATTACATCGCTTGGCATGGCATATCGCTATGCCGCCAAGATCGAGCAGAAATTTAAGCAGAAGAAGCGAGACTTTGGATCTGCAAATCCGAAAGGTGCCCCCGAACCGAAGAACAAGGGGCAAGGCCAAAGCAATGCGACTCAGAACAAAACCACAAATCCAAAGAAGGACACAGGGAAGTGGTGTGAATTTCATAACAGCCCCACTCACAGCACAAATGAGTGTCGGGCCAAACAGTCTTTGGTGGCTGAACTAAAGGCACCCGAATCAGATGCATTTTCTAATCCTGAGTTAGAACCAGACAAAGGCAATGACAAAGGGAAGCAGATCATTGATGCGGATCCTAGTGCCATTGTTGCCACCACCAAGATCCAAAAGGAGGGTCCAGAGGATCCAGAGGAGGGGGAGTGCCTCTTCCAGTCGCAGATGTGGGTGAAGGGTTCTCCGCTGTAGTTTCTCATCGATAGAGAAGCCAGAAGAACCTCATTTCAGCAGAGGTCGTGAAGCGGCTCGGCCTACCAACCGTAGCACACCTTCAGCCGTATACCATCGGGTGGCTCCACACAGGGAGAGATCTCCGCATCCGCCAGCAGTGCCACCTTCCATATAGTATCAAGCCATTCACGGATGAGGTATTGTGTGATGTTGCTCCTCTTGATGTAGCTGATGTATTATTGGGCCAACCATACTTATGGAGGCGACATGCTGTGTATGAGTCTAGGCCTCGTGTTGTTATTATTACTTTGGGAAATAACTTGTACAGGATACCGAAGGTAGTACCACCTCCTGTCATCTCTTTGACTACTGCAAAACAACGCAGTAAGATTGTTTCCCAAACCAGGAAATTCATTTTCCTTAAAAATCACTCACGAGGAAAGAACAATATTGTGGCCACAACCTCGAAACAGGGCTCCCTTGCACGGCTGCAGCAGATGGAAAAATTCATGGAGGAATACGAGGAAGTTTTCCCCTCACTCATAGAGGTTCCTCTACACTGTCAGGACAAGCACTCCATTGATCTGACTCCCAACGCACCACCGCCTGATGTTTTCATACATCCTGCAACTACACATACATAATCCAAACATGTACTGTCTGAGGCTGATAAAGAAACCAAATTTACTAAATGCATCCAACATGTCCACCCGCAGGTCCTTGACATCTTCAACACATCTAATACTCAGTTTAACAGAATTTGCCTCATCTCATGGAGGATCTCAACGCAATGGGGACCATTGCTTCCTAAGGAGGGAGGAATGACCCAGGTAGATATCGGTGACCACCCACCTACTCCATTTGGACTAGCACCATCAATTCTTGTAGCTCTTCACATACAGCACAACTTACTATTTTTAGCAGGTTTTCGGGTCCTCCACTCCCGGAGCCGTTTCGGGGCCTTCATGATCCAGGTGGATATTGGTGGCCACCCACCTATTCCATTTGAACCCCCACCATCAGTTCTTTCAATTTTCAAGTTGCAACAAAACTTACTATTCTTAGCAGTTTTTTGGGTCCTGAACTTCTGGAGCCGTTTTGAGGCCCTAAACGACATTTTTTGGGAAAACGGAGAGCAACATGGGTCCATGGACAGATGTTGCTCATTCAAAAGTTTCACTCCTCGGATAGATGTTTCTAACGAGCTATTGAGCGCGTAAAACGGAGATCGAGTGCCAAAGTTATGCCCCTGGGAAGTTGAACCACCAATTTACCCAAACGAGCGACCACAGTTTTGGCGCCTCATCTCCTACGGTTAGGTTTTTGGACGTTCCAGATTCTACATTGTTTCTCAACAATAAATAGGCCCTCGAGCCTCATTGTAACACAGTTTAGAGGTCTGTAGCCATCACATCTCTTCTCAGAGATTCGCTACCAGCACCCTAGCTGTTTTATTTCCATTCTGTCTGTAAGCAAATTTCAATTCTTTGATATTAATGAAATGAAGAGTTATTTCCGCTGCATCTCTGTATTTATGGTTATATGTTTATTCTGTTGCGTTCCTGCATAAATCGGGATCAGTGGTATCAGAGGGGTTCTGCTCTTTCTTTGTTTTTCTTTGCATGTCCCCAACGCGATCAGGGTATAAGGAGTTAGGGCTCGATCTAGTTGAACCCTTGCAATATCAGCCTCGCAAACCCCGATGAACTCCCATGGCGGAAGAAAAGAAAGACGAGGGAGCAGGAGATCCTATCAAAATACTGCTTGAGGAGGCCCTCAAGAAACAAAGGAACGCGATGATGGATAACTTTGCTCAAATCCTTCAACGACTTCCCACATATGGCGCATCTGCATCCAACAGCCACTCTGGAGGCGCCACTCCCTTCAAGGTACAGGTAAACTTTGAAATTCCTATATTTGAAGGAAAAATAGATGTAGACACTATAGATAGATGGTTAAATTTGTTGGAAGGGTATTTCTCGGTCCATGACTTCTCTGACTGAGAAAAGATTATTTTTGCACTCCTCAAAGCCGCCCCCCATGTCAAAGACTGGTGGGAAACCTACCGTGAGCAAGAGGGCAAAGGGGAACCCTCTCTGTTCTCGGCCACACCCACTTGGAATTCGTTCTGAGACGGCATCAAGGAACAATATTACCCCGTGGGGAGCTATGAGGACAAATACATCCAATGGACCACGTTGCGGCAACAAAAGGATCAAGATGTGCACGAACTAACGAATCTGTTCCATACCCTGCGCACAAAGTTGGGTATTAAAGATTCAGAGAGACATTTGGTGCTCAAGTACCGCGGCTGTCTACACAAACACATTCAGGAGGAAATGGAGTTCCTCGACATTACATCGCTTGGCACGGCATATCGCTATGCCGCCAAGATCGAGCAAAAATTTAAGCAGAAGAAGCGAGACTTTGGATCTGCAAATTCGAAAGGTGCCCCCGAACCGAAGAACAAGGGGCAAGGCCAAAGCAATGCGACTCGGAACAACACCACAAATCCAAAGAAGGACACAGGGAAGTGGTGTGAATTTCATAACAACCCCACTCACAGCACAAACGAGTGTCGGGCCAAACAGTCTTTGGTGGCTGAACTAAAGGCACCCGAATCAGATGCATTTTCTGATCCTGAGTTAGAACCAGACAAAGGCAATGACAAAGGGAAGCAGATCATTGATGTGGATCCCAGTGCCATTGTTGCCACCACCAAGATCCAGAAGGAGGGTCTAGAGGATCCAGAGGAGGGGGAGCGCCTCTTCCAGTCGCAGATGTGGGTGAAGGGTTCTCCGCTGCAGTTTCTTGTCGATAGCGGAAGCCAAAAGAACCTCATTTCAGCAGACGTCGTGAAGCGGCTCGGCCTACCAACCTTAGCACACCCGCAGCCGTATACCATCGGGTGGCTCCACCCAGGGAGAGATCTTCGCATCCGCCAACAGTGCCGACTTCCATACAGTATCAAGCCATTCACGGATGAGGTATTGTGTGATGTTGCTCCTCTTGATGTAGCTGATGTATTATTGGGCCAACCATACTTGTGGAGGCGACATGCTGTGTATGAGTCTAGGCCTCGTGCTGTTATTATTACTTTGGGAAATAACGTGTACAGGATACCGGAGGTGGTACCGCCTCTTGTCATCTCTTTGACTACTGCAAAACAACGCAGTAAGATTGTTTCCCAAACCAGGAAATTCATTTTCCTTACAACTCACTCACGGGGAAAGAAAAGTATTGTGGCCACAGCCTCGAAACAGGGCTCCCTTGCACGGCTGCAGCAGATGGACAAAGTCATGGAGGAATACGAGGAAGTTTTCCCCTCACTCATAGAGGTTCCTCTACACTGTCAGGACAAGCACTCCATTGATCTGACTCCCAACGCACCACCACCTGATGTTGCCATACATCCTGCAACTACACATACATAATCCAAACATGTACTGTCTGAGGCTGATAAAGAAACCAAATTTACTAAATGCATCCAGCATGTCCACCCGCAGGTCCTTGACATCTTCAACACATCTAATACTCAGTTCAACAAAATTTGCCTCATCTCATGGAGGATCTCAACGCAATGGGGACCATTGCTTCCTAAGGAGGGAGGAATGATCTAGGTGGATATCGATGGCCACCCACCTATTTCATTTGGACTAGCACCATCAATTCTTGCAGCTCTTCACATTCAGCACAATTTACTATTTTTAGTAGGTTTTTGGGTCCTCCACTCCCGGAGCCATTTCGGGGCCTTAATGATCCAGGTGGATATTGGTGGCCACCCACCTATTCCATTTGAACCCCCACCATCAGTTCTTTCAATTTTCAAGTTGCAACAAAACTTACTATTTTTAGCAGTTTTTTGGGTCCTGAACTTCTGGAGCCGTTTTGAGGCCCTAAACGATGTTTTTTTGGGAAAATGGAGAGCAAAATTGGTCCATAGACCGATGTTGCTCATTTAAAATTTTTACTCCTCGGATAGATCTTTCTAACGAGCTATTGAGCGCGTAAAACGGAGATCGGGTGCCAAAGTTACGCCCCTGGGAAGTTGAACCACCAATTTACCCAAACGAGCGCCCACAGTTTTGGCGCCTCATCTCCTACGGTTAGGTTTTTGGACGTTCCAGATTCTACATTGTTTCTCAACAATAAATAAGCCCTCAAGCCTCATTGTAACACAGTTCAGAGGTATGTAGCCATCACATCTCTTCTCAGAGATTCGCTACCAGCACCCTAGCTGTTTTATTTCCATTCTGTCTGTAAGCAAATTTCAATTCTTTGATATTAATGAAATGAAGTGTTATTTTCGCTACATCTCTGTATTTATGGTTATATTTTTATTCTGTTGTGTTCCTGCATAAATCCGGATCAACATAGGAGTGCATCTATCCAAGGAATAAATTGTCGATACTTATGCTTTCGTCTGCGGGATTTAAGGAAAATTTTCAGGCCCTGAGCCGAGGCCACTTCCCATTACTTAATGACAAGTTCAAAAATGAAATAAAACAATGAAACAATGGTGCACAAGCAAACATTCAAACAAGGACATGACTGGACCCCTACTAGCCATGATTGGAATTTTGTCAAACATATCACACAAATGTAATCAATATGTCTAAATAAGAGATCTAAGCATAGGGGTCTCATAATTATCTAAGAATCGTTCAGAAGATTTTTTACCACATCACATTAGCTACATTATAGTCTATTTAGGCATAGATACATTGTTCATTCAATTACGAATCAAAAAATGATGAGAACCATAATTCATCACCATCATAAAACAGTCATAACCAACATATAAGCAACATAAATGATAGGTACATAACAACCATATAAGCCACAAAATAACAAGCATATTTAATCATCAATACAAGGGAAAAAAATCTCTTATTGCCATAATAAAAATGCATCCAAGTCTGGGACTTCCATGTTCCACCCGATAATAGACATGGCTGAGCCAAATCTCTCTTCAGCTAGTCACCCCCATGTCATATTCCAAGCATGAATGTGGGATCTCATAAACCAAATCCATTAAAACCAGACCAAGGCTTCTAGAGGCCAAATCACCTCAACCCTCAACCAGTGATTCCACCTCACACTTGTACATCACAACCATCATGAATTGGTCTTACCCAAGTTGTTCCATGGCTCCAGAGCGTTTGTTCCAACCATGGATTCTAGGACTAGTAACTCAACCTAAGTTGTTACAGGGATTCCAAAGTGTTTGTCCAACCAGGGCTTCCAGGACTAGTAACTCAACCCACCTAGCGCTTCCAGAGCATTTTTCCAACCAAGGCTTCCAGGACTAGTAAATCAACCCACAACTATTTCCTGAGCTTGCAGTGTGCTTGTCCAAATAAGGCTTCCCGGAACTAATAAATCAACCCACAACTAAAGGAACATGAGAACCAACCAGAAAACAAGCAATGAAACTGAGCCCAGGACACCATGGCTATCCAAGAAATGGAAAGGCTAGGCAAATCCACTGTCAATCTAGGAAATCCTCCATGCCAATGACCGATCATGACCAAGAAACCACATGCATACATCATGCATTCCAAAAATAATAAGGAAAACATACATGCAACTGGGTACTTGCAATCAAGACCCGATGTAACTGTTGATCCCGATGTCCTCTTGCGCTTTCCTACTCTTCCTTTTCCTTCTTGCTCCAAGTCACCAAGTATGCTACACCCTCCAAGAGTGCTCCAAGAAAACTCTAAGTATCCAAGAGTATGACAGAGAGAGAATAACGAGAGCTCCAAAACTGCACTGAAAAAAAAGCCATGAACTGATCCTCAGAAGCCTTTTTATTAACGAGGCATCTATTTTCTTCATTTTCCATTATTTTCTATCATTTTCCTCCTCACATGCAACCTGTGACCTTTCACCTCCATTTTCTCCTATTGTCCATTATTTTAATAAATAAATGCCAATAAATGTCACTTTTCCTTTCCAAAGCCTTAGCCATTTTCTTTTCCAATTTCCATAGCTATAATAAACCATATCAACATCTGCACTAGGATGTTTTTCCCAACATTCAGCTTGTTATTCGTTTCCCATGAACTTGGTTATTATATTTCCTTTATTAACTTTTATTACATGGAATTTTCACATGGGTTGTTAAATAGAAAATATACTAATGGTCATAAGTGTGTTGAGAAGAAATTATTTTACATAGATTACAAAGAGGAGCAAGAAAAGGAACAAAAAATGTCAAAACAAGAGGATATACACCAGGAACCAACCATAGAGAAAGAAGAAATGAATTTGACCATATATTGTAATGCATTGGCAGGAATTACCACTCACCCAACTCTCAAGATATAAGGACATATCAAGAAGAAAAAGGTAATAGTGTTGATTGATTCGGGTAGTACCCATACTTTTATTCATTGTAAGATAGCCAAGGAATTGAATTTCTTCCTATATCCAACACCAGAGTGTCAAGTGATGGTTGCAAATGGAGGGACCATAATATCCAACTAACCATGGAGGAATATGTATTGAATAGTCCAATGCTTTCCATTCCAATGTGTGGTGTTGATATTATACTAGGAGTCCAATGATTACAATCTTTGGGTATGATAGCTTTCATGCTGATTTTGAAAAATGGTTATTCAAACTATATATATATATATATATATATATATATATATATATATATATATATATATATGTTTGAGCATATTTTTGACACTTTAACTTTTTTTTTTGTATCAAGTTTTTTGGAGCATATTTTCATGTTGATTTTGAAAATCGTTGATGCAACATCAACCCCCTTTTATTAGAGGAATCATTTTTTACACTTTAAATTATCAAATGTATTAAGTGTGAATAAATGTTTTTAAATAAGTATCAATCAACTTTAAAAATATAATTCAAATAGTTTTTAAAGTAAAAAAAAAAAATGTTAAAGAAAATATAACATATAATTAAAAAAAACCAATAAATTGTATAAAGAAATAAAATCTAAAAAAAAAAAAAATTAGAAACATAAAAGCGAAAAAAAATTATTAAAGAAAATTGAAAATAACAAAAACTAAAAAATAACAAAAACCCAAGAAAAACAAAAACAACAAAACAATTCAAAAATAAATAAATTAAATCAACTCAAAGAATAAATAAATTGAAAAAGAAAAAAATAATAATTATTAAAACTCTAAAAAAAAAAAAAACATTAAAAAAATTAAAGGAATAAAAAACATAAAATAAAATAAAAAAATAACACTAATAATTAAAAATAATAATAATAATAAACATATTAAAAAAACAAATTATAAACTCTTAAAAAACATACAAAAAAATAAAAAACATACTTTAAAAAAAATAAAAAACTATTAAAATATACATTACTAAAATTTAAAAATAATAATTAAAGTAAAACAACATACAAGAAAAAAACAAAACAAAATTAAATAAAAAATTATTTTGAAAAAAAATTAAAATTAAACTATAAAAACATTTAAAAAAATCAATAAAAACATTCAATATATTTAAAAAATTATTAATATTTTATTTTTAAATAATAATTAAAAAACATAATAAATAAATAAAAGGTAATCATTAAAAAATAAAATGTTAAAAAAAATGCAAATATTTAAAATAAATTAAAAAATTAAAAAACATTTAAAAAAATAAAAATAGAAAAAATTATAAAATAAATAAAAATTAAAATAAAAATAAAAATTAAAAAAAATTAAAAAAAAAAATATTTAGTTAATTTTAATTATTTTTAAATAATTTTAATTTTTTTATTTATTTTTAATTTCTTTTATATTAAATAATTTTTTTAGTTTTATGTTTACTTATTTATTTTATTTTTATAAATATGATTTAATTTTTATGAAATGTTTTTATTTTTTTTAATGTTTTTGATTTTTCATTATTATTTATTATTATTTTTAATGTTTTCATTTTTATTTTTTTAATACTTTTTATAATTTTATCCATATGTTTTTTATTTCTTTTTCTTTTTTTTTTTCTAATTGTTTTAATGTGTTTTTAGTTTTTGTTATTTTGATTTGTTTTTCATTGTTTTTATTTTTTTTTATTTTTTGATTATTTTTTACTTTTAAGCTTATTCGAATATTTTTTTTGGAAAAAATACACACAAAATGTCATCATTTTTTTAATACAGATTCATAAAAATTTCATGAAATTTGTTATTTAAAAAAAAAAAAAAATTATTCAAAATTTTGTTAAAAATCTTGTAATTAACATGTCGTTTTTAGCTATCTGCCCACACAGACTCTGCATTTCGATTATTTATTTATTTATTTATTTTTTTTAAATATATATTTTTTAATTTCTTTATGTATATGTGTGTTTTTTTCAAAATATTATTTTAAATTTTTTAATGTTTTTTTAATAATTTCTAATTTTTGGAATCTAAGCTTCTATGATCCATCATATAAATTAGTAAAAATTCTTTCGATAATAATCACATGCAATGGAACGTGGTCGACTCGTTTTGAGCCAACCAGTGTGGTTCATCATGTGACCACACTGGTTGGTTCGAAACGCATCGACCACGTTCCATTGCATGTGATTATTACCGAAAGAATTTTTACTAATTTCTAATTTGTTTTTTCATTTCTTTATTTTATTTTATTTTTCAATTTACTTTTTTTTATTGTATTTTTCTAGAAACTTTTTTTTTTAAATGTTTTTTTGCTTATTTATTTATTTTAAAGTTATTTTATTTTATTTTATTTTTAATGGTTTTTAATGTGTTTTTGTTGAATATTTTATTTTATTTTATTTTAAAGTTATTTATTTATTTATCCCATTAATATGTGTATGTGTGTATTTTTCAAATTTTCAAATTATTTCCTTAGTTTATGTTTTCTTAATATTTTTCATTTTTTTTAATTTATTTTATTATGTTTTTATTTTTATTTTTAATTTTTCAAATTTTATCTTACTTTTGTTTTTTTTTTTGCATTTGTTTATGTCTGATTTTTTTGTTTTTGTTTTTGTTTTTATATTGTCTTCTTTTGGGTTGTGTTTTTTTATTTATTTTTAATGTTTTAATATATATTTGTATTTATTTGTTATTAATTTTTTTTTTTTTTGTCTTTTTTAATTTAGTTTTTATTTTTTCAATGAATTTATATTCTAAATATGTTTGATTGGATACATATATCAAAATAGAAAATATATAGAAATAATAAAGTTAGGAGAACATTTTTTTGTTGATGGTGTACTTTCTTAACTCTCAATAGGATTATGGAAACAATTTTTTTTTTTGCATAATCTTTAAGATGTTTATAAGTTTCGAATTATTGAATTGAAAAGAAATATAATTTTAATATTAAATATTTATTATTATTTTTTTCCAAAGAAAAAATATTAGTAACTTTCTATTAATCAAAATGAAAATTTACAAGCGTAGATGCTTGAAGCATTCGAGAGGGGTCCAAGGGGACCCAAACAATGAGAGACACTACGTAGCAATGCTACCAGGATGTAAAAACTAAAATTACACAATTCCAGATAAACTCGGCTTATCTTTTTGCCTTTTTTCTTTTGGACTTGTTTGCGAGCTTGCTAGAGAAGTAGCGGGACAAATAATTGCCAACTCATTGTTGCTGGAAGAGTGTTGGGCTTCTTTATCTGAGTTAGAACTCTCAGATACATGCGCACACTTTGTACACCCCAAGACTCGATCATGGTTCTTCTCCTCTAGATGGTTTTCAACGTTAGTTGGAGAAATTGGCTTCTTATCATGTTCTTTTTGTTCTTCCTCCTTCTCTTCTCCCTTATCTTGTGTATCATGTTGATTTCCTGCTTCTGATTGCATATGATGTTCTTTCATTTCTTCATCCTCATCATTTGAAAGTGGTAGATCTGGGAATTTCCATCCTTTTTTCTTATGTGGCCTCTTGTTTTTTTTTCTTAGATAGAGTGCAGGTGTTTTGCAAGTGCCCTGTTTGGTGGCACACCCTACATCTAAAACCAATGTTTTTGAAATCTAATGTTTGTGTCCACTTGAGGTCTTTGTGTATTAGATGTATGCATTCTGGCAGGCCTTTGCTTAAATCCATCTCGATGCAAACACAAGCAAAGGTGAAAATCCCTATGTCCATTCTCTCTCGGTCCAACTTTATGAACCTTCCTAGAGAGTTCCCAATGTTTTTTAAGACCTGATGGTGCCAAAAAGGGAGTGGCAGGTTATGTAACCTTACCAAAACAAGAATTTTAGTGACCACCATTGAATTTTCATAAAAACCAAGGAACCATGGGGTTACGAAGAGGCCTGCTCTTCCCCAGAACCATGGTCCGCCATTTATGACATAGTTTTAATATTCTATATTATCAAATTGAACCACGAAGAAACCTTTTGCGCATAGATAGATATCACATTTTCTTGTCCAATTTTGGTAGATCCAATCATTTAACTCTTCATATTTTGGCCAGTATCCATTAAATCGGCAGATAACAACTTTGGATTGCATACTATTGAAAAGGCCAGTTACCTTTGGTATTTTTATGGCTAGATCTGGATTGTTCTCCATCTTCTCTACAATATATGGACCTGGTAGTGACATATCGGGTATTTTTTTGTTCTGTGTGGCAGCTTTTCCTCTGAAAATATCCTTGAAAGAAGGTTGGCCCTTTCCTGTCGATGAAGATCTATCAAATGTGTTTTCTCCTAGAGCACCGCCTTGTAATCTTAAGTTCAGGAAAATGGAGGAGTTCCTTTGAATTTGGTAGTCTTTTAATTGAGATTCTTCCTGTAGCACTTTCCCTGAAAAGATCTAACTTTGTTTTGAAGCAAGGATGACTGTAGTATATTGGATCTTTTGCTTCAAGTTTGTTACAAGCTCTGAATCATGTACCCAAAAATTTATTGACTTCCCATCTATAGCTTTTATGAATATCTGATACTGGGACTCTGAAGCAGAGTCTCATTTTCTTATATATGTGTTAGAAGTTTTGGTGCAGAGACCCTAGGGATAGAAATCGCCGATAGAGCAGGCATAGGGTCTAGGGGGCATAGGGATAGTATACATGTGGAACATGTGATAGGGCACGTCCCCACACCATGACCACAATTTATGCCACGTAAATAAAAACTGAGGCTCAAAACCCCAAACTTCCCTCGCAACAAGTAGAGAACTCCAAACCTCATGTATCCAAAAATAAAAAATTATAATAGGGCTAAAATGAAATAAACATGGCATTGGGAGAGAATTATTGATCTAAAAATGGGTGGATAACTTGAAATTATTATGCACAAGCACCTCCCACTTAGTTAAACAAATAAAAGATCTTGCTTATACACGACTATGCGAAATTTTATACTTGAAATAGGAGTATGTTTTTTTTAAACTGTTTAAGTGCTTTAAGAACATTTGTTTTTTCTGATATTAAGGATTTGCAACAACCATAAAGTGAAGAAAATAAGCATCAACACATAACAAAAAATTTAATAAAGGAGTTCACCTGAATCTCATGGGCTACGTCTCCTTGAGCCTTTGTCAACTGACTTGTCTCTTTGGGATTATGATGTATAAATTATTTTACAAGTAATTACTCAACTCCAATGGTTATTTGGACTGTAGCATTGGGTTTATAATACCATCATACCCCTGGATTGGATATCATCACTATGAATAAAGATCTAGGCTTCCTTTGACATGACCTCATCTATGAGTGCCCTTAAGCTTCCATGAGCTTCTCTTTGGAAAAAACTACCTAGAAGTCATTTTATGTCCTTGAAGCCTCACCTATTTTCTCCAACATACATCATACATCCAAAATATACTGATAATTTTCTCCAAAAGAGCTCTGCATCCCCAATCTAAGCCTCCATCCACTGTTGGCCCTAGGCTACCCGAAACTTCCCTGTGGCTTCTCGACCTCTATAAGTCTCCAAATGAATCTAAAAATCATTCCGTTGGATTTAAAACATCTAAAATTGTCATAATATACTATTCATTTGAATAAATTGGCCTCCGGCTGCTCCAGTTACACCTCCAACACTTGGTGGCACCCCTTGGCTTTAGGGTCACTGAAAACTTCTCTGAAGCATCTCGGCCTTCAAAAGTCTTCAAACACTGAAAATCCTTCAATTGGATTCATAAGTCTCATTACAATTAGAAATGAATATTTTTTTTCTGATAATGGATATTGGCTGCTCTGGATAGGCCTCATTCTCCTGTTCGCACCTGGTGGCCCTAGTGGCCCTTTTAACTTCTCTGAAGAAACTAGGCCTTAAAAATTCCTCTACAAGCTCTGAAAGCCACACCATTAGCTCCAAAATGTATAAAACATCAAAAATTGACTATTATCTTGTTGAGAAATGCCTCTAGCTGCCTTGGCTAGGCCTCAAACTGCTGATGATCCCTGGTGGCCCTAGTGGCCCTTGGAACTTCTTTGAAGCTAAAACTCTCTCATAAGTACTTTTATGGATCTGAAACCCTCACCAATGAGTTTGGAATGTATTAGATAGTCAAAATTTACCATTCACACTCTCAAAATGGTCGAATCTAGCTCAAGATAGAGCATAAACAACTTTTGTCCAGTTACCCCTAAATCAGCTCCACTAAATGTGGAGCACTCTAGTTAACTGGAGTTAAAATAGAAACTGAGTGCCAATTGTGGGTGCACTCTAAATATTCCACCAGTACTAACCGCACATTAAAAGTTGGTCTGGGTGTTGGACACATTCCCCTAAATCTGCAGTCTTCAAACCATAACCGTCGGGGTTAACAAACCACAGAGTTTTTGGTTTTTTTAAACCATTGGCATGTGACAATCACATTATCGTTGGTGGTTAGGGTTTAAGCCCTTGGCCTAGGGTCACGATCTAGCGACCATGTGGGGAGGGGTTGGAACCTCCAACCCACAACGCAGGTTTCATTCAATGTTAAATATATGTTGCACCCTTTATGGTTAAGATCCAACGGTAGGGTAGACAGTTAAGGTGCGGGCTTGCTATGCGGGAGGTCACATGATCAATCCTCTGGCCCTTCACCAAAATTTTACACGACCCCTCCTAGGCCATGTGGCAGCCTTTGGGCCTACCACGTGTTGGCCTTTGATTGGTTGAAACCATAACCCCAATAATAAAACTGCGACACGTGTCAAAATCCAATTTTCCCAAGACAAATATTCTGGGGAATATTTCGAGGAATTTTCTAGGAGTATTCCTTGGAATATTCTTTATTTTGAATATTCAAATTCCCAGTCAAAACTAGTCAAAGATCAAAAATTGCAATTACTGGACTTTTTCAAAGTGCGATAACTTCTTCATACAGTGTTGGCTTTTCGAACTATTTGCGGCACCGAAATTAGGAATATGAGATATATCTGGTCATTCAGGTTTGACACACTTTCGAACAATTTGAAATTTTAGCTATCACCTAGGTCCTTGATCCAAATCTGATCACACCTCCCCATTGGGAATCTTTTGGACCCCAAAAGATTGATTATCTGATCTGTTCAGTAGATGAGACTACAACACCCTCACTTTTCTAGCCTCCATACACTTGCCTTGCTTGGTTTAGTGCATTTGAGCCCAACTCAAAGGTAGTCAACACTTCCCTTCTTAGATGCTCTAGTCCTCCTGTCAAGAATTGTCTTCCTTACTCATACATAAATTTCTGGCGAGAAATTTATAGAAGGTAGTTTAACATCATGTCCTTGATCATCGATCAAAGGTGGCTCAAACAAACATGAGATTACAATATAATACATGCATACATGACTGAAATTTTCATATGTACAAATGACTGTATGTCTTACTGGGTTAAGAAGTGAAACCAATTCTTACCAAGCCACTTCCATGGCAATTTTTTCTGCTAAAATATTCTTCATGAGAAACATTTGTTCTCACATCAATGATCGAATATTTGGTTCCAGTTTCGCCAATATTTTTATCCTCTTACTTCAAATGCTTGGGATGTCCAATTGGATGCAATTTCCAACATTGGGCAATAACATGTCCCTTTCTCTGGAAATGTGTGCAAGTTTTTTGCACCTTTTGAGCAAGTTGCCTTTTCCTCAACTTTTTCTTGTATGCCTTCATCCTCTTCCAACATTTTGAAACTTCATGGTTACACATACCACAATAGGAACAACAAATATTTTTTCCATTCAAGCATGCAGATTTTTCATGCTTATCAAAAACATAATCAACTTGACAATGGGAATAATTATACCTCAAATGCTGCTTTTCATGTCCATCTTTTTTACCTTCTTGAGGAGATGAAAATCAGCGTTGATGTCATGATAGTTGTCAGAACTCTCATGCTCACCGTCAGTTGCATGTCTACAAACATATTGCTACAACATAGGCTTTAAACAATGGAAATCAACTTGAAAAAAAACTTGACATGTTTGTGGTTTAGAACTTGGAACACAAGTTCTTTTTTAAGTTGTCTCAAATGCCTTCATGGTTGTAGAGTTTTCACCATAAGATTGAACATAACCTAGACCAAACTTCTTAGGCCTTTACTCAACCAAAATAGGCTCAATCATGCCTTGTCCATGTTTTCCTAAACCATTTCCTTCATAGCCCATTTTTAACATCAACTTGGACCCTTTACCTTTAGTGTGCTTTTCAAATGAACCTACACATCTTTCTAAAGAGGAATTCAAAGACAAATTTGAGTGTTTTACCTCTGCTTCAAGCATGTTCTTGGTTAAGGCCTCTTGGGCTTGATGGAGTTGTATCTCCATCTCATGAATTCTTTGAATAAGTCCTTCTTTCTCTTGCTTCATAGCAACCAATTTCTCATGAAGTTTAGTGGTTTCTCTTCCATCGTCATACAAAATTTGCACCATACCCTTCAGGATGTAGAAGTCTTGCTTAAGCTCTTCATCAAAGAATATTTTGAAGGAGGAGGATTTTTAAACCTCACTTGATGAAGTTGTCATCTTATTTCAATGAATTAAATAAATTAAACAAAATTCACAAAGCTTTCAAATTAGTTGACAAAGCTTCTGAAAAAATGGTTGTAGAGTCAATCTCTTCTTCAAGCAGCCTTTTGCAAACAATTCTTCTTGCGCTTCAAGGGTTTCCTTGAGGTCCTTTGGGTAAGGAGAATTCTTTCAGCCCTTGTTCCTTCTTTTCCTCTTCTAGACTTAGTTATCAATATCTTTCTCTTCACCTCTAGCAAACTTCAAGCTTGTAAGCATTAGTCAATTTGCAAACAGTAAAATTCTTTGCATTGTTAAACACCTTTCAAGTCAAACAAGAAACATAGCAACCTAGTGGTTTGTTAAAAAACAAACCTAGAAACCTAGTGCTATAATACCATCTAAAATGAAAATGGGTGGATAAATTGAAATTCTTGTGCGCAAGCACCTCCAACTCAGTTAAACAAATAAAATATCTTGCTTATACATGACTATGTGGAATTTTATACTTGAAATAGTTATATGTTTTTTTTTAATTGTTTAATTGCTTTAAGAATATTTTTTTTGCTGATATTAATCATGTGAAACAACCATAAATTGCAAAAAATAAGCATCAACACATAACAACAAATTTAATAAATGAGTTCACCCGAATCTCATGGGCTACATCTCCTTGAGCCTTTGTCAACTGACTTGGCTCTTTGGGATTATGATGTATACGTTATTTTAAAATTAGTTACTCAAATCAAATGGTTATTTGGAATTTAAAATTGGGTTTAGAATACCATCATACCCCTGGAACGGCTATCATCACTCTGAAGAAAGATCTAGGCTTCCTTTGAGTTGACCTCATCTGTCGGTGCCCTTATGCTTCCCGGAGCTTCTCTTTGGCACAAACTATCTAGAAGTATTTTTATATCCTTGAAAACTCACCTAATATCTCTAGCATACATCATATATCCATAATAGACTAATCATTTTCTCCAAAAGAGCTCTGCATCCCCAATCTAAGCCTCCATCCACTGTTGGCCCTAGGCTGCCCGAAACTTCCTTGTGGCTTATTGACCTTCAAAAGTCTCCAAATGACTCTGAAAATAATTTCATTGGATTAATAATGTCTGAAATAGTTATAATAGACTATTAATTTTCATAGATTGGCCTCCAACTACTCTGATTACGCCTCCAACACCTAGTGGCACCCTGTGGCTCTCGGGTCACTCAAAAATTATCTAAAGCATATCGGCCTTAAAAATTCTTCAAAATATTTTGAAAATCCTTCCATTGGATTTATAAGGCACATTGCAGTCAGGAATTACTATTGGTTTGCTGAGAATGGATACTGGCTGCTCTGGATAGGCCTCATTATCCTACTAGCACCTAGTGGCCATGGTGGCCCTTTGAACTTTCTGAAGCAAATTAGCCTTAAAAAGTCCTCTACAGGCTTTGAAAACCACACCATTAGTTCCATAATTTCTGGAACATCCAAAATTTACTATTAGCTTTTTGAGAAAGGCCTCTAGCTGCCCTGGCTAGGCCTCAAACTGTTGCTGGCCCCTTGTGGCCTTAGTGGCCCTTGGAACTTATTTAAAACTAAACCTCAATAAAAAGCCCTATGATGGCTTTGAAACCCTCACCAATGAGTCTAAAATGTCTGAGATGGTTGAAATTTACTATTCACACTCTCAGGATGGTCGAATCTAGCTCAAGATAGAGCCTAAACAAATTTTTTCCAGTTACCCCTAAATCAACTCCACTAAATGTGGAGCACTCCAGTTAACTAAATTTAAAATAGCAACTAAGCACCAATTTTGGGTGCACTCCAAATAGTCCGACAATACTAATGGCACATTAAAATCTAGTTGGGATGCTGGACACATGCCCCTAAATCTGTTGTCTTCAAACTGTAACTGTTGGGTTTAACAAGCCGTAGAGTTTACGATTTTTTTTAAACCATTGGCATGTCACAATCACGTTATAGTTGGCAGTAATTAGGGCTTAAACCCTTGGCCTGGGGTCATGGGTCGACGACCATGTGGGGAGGGGCTGGCCCCTCCAACCCCCAACGCGGATTTCATTCAACGTTAAATATTGTCGCACCCTTTATGGTTAAGATCCAACAGGAGGGTAGACAGTTAAGGTGCGGCCTTGCTATGCGGGAGGTCGCACAATCAATCCTCTGGCCCTCCACAAAAAATTTACACGACCCCTCCTGGGCTAGATGGTGGCCTTTGGGCTTGCCACGTGGCGGCCTCTAATTGGTCGAAACCACAACCCCAACAATAAAACTATGACACGTGTCAAAATTCAATTCACCTAAGAGGAATATTATTTTTGCTGAATATTCAAATGCCCAGTCTAACCTATTCAAAGGTCGAAAAATGTAGTTTACTGGAATTTTTCAAATTGCGATAACTTCTTCATATGGTGTCAGTTTTTCGAACCGTTCATGGCATCGAAATCAAGAAGACGTGATCTATCCGGTCACTCTGATTTGAAACACTTTCGAACACTTTCAAATTTGAGCTATCACTTAGGTCCTTGATCCAAATCTGATCAATTACCCATTTTGGGCAAGCCCTTAGGATATAGTTTGACCTTTCTGACATTATGGGTTTTCCCCCAACACCTAACTCACTGCACCTTGTTAGCAATCTAAGCAAATGGTTCGCAACATGTTTGAAACAGGAGACGGAAGTGTCCACCAGAAAATGTCCACTAACAATGGCCAGGCCCCTGAGTCCAACACCTATGCAATCGTTGTCACAGGTGGAAAACCCAGCCACTGGTTTGTGGCCCAGCTTCTTCTGTATCATTGTATCATTACTCCCAAAGCTTCCTCTTAGACCTTTTTCATCATTGCCCACTGAAACAACCACCGTCCATTCCTTAGGTTAACTAGTTTCATATACAAAACAACCACATGGTCGAAAGAGTTGATGCAGCCATATCCCAATATCCCTGGCTCGCTCTCAAATATTTATTATTATTACTATATATGAAAATAAAGTAAAATTAAAAATATATATATTTCTCAATGATGAAATATGGTTTTTAAAAAATAATTTACAAATTTCAAAACCTTAAAATTATTTAAAAATAAAATATTAACACAAATTTCCAAAAAAATAAAGTTTTAATGCAGAGAGTATCACAAACTCCAAAATCACATATAAATTCATTTGTTTTGTAAAGTTGTTCATTCATTATAAATGAAGTGTTTCCTATCCAGTGATTTCAATACACTATATAAAAAAAACAATATATTTAATAAATTTTTATTAACATGATAAACTTAAAATAAAAATAAATTAACATAAATTAAATGGTAATAATTTTTTAAAATTACATTAACACCATGGCTGAAAATTGTTGGAATTTTAAGGATTTTCATAGAGGTGATATTTTTATCCTTAATGTCATCCTTGGAATTTTAAGGCTTTTTAGAGACATGATATTTTATCTTTAATACCATGGCTAAAAATCATTGTAATTTTAAGACTTGATATTTTATATTAATGTCGTGTCTATCGTTGGAATTTTAAGGTTTTTTAGAGTCGTGATATTTTATCTTTAACGACATTATTAAAATATGTTGACAATTTACCACAAAAAAAGACGTTATTCTAGCATCAACACTTTTCGTTTTCAGGGTGTTTTCTACACACAAAAAATTGATGACGTTATTCCAGTATCAACACTTTTCACTTAGGGTGTTTTTTGCACACACAAAATTGGCAACATTATTCCACCATCAACAATTTTCATTTTCAGGGTGTTTTTTGCACACACAAAATTCACGACATTATTCTAGCATCAACCCTTTTCATTTTCAGGGTGTTTTTTGCACAAAAAAAATTGGCTTTTACTTACATTTTTAAAAAATGTTAAAAATTAACCCCAAAAAAAATGTTATTCCAGAATAACACTTCGTTTTCAAGTTTATTTTCATATTTTTTTAATTTATTTTTTGTTAGAGTTCTCATTTGATCGGTAAATTTGTTACTAAAGCTTCCAACATTGAAAGAATCCACTTCTCCAAATCTCCAAAATGTCTTGGACAATCATTCCAAGGTATTTGAGACTCCCAAAGGCCTCCCCTTTCCTCCAAAGATCATGCCTTAAATATATCCCTATGTCCAAAAGAGTGAAACTGAACGTACGATTGAAAAAATGCTTGAGGATGGTATAATTCAACCTATTCAAATTTTTTTCTCTGCTCCAGTAGTATTGGTGCATAAGAAGGATGGATCATGGCACATGTATCCATATTATAGGGAGCTCAACAAGCTCACTATTAAAGATAAATTTCTCATTCATGTCATTGATGAATTGTTGGATGAATTACATGGAGAAATTTACTTCACCAAGTTGGATCTTCATTCAAGATATCATCAAATTAGAATGAAGATTGAAGACATTTTGAAAAAAACATTTATAACTCATGAGGGTCATTATGAATTTTTGGTCATGCCTTTTGGCCTTGCCAATGCACCTTCAACATTTCATGGTTTGATGAATTCCATTTTCAAACCCTTGCTTAGAAAATTTGTGTTATTATTTTTTGATGATATACTAATATACAAAAAATGTTGGAAGGATCATGTTCAACATCTTGAGAGGGTGTTCAAACTATTGGAGTAGAAACAATTATATGAAAAAGCCTCCAATTTTTTCTTTGGAGTACATGAGTTGGAATATCTATGTCTTATTGTATCACATGAGGGTATTAAGGTATACTCTAACAAAATTAAATCCATTAAGGAATGGAAAATCCCCGCAACCATAAAACATATTCTAGGATTTCTTGGGTTGACAGGGTATTATCGCAAGTTTGTTAAGAATTATAGGAGAATATAAGCACCTATAACAACATTACTAAAGAAAGATGCATTTTCTTGGACTCCAGAAGCAACTAAGTCCTTTTAACATCTTAAAGATGCAATGTGTCAAGCACCAGTCTTAGCTATGGCAGACTTCACAAAAACCTTTATTGTGGAATGTGATTCCTCAGGAAATGGAATTGGTGTTGTTTTAATTCAAGAAGGAAGACCCATTTCTTTTGAAAGTCGTCCAATCAAAGAATTTTTTTTAAACAAACTTATTTATGAGAAGAAAATATTAGAAATACTACATGCACTAAAGAAATGGCAGTCTTACCTAATTTGAAGACACTTCAAGGTCAAAATTGATCATGATAATAATAAAATATTTTTGGAACAAAGATTATCTTTAGAAGAGAAGAAAAAATGGGTCACAAATATTTTGGGTTATGACTTTGAAATCATCTACAAAAAAGGGAAGCAAAATGTTGTTGCAGATGCACTTTTAAGAAAATATGAGGATGTGGAAGCATTGCTTTGTGCCATTTATATTATCCAACCATATTGGATAATCGAAGCAAGCGATGAATGGAATAATGATGAAGAAGTATGGACACTCATTCAAAAGCTGTAGCAAGATCCCAATACATCTGATACGTTTAGATGGAAAAATGATTCATTATGGTACAAATATCACATATATCTTTGTAAGAATTCCCATCTCAAACAAAATATTCTTTTGGAATTGCACACCTCTCCCTTAGTAGAGAACTCAGGATTTTTAATAACTTACCACAGGGTCAAGAAGGATTTTTTTTGGGATGACCTTAAATCTGATTTTCAAAAGTTTGTGGTAGAATGTTTCATTTTCCAACAAAATAAAGTGGAGATAACTATGACCTTGGGTCTGTTACAACCTTTATTCTTTCCAAGTCAATATTGGGAGGAGGTTTAAATGGATTTTATCAAAGGTTTACCCAAGTCTGAAAGAAAGAGTTTCATCATGGTGGCATTTGATAGGACTACCAAGTATGCACAATTTTTTGCATTATATAATCCATATAAGGTCAACACAATTTCTATTGCATTTATGGAAACAATTAAAAAGCTACATGGAAACCAAAATATGATTGTAAGCGACAAAAATCCCATTTTTACTGGAAATTTTTGGACAAAATTATTTTCTTGTCTAGGTACTGAATTAACTCATACCTCATCTTATCATCCTCAATATGATGGGAAAACTGAGATAGTGAAAAAAAATTTGGAAGTATATCTTCATTTCTTTGTATCTGATAAATGAACGTAATGGGTGAAATGGTTACCTCTGGTTGAATAGTTGTATAAAAATTCCTTCCATACTGCAAAAAAAATCACTCCATTTACGGAACTTTATGGATATTCATCCACTGTCCATCACATAATATTTAAGATAAAATTATAAGGTTCAAGCAGTGGAATATCACATTGAACATCAAAAACAAGTTATCTAACTCTTAAAGGATAACCTCACTTTGACGCAAAATTGAATGAAACAACAGGTAGATCAGCATCGCAATGAAAGTAGTTTTGATGTAAGTGTATGGGTATTTTTACAGCTACAACCATACAAAGAAATTTCCCTTAAAAAAACTAAGAAGGATAATAAATTGTCACCAAAGTACTATGGCTCTTACAAGGTGTTGCAAAAGATTGGTACTATGCCATACAAATTGGAGCTTCCTGCATCTTCCCGAGTGCACCTAGTTTTCCATATTTCATGCTTAAAGAAGGTTATAGATGATAATCTCCCAGTTTGAAAAATATTGCCAGAACTTAACGAGGAAGGAAAAATCATATTGGAACCTGAAGTGGTCACAAAAATAAGAACTCGATAGCCACGAAACCGATCAATTTAAGGGTATATCATCATATGGAATAACTTACCTGCTGAAGATTCCACATGGGAGGATGACAATTTTATACATAAGCACCCATAACTACTCAAGCATTAAGGACAACACTTTTTTGAAGGACAAGGGAATGTTAGGTCCCCATAATACTAGTGTAGCCCCTTATTTTTATTGTTAGTGTACCCCCCTTATTGTTATTTTTGTGCCCATGTAGTCCCCATATTGTTATTATTATGCCCCATAGAAGCCCACTATTGTTATTTTTGTGCCCTTACACTATTACTGTTATGTACGCTCTGATTACATTATGACCCCTTAGAATCCTATATATAGAAAGGAGGCCTTTTCATTTGTATCATCCATGAATTATTCATTTATGTAATGTAAAGAAGGTTTCCCCCTCGAAGAGGCTAATTTTTGAGTCGTTTATCTATATTTTATTCTATTTTGTGAGTTGGTTTCATAAAAGTGAAATATTTTTATCTAGGATTACTTCAACAACAACTTCCAAGAGTGATGAATGATACCAATATTCTTTTATGTTGTTATGAAACCAGCTCCAAAAATAGAAGAAAAGTGAGATCAATGCCTTAGAGATAAGCCACTTTGAGGGGGCAACCTCCTTTACATTACATAATGAACAATTCTTCGATGATACAAAAGAAAAAACCTCCTTCTATATATATGAGTCCATGGGGTCACAATATAATCCTAGCCGACCTAACAATAATAATGTAAGGGCACAATAAAAACAATATGGGGGTTATAGGGGTACAACAATAACAATAAGGGGGCTACACTAACAACAATAAGGAACAACACTAGTAATATTGGGACCTAACATGTCCCTCTCCATAAAAAATGTGTTGTCATCAATGCTTGAGTAGCTTTGGATGCTTCTGTATAAAATTCTCATCCTCCCATATAGAATCTTCAGTGGGTAAGTTCTTCCACTTGATGAGATACTTTGAATTTGATCGATTTCGTAGCTGTCGAGTTATTTTTTCCGTGACTGCTTCAGGTTCCAATATGATTTTTTCTTCCTTATCAAGTTCTAGAAATATAGTTTGAACTAGAAGTTTGTCACCTATAACCTTCTTTAAGCATGAAACATGGAAAACCAGATGCACTCGCGAAGAAACATGAAGCTCCAATTTTTATGCCATAATATCAATCTTTTGCAACACATTGTAAGGACCATAGTACTTTGGCAATAATTTATTATCCTTTTTAGATTTCTTGAGGGACATCTGTTCCTATGGTTGTAGATGTAAAAATACCTAGTCTCCTACATCAAAAATTCTCTCACTATGATGTTTATCTGCCTGTTGTTTCATTCGATTTTGTGCCAAATTTAGGTTATCCTTTAAGAGTTGGAGAACTTATTGTTGATGTGCAATGTGATATTCCACTACTTGAACCTTAGAATTTTCTCTTAAATATGATGTGATGGATGGTGGATGATATCCATAAAGTGCCATAAATGGGATCATTTTTGCTGTAGTATGGAAGGAAGTGTTATGCCACCATTCAACTAGAGGTAACCACTTGACCAATTGTGTTTGTTTATCAGATACAAAACAAAAAAGGTATCCTTCCAAAAATTTGTTCACTATCTCAGCTTGACCATCAGATTGAGGATGATAAGATGATCTATGAGCCAATTGAGTACCCAAACAAGAAAATAATTATGTCGAAAAATTTCTAGTAAAAATGGGATCTCTGTCGCCTACCATAATCTTTGGGTTTCCACGTAGCTTTTGAATTGTTTCCATAAATGCAGTAACAACTATAATTTCTTTAAATGGATGAGATAATGCATAAAAGTGTGCATACTTAGTAGTTTTATCAAACACCACCATTATGAAACTCTTTCCTTTGGAATTAGGTAAACCTCTGATAAAATCCATTGAAATCTCCTCCCAACGTTGACTTGGAATAGATAAAGGTTGTAGAAGACCCAAGGTCTTAATTATCTCAACTTTATTTTTCTGGAAAACCAAACATTCCACCACAAACTTTTGAATATCAGATTTAGGGCCATCCCAAAAAATTCTTTCTTCATCCTGTGGTAAGTTTTAAAAAATCCCAAGTGTCCTCCTAGAGGAGAAGTGTGAAACTCCAAAAGAATATTTTGTTTTAGTTGGGAATTATTACAAAGGTATAATCGATATTTGTACCATAAGGAATCATTTTTCCAACTAAATGTATCAGATGTACTAGGATCTTGCTGCAACTTTTGAATGAGTGTCCACACTTCTTCATCATTTTTCCATTCATCCCTTGCTTTAATTATCCAATCTGGTTGGATAATAGAAATGGCACAAAGCAATGCTTCCACCTCTTCATCCTTTCTTGAAAGTGTATCTGCAACAACAAAGCTTCCCTTTTTTGTAGATTATTTCAAAGTCATAACCCAACTTCTGAAGAGTATTTATTCCAAAAAGTGTTTAAGACTATCATGATCATTTTTTACCTTGAAGTGTCTTCCCATTAGGTAAGGTCGCCATTTATTTAGTGCATGTAGTATTGCCAACATTTCCTTCTCATAAATAGATTTCTGTAAATATTTTCCTTTGATTGAATGAATTTCAAAATAAATGAGTCTTCCTTCTTGCATTAAAACAACACCAATTCCATTTTTCTGAGGCATCACATTCCGCAATAAAGGTTTTTGTGAATTCTGGCATAGCTAAGACCAGTGCTAGGCACATTACCTAATTAAGATGCTTAAAGGCCTTAGTTGCTTCAGGAGTCCATGAAAATGCATCTTTCTTCAATAATGTTGTTATAGGTATTGTTATTCTCCCATAATTCCTAACAAACTTGCAATAATACCCTGTTAACCTACAAAATCCTTGCAACTGCTTTATGGTTGTGGGGAATTTCCGTTCCTTAATGGATTTAGTTTTGTTAGGGTCTACCTTAAAACCCTCGTGAGATACAATATTACATAGATATTCCACCTCTTGTACCCCAAAGAAACATTTGGAGGTTTTTGCATATAATTGTCTCTCCTCTAATAGTTTGAGCACCCTGTCAACATGTTGAACATGATGATTCCAAGACCTGTTGTAGATTAGTATATCATCAAAAAATACTAACAAAAATTTTCTAAGGAAGGGTTTCAAAATGGAATTCATTGAAATGTAGAAGGTGCATTGGTAAGGCAAAAAGGCATGACCAAAAATTCCCAATGACCCTCATGAGTTCGTAATGCTATTTTCAGAATATCTTCAGTCTTCATTTTAATTTTATGATATCCTGAACGAAGATCAAACTTGGTAAAATAAATTGCTCCATGTAATTCATCCAATAAGTCATCAATCACAGGAATGGGAAATTTATCTTTAATAGTGAGCTTATTGAGCTCCCTATAATCCAGACACATGTGCCATGATCCATCCTTCTTGTGCCCCAATACTAATAGAGTAGAGAAATAATTTTGAGTAGATTGAATTATACCATCCCCTAACATTTCTTCAATAATACGTTCAATTTCGCTCTTTGGACATAAGAATATCTATAAGGCTTGATGTTTGGAGGAACACTTCCTGGAATCAAAATAATAGCATGATCATGATCATGAATAGGTGGGAGTCTTTTGGTAGTTTCAAACACCTCGGAATGATTTTCCAAGACGTTTTGGAGATTTAGAGAAATATATGATTTTGATGTTGGAACTTCTAGTGAGAATAAATGTGCAATTATGCCTCATTGTTCTTTCTTCATAAGCTATGTCATGATATTAGAGCTTATTATCTTTCCTAGATTCCCTGTGATACCCCGTAATTCTACTTCCTCTCCTTTCCAAAACAAATTCAAGAAAAGTTCTTGAAAATTAAAAGCTACCATCCCCAAAGATTGTAACCATTGTACTCCTAGTACAACATCAACACCTCCCATTGGAATGGAAAGCATTGGACTATTCAATACATATTCCCCCATGGTTAGCTTGATATTATGGAATTTTCCAAAAAAAATTATAGTTCCTCCATTTTCAACCATCAGTTGACATTTTGATGTTGAGTATAGGAAGAAATTAAATTCCTTGGCTACCTTACAATGAATAAAATTATGGATACTACCCGAATAAATCAACACTATTACCTTTTTTTTTCTTGATATGTCCTTCTATATTGAGAGTTTGAGGAGTGGTAATTCCTTCCAATGCATTACATGATATGGTTGGACTCATTTCTTATTTATCTAGGGTTGGTTCTTGGTGTATATCCTCTTCTTTTGAATTTTCTTGTTCATTTTCTTCCTCCTCTTCACAATCTATGTAAAATAATTTCTTCTCAACACACTTATGACCATTAGTGTATTTTCTATCACAAATGTACCAAATCCCTTTTTCTCTTTTTTCTTCCAATTTTTGTGGTGTCGCACCTTGTAGGTTGTGGAAGTCTAGGAATAGCAACACTTCCATATTTATAGATGTGAGTGGTAGGCTTCCTTTTCACCATAATTTTACATTCAAATTTTCTTGCCAACCTGAATTCCTTCTCCAATGAATTAGGTTCCCAAAGGCGAACCTCATGTTCGATGTTACCGTTTAAAGTCCCTATGAAGACATCAATCCTGTGTTCCTCTAGAATATCATTTACCCTTATATTCAATTTTCTGGAAGTCCTCAATGTGCTCTACCAAAGAACACTTTTGTTTTAGATTTATCATTTGGCTAAAGAAGGTGTTTCTCTTTGTATCCTCATAATGTGCTATCATTTCCTCTATAAAAATTGATCAAGTGACAATTTTTTTATGGGAGAAAATCCATCTATACCATATAACTGTATTTTGTTCTAAATATAAAGTTGCAATGCATACCTTTTGTGTGTTTTTCACATTATTGAGATCAAAATATTGCTCCATATGTAGTATCCATGTTACAGGATCTTTGCCATCAAACTTCCTCATATTGATATTTGGAATATGGTGGGTCTTCCATCCAACATTCGAGTTTATGAAATCACGATTAACATTTATTTTGTTCTCATCATGAGTTTCCTCTACTATATTTTCATCATTAGGAATAATTTCTTGTATCAACTTTGTCAAGCCTTCCATGTCTGCTTTTATATCATTCTTCGTGTCTTCCATTTTTTCTTCCATGTATTCCATGCCATTCTTCAAACCATCCATCTTGTCTTCCATTCCTTTCTTGAAAACGTCCATTTCATATTTTGTTGCTCTTTGAAAGAGTGAAATTTGGTGCACTTTCTCTTGTAATTTTGATATATCATGTTGCAATTCTTCATCTTCATGAGTCATAGTAGAGTATTCTGATGGATTAATGGGTGTTGAATTATTTTTAGGGGGAATTTTAGAACCCAATACTAATATCTATGCTTCAATATGCCCTTGGAATCACTTCAAAATGATTTTTCAAACAAGACTTATGCAATTTGAAAAAAAAATACACACCTTTTTCTTGCTTTTGAGGCGCTCAATATTGAAACTTAATTATCTATGTGATTTCAGATCTTCAATATCTAAAATTTGATCCTGTAGTAGCCCTTTGAATCTTCTTTTGAATGCCACAATTCTAACCTGATTTGGATGCTTCAAGAAAACGTTATGCCCAATGGGCCTCCTAAAAAAAATGTACAAAAAAAATAAACTTATACGAACCAATAGGATTCAAGATGATTATGTCAACCATGGGGGATGATTCACCATTTTTGGAGTAAAAAAGTAAAAATAATAAAAAATAATAAAATAATAAAGCTATTTTTTCAACTCATATTTTCAACTTATCTCTCTAATTTTTTACTCAAATTTTGAGTGAGAGTACTCGTTGGATGAAAAAATTAATTCTTCATCCAAGGAGTACCCATGTTGTATACTTTCAATGGACCCTGCTACACGAAAATGAGAAATACATGAAAAAACGTGTTTAAAATCATGTTTTTCATGCATTTATCACTTTTCATGTAGCAGTGTACATTGAAATTTTGCAACATGGGTACTCCTTGGATGTGAAATCAAATTCCGCATCCAACATGTGTTTTCGCTCAAAATTTGAGTAAACCCATAGGGAGATAAGTTGAATACACGAGTTGAAAAAGTAGTTTTTCCTTTTTTCCATCTAAAATTTGATGATGTACTCAAATATTATTTTATTATTCCCACTATTATTTTATAATTTTCTTAGGAGGCCCATTTTAGACCTCAAAATTCCCCTAATGGAAATTGATATACAGGAAACTACAGTCCGTGTAATTTCAACCACTCTTTACATAATTCCAATCTGATGCTCACAGAGAGAGTTATGACAATTTTCCCACGGTCACCTGTTTGAGATGAAATTCGGGAGTCTGAAAAATCCCTAACTTCCATAGATCATATCTCAAAAAACATTGCAAACCAAGATTTTAAATTTTTACACAACATTACTCAAGATTTCAGCTTCACGTGGTAAAAATTTCAACTTTTGAGCCTTCATAGAAATTTTTTTATAGCGAGAGATCAATGCCTTAGAGATAAGCCACTTCGAGGGGGAAACCTCCTTCACATTAAATAAATGAACAATTCTTGGATGATACAAATGACAAAACCTTCATCTATATATAGGAGTCCATGGGGTCACAATTTATAGTCCTATTTGGCCTAACAATAATAATGTAAGGGCACAATAATAACAATATGGGGGTTACAAGGGTACAATAATAACAAAATGGGGCTACACTAACAACAATAAGGGACTACACTAGTAATATAGGGACCTAACAGATGCTTCCTTCAAATATGTCTTTTGATGAGCCCTTAAGAGATCTCCTTCCAAGATATATTAAAAGTGTTCTTGTAATCTTCCTTGATGAGAGCTTCATGTAGCATTGATCCTTCTGAAAGTGATTTCCCTTGGCAAACCCTTCTATGTGTCCACAAGATGATATTTCAGTTACTTTCCCTCTTTCACCTTAGCTCTAATACCATGTTGGAAAATGCAATCTGGAAGTTATTATTTCATATTTTCCTTTACCTTAATAGTTTATTTTGAACTTTATTTATCTTCTTGCGTTTTCTTTATTAGTTCTCCATCATCAAACAATTATCAAGAGAAAATTAGTAAATACAATGGACATATAAGTTAGGCTCTAAGGCAGGGAAAAACCCCTCCAAGGGGAAAACCCAAAAGAGTCTCTTCTTATTATAGAATCTTCTTCAAATGAGACAACCAAGACCCAAACCATAGAGCAAGTCCTCCTCCAAGCACCATGTCAGCCCTCCAAGAATCCCTTCCAATAGGATTAGATTAATAAGGTCTGGTCCTACTTCAACATCGATGATTTATACAAGATATTAATAATATTGTGCTTGAGGGTTTGTAAATTACAAGAGTTTAAATTGAGTTTTTGAGAGCTTTTATGTTAATTTTTAAACACATAAATCATGTAAATAAACTCTGAAATATACAAAAACTATAGACAAATGCACCATAATAATGACCACAACACAACAAATGATGAAGGATTTCACCCCTCTGGGGCTATGTCTCCTTTTTCCATCTTCCAATGGCCCGACCCTCTTTCATTATGCTCAAAATGCTGATTACATACATTTACTGTGCTCAAATGGTTTCAAAAACTGTTCCATCAGCTTCAAAATGACCAAAAATTCCTGTCTAGCCTCTTTCTTATCCGAAATTGGTCAAACAAACTACAGAAGTTATGAGCCTCCCTATTTTTCCTGCTAACCGTACCACAATTTCCCCAAAATCTGGACTGGTCCTAAAAATTCACCCCATTTTTTGCTAACGGATCGACAATTTCCTAGAATTCTAGGCGAAACTATTGGAACATTAATTTTCACAATAATTCCTTAATTTCGAATTTCCAATCATATAAAATTGGCACTGAAAACATTCTTTTAAAAATAAAATATGCCAGACAGTTAAGTTAACCACCGATGGTTTGTGATTGTGGTCACATGATGGTTGACGTGGCGGTTAGGGTGGAGGCTTCTGAACTGGTGGTCCAATGGTGGTCAGAGTGGGGAATGCCACATGCCGATTTGTATGGTGGTTAGTGTTGTAGTCAGGGTGGAGGCTAGTGCTCCGCGCCCTTGGTTCTCAACTGTTGGTCATATTTAAAAGATGTATGGGGGGGCTAGGACTCTTCCCTACAACTTTTCCATAACAAACATTATAATATATTTTTGTCCTTATGTTTAATGAGTAATACTCCTGTTCCATTGGTAATGAATGGAATTGTTTGCGGTGAGGTATTGTGTTCAATCCAAGTCTGGTGGCCTCCTGTGATGCCATGTGGCGACCTTCGGTTGGGCCATGTGGCAGCATGTGGTTGGACACCTTCTCAACCAATGAAACTCATCCATGACCAAACCAACTAGAAGAGGACAAGTGGCGAGGCCCTACAAGCCTTAAAAACATTACTTTTCAACCAACCAGAAGAGGCCATGTCATAGCCTGTCACTAGCCCAAAATACATAGTCACGTGTCCTTTTTTTTTAGATTCACATGTTTGGAAAAGCATACAAAATGTGTTTCAGGGAGCATACGGTGTCAGTTTTCTACGAAACAAGTTGCATTAGATTCATAACAATGAGATATACACATTTTTTCAGGTTCCACACCATTCCGACAATTTTCATTTTTGAGAATAATTTTGAGCACCTGATCACTCCTCCCCACTGGTAGCTCTTGGACCCCAAAATATAACTTTCAGCTTTTCAGTAGATGAGGGTATAGTTCCCTCACCTTTCCAATATCAATTCATTTTTCCTTACTTGGATTTGTGACTTTTATCCCCACACGAAGGTACTCCACATTTCCTCGTTTTGAAGACCTTGTTCTTCTGTCAAGAATGGTGTCTTGTTCTAGTTCATCAAGGTGTTCAAGAGAAAATTCATCAATGGAAGGAATATAAAAATTTTCTCCTTGATCTTCAATCAAAGGTGGCTCATACAACCTTAAGTTCTCAACATTAAAAACAACATAAGTTTTCATATATGAAGGAAAATCCAACCTGAAGAAATTATCACCAATCTTTTCTAAAATTCTAAATGGACCATATCAAATTGGTTTCAGTTTTTTACCTTATCCTTGACGCCTTTATTTGCTAATTTGAATAAAAAATTCATCACTGACTTCGAATTTTTGATCTACAATATGCTTATCATGCCTTGTTCTGTACCCGACTTTCCTCTTTTCTGGCTATTCTTAGACTGCTTGATGCATCGATTGGAGTTTTTCAATGAACCTTTTAGCTTTGTCTATGTCATTATGATGATCAATAGCAACATCCTTTCCAAAATTGAATTCCAAAGGACATTTAAGAAAGTATCCCAAACATGACTCAAATGGCGATGTTTGAGTTGAAAAGTGCTTGGCCCGGTTGTAAGCATATTGAATATAGTGCAAGTTTTCATCCCACAACTTAGGATGCTTGTTGCAATAACCACAAAAAATATGTTTCACTGTCCTATTCACCACCTCTTTTTTTCCATCTATTCGCGGATGAAATGTTCTACTCTTTTTCAATTTGTTGTCCATGAATCCCCACAAGCTTGACCAAAATTTCCCAACAAAGTGGGAATCTCAATGACTAACAATGGATGTGGGAAATTCAAAATCCACCCATACATTCTGAAAAAATAACCGATCATTTTGTTCAACTGTAATTTTCTTTTTACAACACATCAAAATACACATATTTCTGAACCTATCCACAACTACAAAAATATGATCATAATTCCTCTTTGACATAGGAAGACCTCCAACAAAATCCATAGAGACACTCTCCCATGAACGAGAAGCTGCTGGAAGTGGAGTGTACAATCCTAACTTTCTATTACTAGGATTACTAAAAACACATAATGAACAACCTTTAATAAAACATGACACACTTTTAGGTATACGAGGCCAATAACAATACGTTTGTAGATGTGCCATCATCTTACTTACACCGAAATGACTAGCAATAAGAGAAGTATGCACCTCTCTTATGATGATGAATTTTTCTCCCTATGGAATACAAAGCTTACCAAGATGGTACAACAAGTTATCATGGATGTGATAATCCAATTCCTCTACTTGGTTCCCTTGAATTAAAGTCGCATATACATATTGAAAATCACTATCTAAACCATATTGTTCAACATAGCTCTCATGCAAAATAGAATTATGCTTAAGAATAGTAGCAACACTAAAAATAGGCCTAGAAAGAAAGTCAACAACATTATTGTAGATACCTTTATTATACCTTATCACCAAGTGGAATTTTTGACTAAAACCCATCCATCGTAAGTGCCTTGATTGTTGCAAATTTGTTTGTGATTGCAAGTATTTCCATGGTTGATTATTAGTGTGAATGATTTTTTCCTTACCCATCAAGTAATGTTTCCACTTTTTCACACTTTTCACCAATGCATACTACTCCTTGTCATATGTAGTATTATTAATCAATACACCATTAAAAGCTTCTGAATGAAAATAGATAGAATTACAATGTTGCATGAGGACCACACCCATGGATTAGTCACTAGCATCAGTCTGAATCTCAAATGATTGTCTCAAGTCTAGAAGTGAAAGCACTGGGGCTAAACTGATATTTTATTTCAATGCATCAAATTTACCTCCCCACTGGAAGACCTACTTCACACTTGTTAATGCATGAAATGGAGCTGCAATAGAAGAGAAGTTAGCAATAAAATTCCTCCAATATTGGGCTGCTACCAAAAAGCTTCTTACCTCCATAACTGTTTTGGGCTTAGGCCAATTAAAAATGACATCAACCTTGGATGGTTCTATTTTCAATTCACCTCCTCCAACAATGTGACCTAAATACATAAAGAATTTTTCCAAACTCCAACTTTGACATATTTAAAAACAATTGTTCTTTCTTCAAGACATCAAGTAATTTTTTGACATGCATGACATGTTCTTCACAAGATTTACTAAAAAACAAGATTTCATCTAAGTATATTATCACAAACTCATCTAGAAATGGCCTCAATACATTATTCATCACACACATAAAGGTAGTTGGAGCATTTCAAAGACCAAAAGACATAACAATCTATTCATGAAACAAACCTTGCTTTTTTTTTCATGTTGTCTTCCTTATGTCACCTTCAGCAATTATAATTTGATGATAGCCACTCCTTAAGTCCAACTTAGTAAAATAATTTTCATCTTTCAATTTATCAAGTAAATCATCAATTCTAAGAAGTGGGTAATGGTTCTTTACTGTAATTTTGTTCAATGCATGGAATTCCACACACATGAGCCATGTTCCATCCTTTTTTGGCACCAAAACAATAGGTGACCCACATGGCGAAGTACTTGGCCTAATGATCCCTTTGTCCAACAACTCTTGAATTTTCTTTTTAATTTCTGCACTTTCCATCACTGACATCATGTACATGCCAATGTGAGGAAGATTGAATTTCATGTTGTATTCCCCTATTGGGAGGCAACCCTTTTGGCTCTTGAAACATCTCATCGTATTGGTTAACAACCTCAACCAAATCATATTTTAATCTTGAATCACAACCTTGAAAAGCTTCATTTTCAACATCATTATTTTGCTTGACCATTAGAAGCACAAAATTCTTGCTAGAGTTAATGAGTCTCTTCATTTGTCCATCATTTACAAGTGAAATATTTAGTTTCTGTCAATGTGCTCTAACAATGTACTCTATGCCATGTTTGAACAAGTGATACTTGTTTTCATGATGATGGAAAATATATTTTATATCATACAAATATGGGCTTCCCAAAACAATTCCAAAAATATCAAGTGGTACTACATCAAGTTCAAATACATCAATAAAGTTTGTTGTAATTGCAAATTTAAAGATGCATTTCCTTGTAACTTGTAAGTTTTCATTCTTTCATATCCAACATAAAGGATGAGGTCTTGGATTAGGAATGGTCTCTAAGTTTAGTTTCTTGACTAAGTCTTTGGAAATCAAATTTTCTTCTAAACCACTATCAAAAAGTGTATCAATTTTGGTGTGCTTTGAAATAACTCGAACATGGAAAATTTCAATTCTAGTTTTCTCATCTTGAGTATCATTAGGACAAATTGAAGAGCTAATGCTTATTATGTCCTTACCTTTCATTCCCATTGCTATGATATTTGTTTCTTCTACCAAATTGGAGCCTAATTCATGTTGTGTAGTTGCAGCTGTCTTTTGCTTCCCTTTGTTGTTAAAATTCTTTGGTTACATCTTAGGATGAAGCTTCAAACAATGAGCTTCATCATGGCCCTCTTTGGAACAATTTTTGCATGTTAGTTTTTCTCCTTCCTTTTTGACAGATGCAGTATTATTTCCCTTCCCTTTGAACTTGTTCTTACCCTTTTCTCCACTTGTGAATGGCTTCTTGCTACCCTCTTGTAGAATATTTTTCCCTCTTTCTTCAAGATGAGTTTCCTAGACACAAACTTCATCTAAACTTTTAGGATTAAACATAAGGATAGTATGTCATAAATAATTGTGTAAACCCCCAATATATTTCAATAAAGTGTCTTGTGAATTCAAGTCTACACCTAATATCAAGCATCTTCTTCTAAATTCTTGAGTGTAGCTTTGCACACTTCGACCCTTTAGTTGTCTAAAATTATGTCAGTCCATAATAGCCTTTTGCAATAATATAATGGATAAAATTGTCTTATACGTGCATCAATAAAATCTATCCAAGAGGTGGACACCTTACCATACTTTTTCATATACACTTGTCTTTTGGATTCCCACCAAATCAAAGCAACACTTTCCAACCTCAATGAATCCAAATGAATATTTGTTTCATCATCTTTGATGTTTTGGATCGTACAATAAAATTCAAGTTGAGGAACCTAATTTTCAAGTCTTTCAGCAGTCACTTCACCATTATACATAGGCAGTTCAAATTTTATATCAAGTTTTAACAAGGGAGTTTTACCATGCACCCTTGGTGTATGTGGACTTGTTTGAGTAAAATTGGTTGTGGAAGAGGAAGAATATGAAGGTGAGGATGTAGGTAAATATGATGATGGAGAAGAGGGTGTTTTTTGAACATTTCCCTTTGAAGGCTTGTCATCATGTCCTCCTTTTCCTTCATAAGAACCCTCTCATTTTGAAGGCTTGGAATTTTCACCTTGGAATCTTGAAACCCTCTCTTCATAGAGAACCTTCACCATTTCAGCATGTCAAAGAAATATTTTCTTAAATTATTTTCATCTTCTGACATGTCATCAGTTACTCCTTCATCATAAATGCTTGGTGAAGCTTCAACTGCAATTTGAGGAAGGATTTATGGTGGAGATTGAGGAAAAATTTCTCTCCTTTTCCTTGACCTAACTTGAGGGCTTAAAACCACAATATTTCCTTCTCCTGTCTTGAGCTTTAACCTTGTAAGCATCACATACACTTGAAAACAATCAAATCCCCACAGAAGCAAAGAAAACCTAAGCTCTAATACCAAACTTGATCTGTATGAGATCTTAATAAAATTTTGCTTGAGGGTTTGCAAATTAAAAGTGTTTAAAATGAGTTTTTGAGAGATTTTATGTTCATTTTTAAACACATAAAGTATGTAAATAAAAACTTAAATATACAAAAATAGCAAACAAATGCACCATAAAAATAACCACAACACAAAAAATGATGAAGGAGTTCACCCCCTCAGGATACGTCTCCTTGGTCCAGCTTCCAATGGCTTGGATCTATTTAATTATACTCAAAATGGTGAATACAAACATTTGCAGTGCTCAAATGGCTTCAAAACCTATTCGATTAGCTTTAGAATGCCCAAAAATGCATGTCTAGCCTCTTTCTGATACGAAATTGGTCAAAAAAACTACAAAAGTTATGAGCCTCCCTAGTTTTCTTACTAATCGCACCACAATTTCCCCAAAATCCACATCAGCCCTACAAATTCATCCCATTTTCAGCTAAAAAGAGACAATTTCTTATAATTCTGGGTGAAATTGTCGAAACATTAATTTTCACAATAACGCCTTAATTTTGAATTTCCAATCATATAACATTGGCCCCAAAAACATTTTTTTAATAATAAAATATGTTGAGTGGTTAAGTTAACCGTCAGTGTTTTGTGAATGCAGTCACATGATGGTTGACGTGGAAGCTAGTGTAGCGGTTAGGGCTGCAAATTCTGAACTGGCAGTCTGGAAGTGGTCAAAACGGGGCATGTCACATGCCAATTTGCGCGGAGGTTAGTGTTGTAGTCAGGGTGGTGGCTAGTGTGTTGTACCCTTGGTTACGTAATGTTGGTCATATGTAAAACATGTATGGGGGGGTCGGGGCTAAGCCCTGACCCCCTTCCTCACAACTATTCCATGACAAACTTTGTTATATAATTTTGTTCCTGTGTATAATGAGTAATACACATGGTCCGTTGGTAATGCATTGTGTTATTTGTGGTGAGGTCTCATGTTCAACCCATGTCCAATGCAGTTTAGCCTGAAAAAAAAAATTGGTGGCTGCTCATGTTGACACAAGGCGGCCTCCCATGCTGCCACATGGAAGCATCCCATGTTGCCACATGACGGCCTTCGGTTTGGCCATATGGCAGCATGTGGTTGGCCACCTTCCCAACCAATGAAACTCATCCATGACCGAACCAATTACAAGAGGAAAAGTGGCAAGGCCCTACAGGCCTTAAAAAATTACTTTCCAAAGAACCAGAAGAGGCCACATGGTAGCCTGCCATTGGCCCAAAATACACAGTCATTTGTTCTATTTTTTTAAAATTCACTTGTTTAGAAAAGCGAAAAAAAACATGTTTCTAGTCGCATACCGTGTTGGTTTTCCGCGAAACGAGTTGCTATGGATTTAGAATGAAGAGATATACACAGTTGTTCAGGCTCCACACCATTCCAACAACTTTCATTTTTTAGCATAATTTTGAGCACCTAATCAATCGACCCAACTTAAACCTCGCAACATCATCCTACAATTTCTATCTTGTAGATGCTATAGCAACCCTAATTCCATCACATGTTAGTTCATCAAGAGATACTCCTTTGAGCAAGATAATGTCTTTCCAAGGTCAACGAAGTCAAATTAGAATATTCGATCTTCCAGCAACTTGATCTTACAACTTCATTTCCTAGAATTTAGACTTCCAATTTCAACCTTCCTTGAAACATCAAAAACCCTAGTTTTCACACGTGTGAGGGAGATAGAGCCAAACAACAATTTTTTTTTTATTCTTAGATTCTCCTTACCTTCCAGACCTTTGATCTTCCTTTATTCTTTCTCTTAGCTTCATATCAAACTTATTACATGAGAGATATTGAATGAGCAACTAATGAGATCTAAGTTGCTTGTATTATCCTTTCCAAGGGATTAAATTCCATCCTTCAGGTCGACTTGTAGCTGCCATATCCAACTTGTAATTTGGAGGTTTCTGGGACTTTCTAGACTCAAAATAAATTCTTTTACAAGGTATATTTTTCCTAGAAGGATCTTATAATCATTATGTTGACTCTCTTGACTCATTACAATAAATAGTATGACCTAACAAACCCTAGAAGCATGAAGAACATGCTTTCGCCTAGAATACCATCAATAAGAAGAATGAAACCTATGCTTTAAAATCATAAATTTTCTTTCTTCTTTTGTTTGTTACATAATATATACATATTGAGATCAGTACAATAAAATTTATGAAGATTGAAACTAGTTACATTTCCAACACTTTTCAAACCTTCTACTCTAAATCTTCATCTTAGATCCCCTAATGTGTCGTTGTCTCTTTCCCAATGTGTCTCTCTTTCTGTCTTCATCTCCATACACACATGATTCTCCTTCCTACCATACTCTCAATAAGATTTTGTAGCCTATAGTTTGGACTAGATGGGTACTTCACCCATAGCTATGGGAAAATTCCTATACCACTTCCATTTCTACTCATAAATTGTATAGATTGGAATGATGGGAGGAGAAAATGATAATATAGACAATCATGAATCTGAAATCCTACAAGTAGTGTGTAGCTTGAAGGTAGGTTTAGAAAAAATAAAAGTAAATAAATAAATAAATTCCAAATTTAAGGATGAACAAGAAGAGATAAATGGCTACTTACTGAGAAGACTGTAAGGAAATAAAAGCAATAGAAAATTTGAAGAAACTCATAGGAAGAGATATAAAAGTGAATCTACTGGCATAACTAATTCCATAACCTCTACTGAAAGTAAGACACGCGATTTTGATGAAAGAGAAAAAAATATATACATAATAGTACTTCTATAACCAAAAATAAAAGGACTACGTATCATATAACTTGCAAAGGATCCTTATGGAGGGAGGAAAATAAATTCGTAAAGAGGATCATAAGTAAAATCTAACATGGAAATGTTTTAAAAATTAGTTTAAAAATAAACTATTAACAAAAAGGTACTTTGATGAGAAGGTGAGAGAATTCCATGAATTAAGGTTCAGAAAATCAACCATAGATAAATTTGTAAATAATTTCATGAGCTTGCCAACATATGTACCTTACTTTAAATAGGAAAAGGAAAGATTTAAAAATATTTCTTAGTTTCCTACCTTTTTCATACAGGGAGAGGATTGAATGTAACAATCCAAAAACCATGGATGATACTATAAGGAAGGAAAAATGGTGTTTCAACCAAAAAAAAAAACAGAAGAGTGATGATTCTAACAGTTAGATGGCCAAGAAACATGAAAATTCCAATGCTAAGAAAAATGGATTTAAGAATCAACCAACGAAAATTTTGTTGAATCATCCAAACCACCAATCATATGTTGGGGCTAAAATGAAAACCATTTGTGGAGAGACTATCCACAAAATCCTGTAAACAAAAGAAAATAGTAAACAACCTACAAGAAGCCTCTATAATTAATGATATTGCTTGCAACATTCCAAGGATTAGTGTGACAATGGATGGGAGAAAAGAATATCACTAGTCCACTATGGTGGAATACATAGTAAAATTTTTGAGAAAAATGTGGCAATGCTTATTTAACTAGGTTCTAATTTAAGTTATATTTCCCCTACTACAATTGAAAAATGTGGATTTAAAAAGGAAAATAAAAGTAATCCCTCATTAGTACAATTGACCACAGGAGCTAAGAAAATTTTTATTGAGATAAGTAAACATTGTACATTAAATTTGAATGGAATAAACACTCATTTAAATATGAACATTTTTCCTTCGTGGTCATATGGTGTTCTTGTTGGGATGGACTGGTTGGAACCACCGAGTAATTTTAAATTTCCAGGAAAATTAATCACTTTCATTAATGATGAAGGAGAAGATTGTATAGTCAAAGGAGTGCCAAAAGCTATTTTAGTGAGGCAATTTTTTTCCACACAATTAAAGAAATGTGCTCATAAAGGATGTTAGATGTTTGCATTTCAAGTTGAAGACCTTTGTAGTAGCAATAAAAAACCATCTTTAGAGGATTATCCTATATTGAAACAATGTAAAGATTCGTTTCTTGAAGAAACATCAAGACTTCCTCCAAGGAGGAATATATAATTCACTATTGATATCATTCCTAGAGAAGTACCAATATCAAAAGCCCCTTATAGAATAATAATTCTAGAGTTAATGGAGTTAAAAATTTAGTTGCAAGAGATGTTGGATAAGAATTATATAAGACCGAATGTATCACCTTGGGGTGCACGAATCTTATTTGTTAAGAAAAAAAGATGGAACTCTTAGAATTTGTATAGACTATAGGCAACTCAATAAAATGACCATAAAAAAAGGTATCATTAGCCTCTGATTAATGAATTGTTTGACCCAGTAAAGGGAACTTCAATTTTCTCAAAAAATGATTTAAGATCGATATATCATCATATTAGGATAAAGGATGAGGATATTCACAAAACAAAATTTAGAACAACATATGGACATTATGAGTTCGTGGTACTCACATTTAGACTCATTGATGCAACAACCACATTTGTGCACTTGATGAATATTGTGTTTAACCATTTTTCTGGAAAAATGTTTCATTGTATTCATAGAGGAAATTCTAGTTTACTCAAAGAGTAAAGAAGAAAATGATCATAATTTGCATATTGTTATTCAAATACTTAGAGAAAATTAGTTCTATGCTAAGTTTAGCAAAAGCTAATTTTACTAGAAACAAATTTAGTACTTAGGACTAAATTTAGTATTTAGTACTAAATTTAGTACTTAGGACTAAATTTAGTAATAGGATGTACTTGAAAATCGAAGTCGGTGCTTTTAACCCTCTAAATTTTTCTTAGGAAAATAATTATTATGATTTATTTGAGTCTCTATGAAAATTTAGATTTAAGGTAGGATGTTAAATTTAGTATCTATTATGTTAAATTTGGTTAAAGTTTGGGTGGAGCCAGTGAACTACTGTAACAATTTCAAACTTAGATTTTCAAGTCGATGTTCTTAATCCTATGAGTTTTTCTTAAGAAAAAGAATTTTTATGCTTTATTTGAGTCTATGTGCAAATTTAGATTCAAGGTAGGATGTTAAATATAGTAGCAGAGGGTTGAAAATTTTAAAAATTAATAATTATGGATTTGAGATTATTTAATGAAAATAGTTTACTAGTGAATTTATAGTATAATATGCAAAGGAAAAAAAATGATCCAAGAAAACTTATTTTTATTAGATGATAATTTTGAATATATCTCACTCTTAAAATTTCAAAAAATAAGAATTTCTAGCTACTATCATAGACTTCTTTATATCAGTCCATTGGAAGTAGCAAAATACATAAGATGCACAGACATTTGCAAGTTAGAATTAAAACATGACCTATGAGAAACTTATATGTGTTAAAAATAATTGGATATAGAATTACTCTCAAGATAAAGAGACCCAAAGTAAGATAAGTATATATATATATATATATATATATATATAATACATCAATAACAAGAAAAAATGATTGAAAAGAACATTAAAATCATTCGTAAATTGTTACAATAATGAAAATTATACAATGGTACTAAGTATGAAACTCTAGTAAAATACATCTTGTAATGGTTACTATTGGAAAAGACTAATTACTGTGGGAAATGTATGTACTTTATAAAAGGTCAAAGATACCTGAATATTTTAGTCTCAATTAAGAGAAAAATTTTAGTAAAACTACTATACGGGAGACAACACATTTTGAATATTGAAGGAACAAAAGTAACCAGCTAAAGAAAATGGTATTAATAAACATTGGAAGATATAGATAAATTAAACATATGAATGTATTATTTAGATTATACAATGAGAGTAAGAGAAACTCTTAAATTTTTTATATACTATAGGAAACTCAATAAAATTACCATAAAAAACAAATATCCTTTTCCTTGGATTGATGACTTGTTTGATCAAGTGAAGGGAACTTCAATTTTCTCAAAAATTGATGTAAGATTTGGATACCATCATATTAGGATCAAGGATGAGGATATTCATAAAACAATATATGAACATTATGAGTTCGCGGTACTCCCATTTGGACTCACAAATGCACCAACCATTTTCATGTGCCTAATGAATTGTGTGCTTAGCCCTTTTCTGGACAAATTTGTCATTGTATTCATAGATGACATTCTTATTTACTCAAAGATTAAATGCTAACGTGATTAGCATTTGTAGATTATTCTTCAAACAGTTAGAGAAATTATTTGTATGCTAAGTTTTAAAAATTCTCATTCTACCATAAACAAATTTAGTACTTAGGAAATGTGGTATCTGAGGAAGGGATTGATGTGGATACATAAAAGATAAAAAATATCCTACAAAAGCCCATAGATAAGGATGTAGATAATACTAGGTATTTTATGGGAATTACAGGTTATTACATAATATTTATAGAAGGATTTTCTAAGCTGGCATATCAAATTAATTCTCTGCAAAAGAAGGGGAAAAAGTTTGAATGAAATAAAAATTGGCAGGATAGCTTTGAAAAACTAAAAAATATATTTACTACTGCTCCAATTATGAAATTAGTTGATCCCAATAAGGAATTTTTAGTCTACATGGATGCTTGTAAGGATGGTTTGGGAGGAGTTCTAATGGAAGAAGGCCATGTAATTAGCTATGAATCCATGAAAATAAAATATCATGAGAGGAACTATGCCATGCATGACTTAGAACTAAAAACTATAATTCATGTTCTCAAAATGTGGAGGAATTATCTTATAGGAAGGAAATTTATGTTAAAAATTGATAATGTCAGTCTCAAATACATTTTTTACTAGCCAAATCTGAATGACAGGAAAACAAGATGGTTGGAATTCCTTAGTGAATAGGATTTTGAATTCATACACATTAAGGGAAAGGATAGCAAGTTAATGGTTTGAGAAGAAAATTAAATTACATTTGTACCATTTTGGTAACCAGTTGGCAAACAAATATGATAGAAAAAATCATATCAACTATAGATTTTGATTAAGAATACATGAAAATTAAATAGAAAATAAAATCTGATATGTTAAATGAAGAAAAACATGATTTTTGATTAAAAAATAAATATTTAATAATGTAAAAATATAGAATTATTTTCCAAATGATCAATATCTAAAATTATTTGTCATGGATTAATTGTATAAGAAACCAACATCTAGGCATCCTGGTTATCAAAATTTAACAACTATGTTGAGGAAATATATTTATTGGAATAATATGAAAATAACAAAAACATAATATGTGGCTAAATTCTTAGAATGTCAACAAGTTAAGGCTTCCCATCAACACCCAGCTGGCTTGTTACAACCCTTACCCATTCCATAATGGAAATGCAAAATAATATCAATGGAATTCATCATGGGATAACCAAAAATTAGGAGGCAACATGATTCTATTATGGTTGTGGTAGAGAAACTTAGCAAATCAATACACTTTATTCCTATAAAATCTACCTTCAAGACCATTAGCATAGAAACATAATTATGAAGGATATATTTAGACTCCATGGTATGCGCATAATTGTGATTTCAAATCTTGGTACCATGTTCACTTCTAAATTTTGGAAGGAATTAATTGAAGGTATGGGAACAAAGTTAGATTTTAGCATAACCTATCATCCTAAAAATGATGTTAAAATAGAAAGGACCAATCAAATATTAGAATATCTACGAATAATGTACATGAGGAATAAGCTTATTAAGTGTGAATATTGTCTCCACTTCGTTGAATTTTCCTATAATAATGGATATCATACTTCTTTGAAGATGAGTCTGTTTGAAGTATTGTATGATAGACGATGTAAAGTACCTCTAATTTGGGACCATCCTAAGGATAGATTGATATTGGGACCATATATGTTAAAGGAAATGGAAGAAGTGGTTAACAGGTTAAGAAAACTTTGAAAACAACTCTGGATCGACATAAGAGCTATGTAGACTTGAAAATAGGTCAAAGGGAATTCAATGTTGATGATCATGTATATTTAAAAGTCAAACCAAAGAAAAACACACTTAGACTTGGAAACTTCTCCAAGCTATCACCTATATACTGTAGACTTTTTGAGGTGTTAGGAAGAATTAGGCCAGTCTCTTATCAACTTTCTCTCCTAGAAACTACAAAAAATCATAATGTGTTTCACGTATCCTTGTTAAGGAAATATTTGCATGACCCAACTCATATAGTTTATTGGAGTGTTTGATAGGTAGAAATAGAGGGAGAGATCTTGGAAGAACCTCTATGCATTATAGACCAAAGGATAGTCATGCTACATAAGAGAGACATAGATCAAGTGAAATTCCAGTGGAAGCATTTCATCTTGGAAGAGGAAACCTGGGAGTTGGAGGATGTTTTTTTCTTTTGTAAGCTTGGTAGTGCCATCCTTTTTCATTAAAAAACAACAAGTTACAACCATTCCATAGGTGATTAGGTGGCCACAACTTTTCCTGAGGGAAACCAAGTCGAGGCCATCTACTAGCATGGTATGCCATCGAAAACCAAAATGTTCTAAGTCTTTCTAATCAAGTTATACAGGACTAATTTTATTTGCATATACTAGATACAGTATTCCTATTGACACAACTATTAACATACAAAAATTTAAAAGCTTCCTGCATACTTGAGAAAGGAAAACAAAAAATAAACATAGAGACTAGCCATCATAATATTCAGTGCCTTCACTTGACGCATATTCCACTGGGGTCGGGTCCTGTGCGTTGGAGCTCAAAAGTTCCATCTGAGAAATAATACAAGGTAGGTGGTGTTCAATGTGCCAAAGGCATCCATCCTACTTCTTCAATTGGAATTGTAACTTTTGGAACTCCTTCTTGTAGTCGAGGAAGTCATGCACTACAATATCCATATTTACCGCAATATGTTCCAGGGCCTTGCCCATGATGGCTTTCATTAACTAGTATAAGAAGAGGGTTTGTTTAAATAGGGTGACGTGAACGCGAGTATGACCTAGTTCCGGAACTAGAATTCGGTAGCCCTCCTCATCAACCTCCATTGTTGCTGCCTGGAGGTTTAATTTTTCTTCCCAATCTTCAATGGCCCCACTGATTTTCTCAACAACTCCTTCCTAGTATGCATTTGCAACATCATTAATAATTTTTATTGTGGGCTTTCTACCCCATGACTTGCCACCAGATGAGATAGGTTAACCTTCCTCTATTGTATTACTATTTTTCCTGCCACAGCCCCGCGAGGCAGAAATTTTCAAACTAACTGTCACAACACGATTCATGGTTGTAGAGTTCCCCTAAGGTGATAGGTTGAGCGTCGACCTACTTAGATTCCAAATGTTTTAGTCATCTTGTTTACCTATCATAGAAGCAACAAAAAACCATAATTTCCTAAAACAAAACTTGGTTACCTTCCTTTCATTCCAATGTCTATGTTCCAGACCATTCGACCCAAGCAAAGAGCCCAAAACCATTTGAGATGAATGTTGGCTTGAAGGGGTGAAGACCTAGGTTCATAGTAACTACGCTAGCAAAAACCCCTCTATTACTGGCCCTTTCAGCAACAATCTACTGTGCAGACCACAGTCTCACCCGAGACAATATTACGGGATGCTATAGCTAGGTTTTTACATCTAGAGGAACTATGGAGTGTGGCTTTATAGCTTACCTCTACTTAGGGCTCAATTCGTGCTTTGATGAATAATTAAATTTCTAGTACAAATGTTGTTAAACTACATAATTAATCATCTTGCGCATTGTATCTTTCTACTCTAAAATATAGTATTCAATACGTAAAACAACATTCAAGCCTTCACGATCTAGTTACTAAGTAAATATACATAAAAACCCTAATCAAGCCCATATAAATAAAAAAAACAGATAATGTGGAAATTTACAGGAAATACACAGATATGTCTTCAAATTCTTCATTTATTATGTAAGATCCTTCAGTTACAGTGCTTATCACCTTGCGCACATAGTTGCAGACTTCCTAAGGCCTCCATGCACATAGCTGCAGAGCCTTCCCTTAGAACCAAAAACACAGAAAGATTGGAATAATTACAGACTCGATTTTTTTCATATATTATCATATCATGACTTGACTCACTAAGTCATCTCCTTTAAAAACTTTCTTTCTTACAATACCATGGTCCAAAAACCATGGGTGGAGCTTAAAATATTTAAAAATAACCATATCCCTTTAAAACAATAGGGGCTTTGACCCACCCCAAAGACCCTAAAACTCCTAAAATCCACGCGACTAACTTTTTTCCATTGGATCACACACTCCACTTCCTCAAAATGTGGAGTCTTTAACTAAAACCTAGACCAAGTTGGGCCCTGCCCAATAGGCCCCCGACACTCACATGTGACTCATCCCGAGTCACTTAGCAGGTGTGCCCTAAGTATTTTTTTTAACATTTGTGTAGGCATCCTTCAGTGGCTGAATCATCATTGCAAACTATGTCTGCTCTTGGTGCACCTCTTCCAGTAGATTCTCTATAGTCAGCCCTGCAATCATTTGAAGAACATATTTATGCTTATGCCTCATCTCCTTAATATTACTATCTACAATATGTGATAACTGGATGGTCTCATCCTTCCAAGGTTGGGTTCGCTCTATGATTATATTTTCTTTTCTTTGAAGCTCCTTGATATGAATCTATAGATTATTTACTTCATGTATGTAGGCGAGTCGTTGCATAGTTTTTAAGGTCCTCGATGGGACTTTGATCTCATCAATTTGTTTTTTCTTTTCCAGAATCTCTGCTTCAATTTGTTGAACATTTGAATCCTCCTGCAACAAGGACCATATTTCCATGGTGTCTTTGAATAGTTTTCCACATTCCTTGACTCTGGTAGAGATACGTTCTAGTGTAGCCTTCATATTTTTTTTCTTGTTGTTCATGCACCTATGGTGGTGTTGTTGGCAGCAGTCTGATATGTAGCTCATTAATCTGCATCTAAAGCTCGAGCTTGACCTTTTCCATTTAATTATTGGATTCCTTGATTGTAGTGGTGAGCTTCGCACTCTTTTCCTCTGGAGCTGCCTCGGCTTTGTTCTTGAGGTCTGGAAGCCCGTTTCATATCTTGATGATAATCCCCTCCAACTTCTCTCAGTGTTGATTCGCCTCATCATAATCCTTAGCACCTTATTCATGTCATTGAAGATATTATTTTTGGCATTCTTGACTTCGTTAATGACCATCAAAGCACGTTTCTTATGCCCCTTGAACTCATCCATGATCCCCTAGTGAAAATAATGCATAGTCTGGATGGGCAGCGAAACAAGATTCAAGCTAAGGTTGTGCCAATGCTTGGTACACTCATAATCCTATGCTTCCTAAAAATGTAGCACCCCTCTAGGTACCTGCAAAATGAAAACTTTAGTAGTGATCTCTAATTGGTGCAATAGCTTTGCCTACTGGCTCACTTGTATCATGCTTGCTTGAACCACACTCACTTGAACCATGCTAGCTTGAAATGAATGAGTGGTAGGTTGTTCCTGTAGTATTTCTATTTGTGCTACCACTTTCAACTCTTTCAGACCTTCCTTTGTGTCATAGTTATTCCTCCCTCGCGGTGGTTCCTTCGGGATTCAATATCCTTCTAGGTTTCGTGCAATAATCCATCCTCGGGGAATTACTTCTTTGAAAGAGTATTTTATAGTCTAGTACCCACTTTCAACTGCATATGGCACCAATACCATTACCCATCCATATAGTCATTGCGAAGTTCTAGGGACAAAATCATCCATGTATATCTTCAACCTGATACCATTCAGCTTTGCTAGCTGAACTATGCCACCATTTGATATAGCTTTGACAATATATGGCCCCAACCAATGTGTCTTGAAATTTCCTGGGAACTTCATGAAATTACTATCATACGAAATTACAAGGTCTCCATCCTTGAATATTTTCTACTTGATATGCTTGTCATTCCAGGATTTTCCCCTTTCTTTTTTTACTTGTTGATGATATCATGCAATGAATCTGTCTTCCTCAAGATAAACAAATTGTTATAGCCTTTCTTCCATGATATCATTTTTTTCCATGTCTATTACTGCTACAATTCTTAGACTAGGCACAATATATTCCATAGGCATAACTTCCTCTTGTTTATAAACCAACCTAAAAGGGATCTATCCTGCCAGATTTTTGCATGTTGTTCTATATGCCCATTATATTGTTAGAATTCTCAGACCCAAATCATTCATTTTGACATTTCATACTTTGTTTAGCTCATTTTCCAAAATCTTGTTAAAAGCTTCAATGGTTAAATTTGTCTGAGGGTTATTGGGTGTGCTCTTGTGATGATGCACTTGAAATTCCTCAGTTAATTTTTCAATGGGTTGATACAAAAAATGTGACCTTTTTTCACTCATAAAAATCTTCAGGTACCCAAATCTAGACAGAATGGACTAAAATATGAGTTGTGTAGCAATTTCTACATTGCAAACCTTTACTGGCTTTGCTTCGGCCCCTCTAGTCAAATAATTTATGGTAGTGATGATTTATCTCGAGTCAGTATTATTCCCTGGTGGATTAATCGATCCAAAAAATTCTATCTCCCAATTATCAAATGCCTGCAAGGTCACTTGTGCATTTAAGGGAATTTCATCTCTCCTAGATGGTCTTTGTTTTATTTTACAAACATCAAAGGATTTACAATATTCTTTTGCATCCTTGTGCAAAGTAGGCCATCACAATCCAACTCTCAAAATCATCTATGAAGTGGCTTTTCCTTCATAATTTCCTCCTACAAATACACCATGATATTATTCTAAAATTATCTGTCTTTCATGCTCAGAGAAATATATGCACAGTATTTCATCTAGCCCCATTTTATACAAATGTCTTGCAATCAAAGAAAAATCAGGTGGCTTGACTACCAACTCATTTTTCTGTTGTGTGGTATACTCTGCAAGTTCCATCCCTATAGTCAAAAACTTAATAATGTTTTTGAAGTGATCATATGAAACCCTTATGTATGTGAAGTGATCATCTAGTATTCACCTGACCAAATCTGATTTTCATCAATCTCCGACATTCTCTCCAACTTCCAATACTTCCCTTATGAGTACCCCACCATCTAATAGGTGTAGATATTAGTGCTATGTCAAAATCTTGGAACCTACGTTATTTAGGTACTTCTCTTTAAAATTCATCAATAAATAGATTGAAATCTCCTATTCCATCACAGTAAGGAAAATTACACACCTTTATAGTGGTGAAATGAAGTGATCTTGTAATTCTGTTACATTTCCTAGTAGAAAATTCGTGCAACCTATTATGGCAGTTATCCAATTCTTCATCAGAATCTAAAATACATGAGTTTTCATTTTCCCAGCTTATCCTTTCATCTATAGTGGGATTTATCCAGTATTCCTCTTTAGCCATGATCATGTAAATATTATCAATATCTGCATCATAGTATTCATCGCGAATAGACTCTGTATACCACACTCTGTTTGATGGGTATGTGGAATAATGACACTCAGATCGCCTTGTTCAAAAACCATATTTCTCTTCTTCAAATTATTTATTGCATCAATATCAAAATCCCAATCCAATCCAAGCAGCATCAGATATGGATTGTTGTCATCTACAATGTCAATTACTTCAAAATCTGCCATAGCGCACACTCCTTCAATGTCTACTACTATACCAGGAAATATTCCCATAGGAATAATATTCTGTTGATAGCCATTCTCAACTAGAATGGTGACCATTGTAACTATGGTTTTCCCATGCACTCCCATGTCTTCTTAGGAAATACATTGGCATTAGATCCAAAATCTAGGATTACCTGATCCATGTCATAGTCCCCAATTTCCACAGTTAATCTCATTTCTCTTCCTGTCTTCTTCTTATGCCAATGCAATTTATTTACTATGCATACCTCACTATGAAACTCTTCCCTTCCTACACAAGATTCTATCAGGGCCTAGATACTTTCTACAACCTTCCGGTCTCTTAATAGCTTCATGAAGGTATGCAAAAATGATCTCAATATATCTGGATTAAACTCCTTTGTTGCGGTAATAACCTGGGTATTGTTCTTCTGAGGCATTAGTTTCTCTTGGTTTTGTGGTTGCATCTTAGATGTCGAAGCTCCAGGGTCCATGAAACTCTTCTTTGTCTCCAAAAAATTATTATTTTCTCTTTTCATATTGAACACATTATTCTTATCTCCAGCCTTTTTGACCCACATGTCCTCCATAGGATTTTTTCCTACTGTGTTATCTTCCCCTGTGGCTACGCCAGTTCAGGTTAATATTCTAACACTAGTATCCTCTTCACATCGATCCGTCTTCATCATCTATAAGTTTTGCATAGGTTGCTGATTTATTTTCTCTTGCACCTTCATTATTAGAACAAGACAATCCTCTATTACATGATCAAAAGCTCTACAATACCTGCAAGAGGGGGTTGTGGGATTCTGAAAATCCCTCTCTAAGTGTCCTACTTTGTCGTAGTTGTAACATATGATTTGACCACATCCTCGTCCTCATCCTCATCCTTAGCCTTGGAAGCCTCCATGCCCTGCTAGTGGACCATGATCTTCATGTGCATGCCCTTCAACTTGAATTTTACATGCACCTGCAGTCTTCTCTATCATTAACTCATAACTACGCAAATTATTCTCATCGTGCCATATAGAGCTACATAAGTTAAAAAATAGTTGCTTCAGGGTTTTCACATGCTTCTAAAAAAAATAACATTCTTTCGTGCGATGTCAACCTAAAATTTTACACATGTCACACCATTCACTTGATCCTCGGTTCAATAGATTAGGCATGCCGTTGTTGATGTAATATCTATACATAGGGAACTAATATTTATAATGGCATGCTAGCTTACATTTGGTACACCATAACTCTCAGTGAATTTGTTATTGGATTTACTTACCCTTATTCATATCTTGCAACTCCAAATGCATTGTTGCTAATTATCTCTGAATTTGTTGTACCCCTACTTGGGTATATGTGACTGGCGAAACTTCCAATTTCATAGCAATTTCGAGAGCTTTGGGCTATGTTCCTATATTTTACTGTGTCAAAGGTAACCTGATATGTGGAAATAACGCAACTATAAACCACTCCTTATGCTTCTCGTCAGGAATTTGGAAGTTCACATCTCCTAGTAGCATCATGAACCTTTGATCTAATTCCTAAACAGATTCAGTTACAGCTTGTTTGATCTCTTTTATCTTTGTAATACACTGCGACTAAAATTTTGGCTTCTTAAATTTGGCATTTAGCGTTGTGTTTGTCTCATCCAACATGGCAGCCTAATGCATCGCATATTACTTCATACACCATGCTAGTGCCCTCTTTTGTAGAGTTGTGCCAAGTTGTGCCTTCTTTATGTCATTATTTCTCACTTGTCATGCTTTCTATACTACTTCAACGATAAACAAAAAAATTTCAGGATCCTTTGATCCCAGACCTCTGAAAATATGAATTCTAAGCTCACTAGCCATGTTGTTATAGGTCAATTTGTTCATCATCCCCCAAGACCTACTTAAATTGGGCATCAACCCCTAAGACCAAAGAATAAGGTCTATCATCTCTTTAATTCATTTGCTATATGCCCTAAGTGAAGAAATTCCTTTAATGGCTTCAGTTGTGAGATTTCCAAGGTATGAAGTATATATTATATGACCCATTTACTTATCAATGCTCCTCTACAAGGGCCTAACTACGTTGCAGTGAAAATAACTCCATGAAAGGGTGCACTGCTATTGAATTCCAACAAGAAATTGGTGTAAAAGACCTACACTAGTGTAGAATTACACCTGTCCATACACTCATAATAGAGTGGGACCCAGGTTTTAGCAGCCTAAGAGGTTGGGATGTGTGGGATAAATTTGGTGCATGTCTATTTTAATTTTCCCTTAACTAAAATGGACAATAAAATGTAATCTTATCTCATAATAACTTGTAATAGTTGACTTAGTGTGAAAAACTCAGTTAGCTCATGAATTTCAAGTTGAGGGTAGTTGGTGAGGCGTGTAGAGTAATTATAGTTGCAACAAAGTTTAAAGTGCAGTTGGTGCATTAGTTTAATGCATGTGTAATCAGTTAACTCAGTTAACTGAGTTAAAGTCAATTGTGCTAGTTGTAATTGTTTGTTGCACTAGTGAGAGATCAAGTGAATTAAATATTTTTTAATTCAAAATCAGTGATATAACATGCAACTAATGATTTACTATTATTAGCTGCATTCATGTCAGTTCCAGTGGAGACCCAGTTGAGACAAAGGTGAAAGGGATGTTAACTATCAGTTGTAGGATGATTGGGTTGCACCCATGAAATCAAACACTCATTGGATTGCCCATGATCCTTGCATAGTTTAGGAAGGCAAAAATTCCTAAAGAATAGGGATTTCATTCACCAGGATTTGTGCAAGCAAGGCAGGATGTTTAGAGGCTGAGAATTGGCTAAGTGTTGGCTAGTTTTTCCAGGACAATGTGAGACAATTATCTGAGTATAGGAGACTCTTGTGATAAGAGTATATTTTATTGTTTCATGTATCCATGATTAATATAAAATAGATATAGTGGGGTTTTGAGCAGAAATATTTCCTCGCAAAATTATCTGTGTTGTGGTTTGATCAAGATTCTTCTTTGCTTCATGTGATTGGCTATTGTGTTTAAATTTCTGCAATTGATTTGTAGAAGCGATTCAGTATCTAGCTTTAGTACATTGTTAGATCAGATTGAATCCATGATATACATATTGTTTGTATAATTTATACATGGTATCAGAGCACAAGAAATCACAATAGTGGAGGAAAAGATGAGTTTGTGACTGAATATAATTTGAATTTGCAGAAGAATTTCTTGGTGCTACAGGTGATTCAGGATCGAAATGGATTTCAATGGCTTCATATTATAGTATGAAATCAAGGGAAGCTCTAACTATATTGATTGGAAAGACAGGATGGAGGTAGTACTGGAGGAAAATGGATTGAAGGAATTCATTGACAATGATGTTCCCAAGCTCATTGTGAGAGATGCTGCAAATCTTGATGCATGGAAAAATAAAGTTGCAAAGGCAAGGAGAATCTTACTGGAGGGAGTAGGAGACCACATTGTCTCAAGTATCCATGGAAAATTGACACGATATGCAATGTGGAAAGCTTTGACAGATCTATTTCAGAGTAGCATTGATCATAGGAAATTGGCACTGAAAGATAAACTCAAGAAGATCAAAATGGAGAAAGGTGACTCCATACCAAAATATTTAACAAAGTTTGTCCAATTTTGGGATGATCTTGGGAGTGTTGGCATTACTATCGTTGATGATGATTTGGTGAGCCTAGCTCTTCTAAGACTTTGCAAGAGTTGGCATAGTTATGAGGACTCTATCAATGGAAGGGAAAATATGCTAGATTGGGAACGACTTTGGTAGGATTTGGTGCAAGAAGAGTTCAGACGGAATACTAGAGGTGGATCTTCATCTAAGAATGAAGATGAATAATATTTTGCTTTTGATGCCAAGGTGAAGAAGGGGGAAGGAAAGAATTTCCATTCCTAATACGAGTCCAGTAAAGATGGCAAGAAGTGCGACATGTCCAGAGTGAAGTGTTTTCATTGTCACAAGCATGGACATTATGCCACTAACTGTCCACAAAAGAAGAAGAATAAGAAGTCTTAAGGATCTGCAGCTGGTGAGGCTTTGGCCTCGCAATTTTAGCTTGAATTCTTGATCATTTCATGCATCGTGTCAAGTGAAATGGGATCGGTGTGGTATTTGGATAGTTGTGCATACTTTCACATGAAGGGATAAAAGAAATTTTCAGTAGCTTGGAGGAGAAGGACCTCCAGATGCATATCGAAATGGGTGATGATGGGCGGTACAATGCTACTAGGATTGGTACCATTACCTTCAAGAGACAATCAGACAAACCATTTCAATTAAAATATGTAATGTCTGTACCAGGCTTGAAGAAAAATTTAGTATGAGTCACAATGTTGGATGATAGAGGCTACGATGTTTTTTTCAGTGAAGGAAAATATTTGCTACGACACAAAACAATAGGACAAGACAAGAATATTTGGATTCGAGTTAAGGATATCTATAAACTTGATGTATATGGTTGTGCAACATTGATGGGTAAGGCGGAGAAAGTAGTCAGCTGGGATGGGGGTGAGTTATGGCATAGGAGATTGGGCCATCTACACCACAAAGCCTTGAAGTTCATGCAACATATTTCTACAAGTATTCCCAAGGGTACACTTGCACAATAAGACACATGCAAGCAATGCACTATGGGGAAGTATGCAAAGGCCACTTTTCATGAGAAGAAGAATCGAACTTTTGAAATCCTTGAGAGAGTTCACTCAGACGTGTGTGGACCATTCTCTACTATTTCGACAACAAAGCATAATTACTATGTGATATTTTTTGATACCTTTTCTCGAAAGTGTTGGATCTACTTCATGTAGAAAAAATATCATACATTCTCAAATTTTCTTGAGTTCAAAGCACTGGTGGAGAAAGACATGAGGAATCATGTGAAGGCTCTTAGGAGCAACAATGGTGGTGAGTAAATCTCCAATGAATTCAAGAAATTTTGTAGTAAAGAAGGAATTCAGATAGAATTGATTGTGCCTCATAACCCACAATATAATAGGGTCGCATAGAGAAAGAACAGAACAATTGTGGGTGCAGCAAGAGCGATGTTTCATGACTAGGGCATACCGTTGCATCTGTGGCTGGATGCATGAAACACAATGGTATTTGTGTAGAACCATTTTTCTCATTGGATACTTGGCATGAGTACACCAGAAGAGGATTTTACTAGTAAGAAACCTGATGCTTCAGGTTTTAAGATTTTTGGCTCATCTGCTTATGTGCATGTGACCAAAGATGCCAAGAAGAATCTGGAACCAACATCTGAGATTGGGATATTTTTGGGGTACACTGAAACTACCCACAAATATTGGGTGTATTTTCCAAATAGAAGAATGATTGTTGTGCATCGGGATATAAAATTTGATGAGGAGAAAGCCATGTGATTGTCCCTTGAGAGGGATGTAGATATTCATGTAGAGGAGGAACTCTTGGTTCCAAAGGATGAGACTCAAGATGTGGAGAAACCACATGCGGAGGATCATGGAGTGGAAAAAAACACTCATGCATAACCATCCACCAGAAATGGTTGAAGGCGAACCACGGAAGCTAATAGATTGAGACTTGATGCAACAGAGAATGTAGGATCCCCTACTTCACTATGCAGATAGAGACAATCTCTAGACAGGTTTACTGGATTTATGTCTCCTATGAGCAAGTGTATTGTGACATAACCATATTCCTTTTCGGAGGCAGTGCATCAACCAATTTTGGTTAATGCAATGGTGGATGAGTATGAATTCATTGTCAAGAACAGTGCATGGGAGATTGTCCCAAGACTGGTTGGTAAATCAGTGGTTGGATCTAGATGGATCTATAAGGTAAAGAAAGTTGTTGATGGGAGTGTGGAGGAGTAAAAGGCTATATTCGTGGCTCATGGATTCTCACAGATTGAGGGGATCGACTATGATGAAACTTTAATACTAGTCGTGAGGTACTCTTCCACTAGATCTATCCTTGCACTCTCAACGCAGATGGGGCGGCACATTCATCGGATGGATGTGAAAACTATGTTTCTCAATGGATTTATTGAGGAAGAAGTGTACATAGAGCAGCCAAAATATTTTGAGATATTTGATAGTGATTCGCATGTTTGTTGACTCAAGAGAGAACTATATGGGCTTAAGCAAGTACCTCATGCTTGGTACTCTCGGATTGACAACTATTTCATCGAGTTGGGCTTCACCAAAAGTGAAGAGGATGAAAACCTATACCAGATTGTGTTTGATGGTAAGCTCTTGATTATCGTACTTTATGTTGATGATATAATTTTGACAAGTGATGAGAAAATGATAAAATCATGTAAAGAAGATCTTGCAAGGGAGTTTGAAATGAAGGACATGGGACTCCTTCATTATTTCCTTGGTTTGTAAATATGGGAGCAGGGTGGTGAAATTTTTGTTTCTCAAGGAAAGTATGCCAAAAAGATACTGGGTAAGTTTCACATGCAGAGCTGTAAACCCATGGACACTTCTCTTACAGAAAATTGGAGGAAAGAGGATGCTACTTCTGGAAAAGTAGTAGATGCCATTGTCTACAGGTAGTTAGTAGGTTCACTGATATACTTGGTGAACACCAGACCAGACATTTTCTACGTAGTTAACCAATTGAGTCAAGCTATGGTTAAGATTACCAAGCTCATTTTGAAGGCGGGGAAGCATGTCTTGAGATATCTCAGGGGCACTATAGAGTATGAATTATGGTACAGAAAGATAGTGGGAGTGAATATTCGAGGCTTCACGGATGCAGATTGGGCATGAAGTCCATCGAACAGAAAGAACACATTAGGAGGGATCTTCGGCATAGAATCAACAACAGTTTCTTGGTACAATAGGAAGTAGCGATCTGTAGCACTCAGTTCAGCGGAGGAAAAGTACATGGTAGCAAGTCAAGCTGCATGTGAGGCCATCTAGATGAGAAAGATTCTGGTTCGTTTGTTTGGTTCTTAGGTGGATCCAATAGTGATACATTATGATAACTAGAGTTGCATTAAACTCTCTTGTGTTTCATGATAGATCCAAGCACATAAACATATGGTACCACCATCTCAGATATTGTGTTCAGAAGTGCATAATGTTACTTCAGTACATTCCGATGGATATCAGGATGCAGATATTCTAACGAAAGTGCTCACCAGGAGAAAATTCGAATACCATAGAGGCAGGATCGGGGTGGCAGATAATCCCTTTCTTGTTGAGAGGGATTGTTGAAGTCCAATGAGAAATTGCAGCACCTACACTAGTGTGGGACCAACATGTCCAAGCAGCAGCCACACCAGTGAGGGACCACAGGTCTTAGCAGCACCTACACTAGTGTGGGATAAATTTGGTGCATGTATATTTTAATTTCCACTTAATTAAAATGGACAATAAAATGTAATATTATCTCATAATCACTTTTAATAGTTAACTAAGTGTGATAAACTCAGTTAGATCATGAATTTTGATTTGAGGGTAGTTGGTGAGGCATGCAGAGTAATTCTAGTTGTAAGAGAGTTCAAAGTGCAGTTGGTGCATTAGTTTAATGCATGTGTAATCAGTTAACTTAGTTAAGTGAGTTAAATTCAGTTGTGCTAGTTGTAACTATTTGTTTTACTAGTGAGAGATCAAGTGAATTAAATATTTTTTAATTCAAAATCAGTGATTTAACATGCAATTGATGATTTACTATTATTAGCTGCATGCATGTCAGTTCCAGTGGAGACCCAATTGAGACAAAGGTAAAAGGGATGTTAACTATCAGTTGTAGGATTATTGGGTTGCACCTATGAAACCAAATACTCATTCGATTTCCCTTGATCCTTGCACAGTTTAGGAAGGCAAAAATTCATAAAGAATAGGGATTTCATTCATAAGGAATTGCGCAAGCAAGGTAGGTTGTTTAGAGGCTGAGAATTGGCTAAGTGTTGGCTAGTTTTGTCCAGGACAGTGTTAGACAATTAGCTGAGTACATGAGAATATTGTGAGAAGAGTGTATTGTAATTGTTTCAAGTATCCATGTTGAATATACAATAGAAGATATTGGGGTTTTGAGCAGCAAGCTTTCCCCGAGAAATTATCTATGTTGTGGTTTGATTGATTCTTCTTTGCTTCATGTGATTGGCGATTGTGTTTAAATTTCTGCATTTGAATTGTAGAAGCGATTCAATATCTAGCTTTAGTACAATGTTAGATCAAATTGAATCCATAATATACGTATTGTTTGTATAATTTCTACAAATTTAGTGCAGTTCCTGACACTCAAGGGTGTGTTGGTCTCCTGGGAGAGAAATCATCATTGTTTCATGAATCTACACATGGCCAATGCCTTCTAGAAGAGCTCATAGGTATCACACTTCAAATACAAGTGTCTATCCACCACCTATGAACTTGGAAACATGTAAAACCTATTATTAGAAAGCCCTTCAATGAGAAAATACCTTCAGTTTCCGTATAAATTGAGCACTGATCTAAGTGTTGGGGAGGAATAATTTTGTGTAATGTTATGTTGTTGGTTCTCAATTGATGAGAGCTAGAAGTATTGATATGTTTTTGATATGATGCTTGATGTGATGAGGATGGAATGAAGTTGGAGCAGGTTGACGATAAATTGATCTATTGCTTGTAATCTTCTCCTCCTAATTTCTTAATAAAGATATCTATTCATTTCCTCATACATATATTTATATCTTGTGAAATGTAGTCTTGATTATGTATGTATTCTCAAATCTAATCAGTTCGATTTAGTTAAGAGAAGTAGATACTTGTACATTTGTATGTTGTTTTTTTTTCTACGTGTTTGATTGCAGGAATCAATCTAGCGGCTTTGGTTGGATTAAGAGTGATGAAAACAATGAAAAAAGGAGAAGGAGAGTGAAAGGATCACAAGTAGGCTTCTTTCCTTTCTATCTATCTATTTTTCTTAGAGAAAATAATAGTTGTCTTTCTTCTATTGTTCAGAGTGAAGGAACACAACACTCATGGAATCTAGTTTATCCGTAGATTAGAACTCCATATAACAAATCGGAGACTCCGCTGGGGAGAAATCCATCATTCCTTTTGTTTCTATCTCTGTTTACCATCATCAATAGACTTTACTTTATTTTATCAGTCATTTGAATGAACATTTTTCCTTAGAAGTGTGTTTAAGATGCTTGTTTTCCAAATTTAGCTACGCCTAACTCACTGTTGGTCAGGGTACAATGCACTGTCTCCCACTCTGGGGTGCAATGGAACATAGTTAGGCCCCTTACATGGTGTGTTTCCCCCTCAGCCAACCAAATTCCATCATAATTTGTCTTTGCATTCAGTTTTAGCCAATTTTCTACAGTATTTTCATATTTCCGATTACTCTTACAGACCAGTAAACATTACTTGTTCTTCCTCCTTTGGATAGTTGTTTGTTCAATGTTTCATTAGATGTTTTCATTATCATTGGAAAATTAAATCCAAAGTTGTAAACTTTGCATTAGATCAATTCTTTTTCTTCAAAAAGGAAATTTTTGTTCCATTCTTCATTTCCTAAAGGAAAAGTGTTGTTTCATACTTCATTTTCTTATGAGAAAATTGTTGTTTCATTCCTCATTTCTCAAAAGAAAAAATTTGTTGGATAGATTTTTCATTAGATCAATTCTCTATTTTCAAAAAGGAAATTTTCATTTCAGTCTTCATTTCCTAAAGGAAAATTGTCATTTCATTCTTCATTTCCTAAAGGAAAATTGTCATTTCATTCTTCATTTCTCTAAATAAAAAATTTGTTTGATTGATTTGTGCATTTAATTTTTTTTTACTCATTCAAATTAAAGGAATCTGAAAAGAAAAAAATGCATTTGAATTTAGAGATTGTGAGTGTTCATAGGAATAGATTAGGGAAAATTTTCATTTAGATGTGCTCAGTGATGATTGAAAATTATCTTATTGCTCTATCCTTACTAGTTAGTTTTTCATTGTCGAAAATCAATTCAAAAATAATGCTTATGATTCTAATTTAATTTTAGGAATTTCCCATTACATCTCGCGGTGAACCTAAAAGAAAAACTGATAATCCAAATCAACATAAAATTTATCTGAATTTACCTAAGGAAGAATTATAATATTAACGGTTACACTTATAAAGTCTAGGCTAGAGACGTGTTTCAGTGTCGTTAAACATAGTAGTTGTTGCTAACTTGTCTGCGATACATTATGAGTGTGATACCTCACTCCACATATGTAAGTATATCGGATCTCTTCCACGTACCTTCAGGTATATAGGGTGGTGTTCTAGTATGAAAAGTATAAGGGGGTGCTCTCAATGTGTGGTTTTGCATTTGACAGTGCTAACATAGACTTCGGCCTCCATGTACCTTCGGGTATATTTGGGAGGATAAATTTAGGTTGCTTACCAGCCATAGGCAACCGATTTGGCCGCCTTGTAACTTGTGATACACCGAACACAACATTCGAGGAGATTGCCTTCTCATACTTTTTGGTTTTCCAAGAGGTATTCTGCAATTCACAATTACTTGGTAAACATTTTTCCTAGTATCAACCTTTTATTTGTTTTTTTTTTTTTTGTAATAAAATCAATCAGTAATCATTGAGGAATATCCAACCCCTTCAACCCCCACTCATTTTGGGTCAGAGCTTCATTTATATCAGTTTTTTCCTCGTTTGACCGACTCTGCTTCCATTGATCCTTTGGACTTTCAAGTTCCCATAGATTTTTTGGAGCATCTTCGATGTTATTGACGACGCCTAAGTCTCAGAACATTGGTGTAGGAATCTTTAAGGATCCTTCCCCAATGGGCACCTTTTTATTACCGTCACCTGCAACATCGACGGAAATCAAAGATATAGAAACCTAAATTATGATATCTTCCACTTCATCTGACTTAAGGAAGATTCTGAATGATTTTGAAAAAATAAGGCTGGGTGAACGATGAGGATGGTTCTTTTACTTTGTCAACCTCGTTAAAATATGAAATAGGTTCTCTCGAGGAATTTTTTTTTTACTGTGTCAACCTCGATAAATGAAACAGATTCTTGAGGATAGTTCTTTTACTGTGTAAACCTCGATAAATGAAACAAATTCTTGAGGATAGTTCTTTTACTGTGTCAAACTCGATAAATGAAATAGATTCTTGAGGATAATTCTTTTACTGTGTCAACCTCGATAAATGAAACAACTTCTTGAGGATATTTCTTTTACTGTGTCAACCTCAATAAATGAAACAGATTCATGAGCATATTTCCTTTTCTTGTGTCAAGCTCGTTAAATGAAACAATGTTCCATGAGAATAGTTCTTTTCCTATGTCAAGCTCATTAAAAAATAAAACAAATTCTCTCCTAATTAGGATGAGTCTTCGATATGATCTCGTAAATGAGACTTCATTCCATCCAACTATTAGTAACCAGTAGTCTACTTAGGTGATCGAAATGAAGCTTGGGGGCGCATGTGCTCTTGCAGGGGGCATTCGACATGTGCTCTTGCACGGGGCATTCAAAACTATCTTGAGTCCATTATGGTTATTTTTTTAAATACTCGTTAAAATCATGAAAATCTTGAACTTCTTTTGCTATCTTTCATGCTCCTAAAACACATGAAAATTCTGAGTTATTTTCGTCTTTTCCTTCTCATAAATTAAATTGAAAGTTGGCTAAAGCATACTTTTATTCTATTTTTTCGAGATTTGATAAAAATTAAGAAGTAATTAAACCGCACTTTTATATATTTTTCGAGATTTGATAAATGTGAAAACAGAAACCCCTGGAGTCTTCTTTTAGCTCTTTTTAGACTCTGATAATGTGAAAAGATTTCTGAGCACTTGTCTTTTCGAGCTCGTAAAAGGAAATGAAAATTCCCTTTAATTCCTTTTTAATTTTTATCAAAGCTCAAAAAAAGAGGATAAAAGTATGATTTGGACGACTTTCAATCTAATTTATGAGCAAGAAAAGATGGAAAGAACTCGACATTTTCATGTGTTTTACAAGCATGAAAGATAGGAAAAGAAGCTCAGGTTTTTAATGATTTTAACGAGTATTGAAAATAATAACCGTAATGGACTTGAGATTTTTTTTGAATTCCCCTTGCAAGAGCACATGTCGAATGGCCTTTGCAAGAGCACATGCTCCTCCAAGCTTCATTTCATTCACCTAAGTATACTGCTGGTTACTAATAGCTGGATGGAATGAAGGTTCATTTACGAGATCAAATGGAAGACTCGTCCTAATTAGGAGAGAATTTGTTTCATTTTTTAATGAGATTGACACATGAAAAGAACTATCCTCATGGAAACTTGTTTCATTTAACGAGCTTGACACAAGAAAAGGAACTATGCTCCTCAATATGTTTCATTTATTTAGGTTGACATAGTAAAAGAAATATCCTCAAGAACCTGTTTCATTTATCAAGGTTGACACAATAAAATAACTATCCTCAAGAGTTTGTTTCATTTATCAAGGTTGACAGAGTAAAAGAACTATCCTTAAGAAGATGTTTCATCTATCAAGGTAGACATAGTAAAAGAACTATCCTCAAGAATCTCTTTCATTTATTGAAGTTGGCACAGTAAAAGAAATATCCCCAAGAATCTGTTTCATTTATCGTGGAAGAAGAACATCCCTTTCCCCTTCATTAACGTAGAATAGCACTTAAACCACCTCTACCACCGGAATCCATTTCTGGTCGGAAAAAGTGACCTCTTTCTATCGAAACCAATACCATCAGTACCGCTGGTGCGTCATCTTCATCACATCTACCAAAGTCATCTTGAGTCATTTCTACGCATCATGGTTTATCCACTGTCATCGAAACGGAGTCCTCACAGCTACCCATGGACACTATCCATCTAATCAATGAGACCATACCTCTTGAACCCGACGTTGTTCAACTGGAATTTGAATCGGATCCCATCGTTCTTTTACCAGAACATCTAGATCCCGAAGTTGAACAAACGAAAGTTTTTCCTGTATCGGTCGTTCCTCAGTGAATCGTAGCCACTGAGTCTTCCCTTTCGCGCAGTGAACCACTTGAAATATATATTAGTCTTGACGGAGAAATTATTCCACCTGGTTTGATTTCGATTGAGGAGGAACCTCAACAAGAAACATCCCCCTCATGTCCAACTCATTTTTGTTCGGGGATTTATCTTTACGAGACTATTCCTCGGTTGACTTACACTAGCCATGTGGATATTCTCGGAACAATGATGATTTTTCTCCCAGGATACCAACGCACCCTTGCAAAGGATCATTGATGAGTCAATGGGTCATATAATATATACTTCAAACCTTGGAAATCTCACAATTGAATCCATCAAAGGAATGTATTCACTTAGGGCATATAGCAACTGATTTAAGGGGATGATAGACGCTATTCATTGGTCTCAGGGGATGATGCCCAATTTAACCAGGTCTTGGGGGATGATGCCCAAATTGACCTATAATAGCTTCCCTCTAAAGCATGAAGTCAAAATAATAATAATTTTGGATGAGATGCTTCACGATATGATGAGTAGGATCTGAAGTGGACAATGACCTGCATCAATTTGTAATACATTACATCATGATATCTTACATCTTGGACATGAATTGTTGAGGGAGGCATAACCCTGCTCAGCACATAAACTATCATAACATGTACATAATTCAGAAAAGTCATCTACATCATAATGTTTCCTAGTATAGACATGAGTACAGATAGAGGCCCATGTTTAGATGATGATCTGTATCTAAAGCCAGCATATAGATGATGTGTACAATTTCCTGAAATTGCAGCCCAGATGGATGAAACTAGATCTGGGGTCTTATTCTCTTGTTTATTCGATCGTTCATGTACAATTCTAACCATGTGAATATATGATCTAATGTCGAACACGGGAAGACATTGTCTTATTACTGGCCAATGATGTGAGTTGTCAATAGACGCGAGAAAGCCACCATTGATGTTAATGGCCCTCAAGGTACTACAACACAATTTGCAAGGTGTGAATAGATGATTTGATGTCCAACACCAAACAAAATCTTTTGGTCAAAGGTCTAGAAGAGAGAAACCTACCGATGATGTACCAAGCTCCAAGGTACTGGAAAGATGTTTCTAAGTTAAATTCTTAGATGATGAGATGATGTCGACAGGAAGAAAATTTATCGCAAAATGGGATTAATGATGTCAGATACAAAATGTGACTTGATATAGCAATGTTCAGGGATGACTTTCATGAAAATGAAGGTTTATGAGTATTGCAAAAAATGAGGAATTACTAGATGACTTCTCTTGAACATATCGACGACACTGAAATGAGTTGGCAGCATTGACCCAAAATCGAAGTGATGGTATGATGGACCATAGGTATGATGAAATGTCATGAATATTACCCAACCCAAAAGTCACGGTGATGGATTGAAAGTGTCATGTTCAAGAGTGACCTGCTACCATAAAGTGTTCTATTATTTTTCCCAAATTTTCCTCAGTCATTGTTGACCAGTACCTCTTTATTTTTTAATAAGCTTGAGGAGGGTAATATATGCTTGATCTATAATTCGACCCTTTGGTGAATTCATCACTATTTAATGATTTAATGAGTGTAGCGATAATTAAACTCGATCTTGCCATGATCGACAAGTATTTCGCTATTTTATGTTTTAACAAGTCTAATGATAGTGAAAACATGGTTCTTTTTCATGTTTAGAGAGTTTGATAAAAGGGACAAAAAGAAAACTCCATGAGTCCTTTTTCATAAATTTGTCGCTCAGGTCCGAAAAAGTATAAAATGATACCTAAGAAAACCTCTTAGCCATTTTGGACTAAGGTTTTCGTTTTTCGTAAATAATCTATCTCAGCCTGGAAAAGGGTTAAACTTATACTGAGTAGATGTCATTTCATTTACTTTTACGAGCTCGAAAATACAAGTGCTCAGAAATCTTTTCACATTATCAGAGTCTGAAAATAGCTTGAAAAGAAGACTCTAGGGGGTTCCTTTTCTACATTTATCAAAGCTCGAAAAAAGAGATAAAAGTGCACTTTAATTCCTTTTTTGCATTTATCAAAGCTTGAAAAAGAGATAAAAGTATGCTTTGGCTGAGTTTCAATTTAATTTACGAGCAGGAAAAGACGAAAAGAACTCGACATTTTCATGTGTTTTAAAAATTTGTTATACGAAATTCTAATCTACAGATAAACTGTATTCCTTGAGTGTGGTGTTCCTACTTGTGATCCTTTCACTCTCCTTCTCCTTCTATCATTGTTTTCGTTGCTCTCAATCCAACCAAAGCCGCTAGATCAATTCCGTATAAAAAATTGGTGACTCTGTTGGGGAGAAATCCATCATTCTTGGTGTTTCTGTCTCTATTTACCATGATTAGTAGACTCTACTTTCTTTTATCAGTCATTTGAATGAATAAATTTCCTTATAAGTGTTCTTAGCTTCTTGTTTCCCAAACTTAGTTGTGCCCAACACATTGTTCGTCAGGGTACAATGCACTTCAGTGCACCATGTTCCATTAAGGGGTGCCTACAATGCAATTTCTACCCTTACAAGGTGCGTTGCCCCATCAACCAACCAAATTCCATCATTTGTCTTTTCTTTCAGTTTCAGCCAATTGTATGTTGTATTCTCAGACGTATGACTGCTCTTAGAGACCAGTAAACATTCCTTGTTCTTCCTCCTTTGAAAAGTTTTGTGTTCAATGTTTCATTAGTTATTTTCTTTATTATTGGCAAATCAAATTCAAAGTAGTTAATTTTTGCATTACATCAATTCTGTTTTCGAAAAGGAACTTGTTGTTTTATTCCTCATTTCCTATAGTAAAATTGTAGTTTCATTCTTCATTTTCCTATGAGAAATAGTTGTTTCATTCCTCGTTTATCAAATGAAAACATTTGTTTGATTGATTTGTGCATTTAGTTTCCTTTTACACATTCACATTAAAGGGAACTAAAAAGAAAAACATGCATGTGCATTTAGAGATTTTGTGTGTTGCATTGGAACAAGTTAGGGAAATCTGCATTTAGTTTGTTCTCTTTGTTGTATGCTCAAAATTTGATTACTCTTTCCCCTTAGTAGCTAGGATTTTCATTTAAAAAGCTAAATTGAAAAGTTTTCTTCTCATTTATTTTTCATTTTAGGAATTTCCCATTACATCATGTGGTGAAGCTCAAATATAAACTTTTAAACAATATCAACATAAAATTTACCTCAATCAACCTAAGAAAGCATTGTAACATTAACAATAACACCTAGAAGGTATAGGCTAGAGACGTGTTCCAACGTCGTTAAACATAGCAGTTGTCGCTAACTTGTCTGCAATACATTCCCAGTGTGAAATCCCACTTAATGTATGTAAGTATATTGGATCTCGTCCACGTACCTTCCAGTATATAGGGCAGTGTTCTAGTACGAAAAGTATAAGGGGGTGCTCTCACTATGTAGTTTTGCATTAGACAGCACTATTACAGACTTGGGCCTCCCCGTACCTTCGGGTATATTTTGGAGGACAACTTTAGGTTGCTTACCATCCATAGGTAATCGATTTGTCCACCTTGTAACTTGTGATACACTGAACACAACATTCAGGGAGATTTCCTGCCCATACTTTTTGGTTCACCAAGAGGTATTATGCAGTTCACAATTAATTGGTAAACCTTTTTCCTAGTATCACCATTTTATTTTTTTATTTGTTTTTGTAATAAAATCAATCAGTCATCATGGAAGAAGAACATCCATTTCCCCGTCATTCACGTAGAATAGCACTTCAACCACCTTTACCACTGGAATACATTTTTGGTCAGCAAAGGTTCTACCAAAACCAATACCATCAGTACCTCTGGTGCATCATCTTCATCACATCTACCTGAATCATCTTGAGTCGTTTATACACATCCTAGTTTATCCACTGTCATCAAAACAGAGTCCTCACAACTACCTGTGGACACTATGCATCTAATGAGTGAGACCATACCTCCCAAACTAGACGTTGTTCAACTAGAATTTGATCCAGATCCCATATTTCTTTTAATATAACATCTAGATCCCAAATTCGAGCAGCCACAAGTTGTTCCTATATCAGTCATTCCTCAGTCAATCATAGCCATTAAGTCTTCCCTTTCGTGCATTAAACCACCTGAAATATATCTCCGACCTGACGAAAAAATTCTTCCACATGGTTTGATTTCTATTGAGGAAGAACCTCAGAAAGAAACATGCCCCTCAAATCCAACTCATTTTGGGTCGGGGCTTTATCTTTATGAAACTATTCCTCGGTTGACTTACACTGCTTCTTTTGATCCTGTTTCAATTTGAGTTCCCGTAGATCCTATATGGTATACACTGGTTCATATGACCATGGATGATTCAACATCTCCAGTTGTAATGTCTGTTACAGTTGCGACAACATCTATTATTGCTACTCCATCGATGTTTACCACATCACCAGAGTCACATCTTTATGGTGGTCCTCCTGTCCCATCTGGTTACCAATCATTATCTAGAACCTACTCTGGTGCATCCTCCAATCCATGGACTTCACCCATGCCATCTTCTTGTATTCTACCTAGTACATCTCTAATGAGTACCAAATGGTTTTATCCTTTATAAAAATCTTTAGTACAACATCAAGTTGGTCCATCTAGGTATATTCCATTGAGTACAATATCAACTGGAATCCCACCATTTGAAGAATAATATATTCCATCTTATTTCCTCATGCTGGGAGCAACCTATGGTCACCCATTTTGACAGTAATTCGTCATTTTAGTGGTCACCCAAAGGTTGTAATGATCGTTTGTTAGTGGCAGCCTATCATGCTCATTCAACCACAAACGGTTGTTCATTCATATCAATCGGTTCAACCTGTTACACCTACATCTGCTCCGCTTGTTAATACATCATTACCACTGTTACAGTCTCAAATTGTTGAACTTAAACCATCTCAGGTGGGTCCTTAAACCCATTACCATGAAGTTTTGGTCCCTCAGACTCCAACTATTTCGGCTGGTTTACAACAACCACCTGTATTCGAAATATTTAATTCATAGGTTGGATTACCATTTTATGTGATGTCATAGGTATAACCGGGTCTTACCTATTCACAACTGGGTCCAAAATATTCTATTTTGGGCTATAATATTGGTGGGAAACTGCCTTGAAATCCACAACCGCAAATGCCACAATAATAATTCCAACAACAAACGGCTTACCCAAGCCTTGGTCAACAGATTCCTCAAGAATTTGGTCATAAAAACAACCCCTATCTGGGTTACCAGCAAAAAATGCCTTATTCTGGTGCTAAAAGGCCTATTTCCCAAGCAATTCCATCATATCCTGGTTATGCTCAACCTGACTCGAATCAACAGTTTCCCTTTGTCGCAACTTTAGAATTACTTGATTTAAACCGGATTACCAATGACCCCAACAACTATTCTCCTTGGTGGTCATTGATACCACATAAATTACCCTCTGACATTCCTAGATTCAATGGAAACCATGGAGAAGACTCGTCAATGCATGTTATGACTTATCATTTGTGGTGCTCATTCAACTCCTTAAATGATGACCTTTTTCGACTACGTCGTTTCCAGCGTACTCTCACTAGTCCAGCCACGAAGTGATACATTGAACTACCACGAGCTTCATTTGATAATTTCAATGCCTTAGTCACTACCTTTTTGACCCACTTCCAGTTACCCATATGATATGAAACTGGAACGGAACTACTGACCAATTTTAAACAGACAATTGCTACTCACATTTCTGATCATATTCATGAGTGGTGTCGTCATCATAGAATGGTCAAAAAATTTGTTCCTGATCAGCTCCTTGCTGAGTGGTTTATTAATTCCTTACTACCATCTATCATTGAGGATGTAGCTAAAGGTGGCATCGTCACTGAATATTAGTTCATTTCTCATGCACAGTACTAAGTTTGATTTATAATCAGTCTGGCATGCCCTATGAGAAAATTCCAAACTCATCGCGATCAAATTTTATTGTTTCTACTCCATCTAAGGACTCTCATGCAGATGACGGTATGATAGGTTCTGCAATCACTCACAACCCTACTACATCTGATCCTGCACCTTCTTCCAAAATTCATGTTGTTTCATCTGACAAAGGCAAAAGTGACAAGCAAACTGGAAGCAAGAAAAGGGGGAAAGTGAAGAAAAAGAAAAACTCAACCCCGTAGGAATGATCATCTAATCAAAAAACTGGAAATAATCAGAAACCTTGCTACCCTTGCTTGATATGTAATGAGGAGCACTTTGTTCGAGACTTTCCTCACCACACCGAAGTCTCAAATTTCTTAAGACCTCGACTGCATCTGTTGTGTTGACAAGTCCTTTTTTGAATCCAGACATAAACATGGTTTCTACGGATCCAAATTCTAGTTCCAAAGTGCTTACACTATCTATCAGAAAGCTAAAAATTGATGTTTTGGTGTATACACGAAAAAAATATTATGGTAGTCAGGCTGCCGATCAACCTACTACCTCGACCACGAATCCATCTACTGAATCAATTCCGCCAATTTTTGTTCTAGAGTTAACAATAAAACCACAGAAGGGAGTTGTCCACAAATCCACAGTAAATCCTCGAGCCCGAGCAACTCAAAATTATAATATAGTTGAAGATTTGGCTTAGTCACCTTTAGCTATGTCGGTGCTTGAGGTATGTCGAAATTGTCCCTCCTAAAAATAGGCTTTGTTGTCGGCAATTGGTAGAATCGACCCAACATATTCCAATCTTGTAGTCTTTAATCATATAGGTTAAGTGCCACAATTACCAGCAGAAATACCTTTCTCTATCCAATTATATGTTCTAAATCACCTCGTTCATCGCACTATTATTGATGAGGGGGCATCTACTTGCATTATGTCTCTAAACTGCTGGAAGTCACTTGGCTCACCTTGCTTATATCAATCGCCTACGATGTTGAAAGCTTTTGATGGTCATACATATAAGCCTTGCAGTATCATCAATAACTTACATGTCGAACTAGGGAGAAAAACTATTGTTGTTGAATTTGAGGTCGTTGATGGACCCCTTAACTACAAAATTTTACTCGGAAGTCCATGGGTTTACGCTATGACTGGGATCGTCTCTACTTAATTTAGAATGATCACCTTCCCTCATAAAGGCGTAATCAGAGTCATCAATCAAATCTCCTTCTTTGCCTCTAGTTCCTAGGTATCTGTAAGCGTTCTGTTAGTTCACGCACCCTAGCTAGCACTTCAAAGCATTGGTGTAGGGATCTTAAAGGATTCTTCCCTAATGGGCACCTTTTCATTACCGACACCTACGACGTCGACATAAATTGCAAGAATAGAGACCTACTGCATGATATATTCCACTTCATCTTACTTAAGGAATATTACTAATGAATCTGATATTGTTACGCTAGATAAATTCCTGCCGCCAAGCCCAATTGAGCTGGCATAGAATTCAATCTACTTGGATTGGGAAGCACATCCTAATTCATTGCCACCGATCATTTGGGTCGATCATTCACTATATTTTTTTACTCCATTTGATCATTTTTCATCCAATTTCTTAACTAATGAGAGCATTGGCGAATCCATGATGCTAGAAGGAGAACCATGGGAAGATCATCATCATCGTTCCCATATTCAAGATTATGAAGAAGATAATTTTATTCAACTATATCACCCTACAATCTCTACTTTATTTTCGAATTCTATTCCAGTTAACGCCATCAAATCTGAGCGAAACTTATCAAATATTGAAGAAAGCATTTCTATCGATATTTCAACCAAACATGGCATTGTAGAAAACATTCATGTCTGCGTGTCTTGTTCTCCATCCTAACTCGATACTTATCACTCTTTTTTTTCATGAATTTCGAGATATATTTTCTTGGTCTTATAAGGAAATTCCTGGCATAGATTCTAGTATCATTGAACACACAATTAAAATGTACCATGATGTCAGACCGGTACGTCAACACCTTCATCTTATTCATCTGAAGAAGGTTGTTAAAGCATAAGTTGAAAAACTTTTGCGTGTTGGTTTCATTTACCCTCTTCCACTTAGTGATTGGGTTTCCAACATTGTTCTTGTCATGAAGAAACAAGTGACAATCAGAGTATGTGTCTATTATCAAGATGTCAATCTTTCTTGTCCAAAATACAATTATCTTACTCCCTTTATTGACCAGATTATTGACGAATGTGGAGGGTGTGAAATGTTTTCGTTCATGGATGGATTCTGCAGTTACAATAAAATCAATATCCACCTAGAGGACCAATATAAGACAACATTCATTTGTCCCTGGGGCACATTTGCTTATCATAAACTCCCATTTGGTTTAAATAACACCGAGGAATAATTTCAAAGAGCAATGGATTATTCTTTCAATGACATCAACCACATTTTTCAACCTTATGTAGACAACTTACCCATGTATTCACGAAAATGGACTGATCACTCGACGCATTTGATAGCTATAATTTTACGTTGTTGACACTACAAGATACACCTAAATCCACACAAATGTGTGTTTTGTGTTGGTTCTGGTAATTTTCTTGGATTCTTCATTTCAAAATATGGAATTTGAATCAACCCACTGAAGGTCCAAGATATTCTTGATTTTCCTATGCCATCGAATTTACTTCAGTGATAGAAACTTCAGGGAAATACTAAATTCCTAAGGAGGTTCATACCTAACTATGCCAAAATGGCTAAAGGATTTACTTGTCTCTTGAAAAATTGGATTCCCTTCCATTAGGATAAGGTTGCGCAAGCTTCTTTTGGTTGGTTGCAGGTGCAGAAGCTCACACAGAAGAGAAGATGACTATGGAAAGTCATGTGCAAGGTTCAGAAGAAAGCTACAAGATGAAGAAGAAGGGTACTAAATAAATCTGTAGGAAACAGATGATTCAGGAAGAGCTTGAAAAAGGAATAACTAAAATAATAAAAGAATTTGATGTGTTAATAATGTTGATAGAAGAAAACCAAATATAAGGTTGGGTATTGAAGGGAAAGACAGTGAAATGGTCTAAATTACAGAGAAGGATACAATAGAAACAAGTGAAGTAGTTGATATAAAAACTCAGAGAGACATAGTCAGAAATGGAAGTTTCCATTTGCAAACAAAAATAGGGTGAAATTATGGGTGAAGATGAAATATTTGTGAAATGTCTCATGAATTATTATGAGAATTCAAGACAGCAAGAAGTTTACCTTTCTAAAAAAGAAATTATTGATGATTTATTGAACTGTTGGGCAAGTTCAGATCAACGGGAGGATGTAAAGCCTTGTATTTTTGTAACTAATGATTTTGATGTGATTATAGGTTTTGAAGATGATGAAAAATATTTTGAAACTGTCACAAAAATTGATGGATGTATGGAAGAGTATCTTTCAAAAGATAAATACTCTGAAGCAGAAAGTAATGATGAAGAAATTCTCTTGAATGAAAAAAGCAATGACTTATTACAACAAAAATAAATTAGTAATGCTTTGATATTTGAAGCTGTTACAACACAGGAGAATTTCTTGTGGAATAAAGAGATGAGATTCAGTCTGAAGAGTTGATATGTGAAGAAATAGTTGAGACTGTTGAACCCTGTAATTTTCAAACTGACAATGTGTGTAAAAATGCAGAGATTGTAAGTGATGATGAAGTGCTTAAGAAATTTCTAAGAGAAATTGCATTACTGGAGTCTTTTATGGAGAACTCAAAGTATGACAGTATGATTATAGAATAAGGAAATCATAATTATGAACCAAGATAGAGAGACACCTTTAGAACAGATAATGAGGAGAAGAGACTAGCCGACAGTCTCGATAATTCTTTGGGAAGATTGAATCAGCATATTGAGGTGCTGGCGAAGGAAGAAATTTCAGAGAAGAAAATTGAAATGTTTCCAGAGGAAGAAGAGACAGAAAGGTCTTAAGATTTTTATTTTAATGATTGTTTTATTATTACAGGTTTTGTTGCAGATGTTGGAGAAAATTTGATACGAGTGAGAAGTTAAGTAAAGAAGAAAGAAGAAGAATATATGGAAATATTTAATCCATGGAACAAAGATATTAGAGTGCTGGAAAGACAGGATTTCATGCAAGAAGAGGTAATTATGGAAGATAAATAGCTTGAAGAAATGAATAATGTGAAGATGCAAGAGAAACAACAAACTACAGAAAGGAGAAGGAGATAGTAGTAAATGGCAGATTATGTATTAGTCCAAGGAATTTCTAAAGAAAGAAGACAAATAAATTGTCATAAGTGACAATCAGGAAGAAGTTATCAGTTGCAGTAAACAGAAGCAGAAGATTGTCTTGGAATAAAATGTAGTAGAAACTAAAAAGGTGGGAGACAATAGTAAACAAGAGGGTAAGGATGAAAGGGCGACAGTAAGAATAAAATTTTAGCAATCAAGAGGTGAAATTAATCAACAATCAGAAGATATATTAGACAAAGAAATTGAATTGATAAGAAGGATAATGATGAAAGTGTCTCAGAAGAAGACAACAACAGGAAAGAAAAGTAGCAACAGCAAGAGAAAGACAGTAGCAGACTGTAAAAGCATAGCTAGTGGAGAAAAGAAACATAAAATGTGGATACCTGGAGAAAAGAAACAAACAACAGCAACAATAAACGACAAATTACAGAACAAGGTATGGGATCTAGGAAGACAAATATTAAAAGGACATGATTGGGAGATCATGATTATTTTCAACCTTGGGAGTCTGATGCAGGAGCATTAGGCTCAGAAAATTCTTTGTATGTTAATAGACATAGGGGTCTTGTGTTTTCAAGGAAGTTGGTTTCCTATGTAATTTTAAAAATATCTTGAGTGAATTAAGTGAGACATTTAGAATAGGCATTAATTAATATTTGTGAGTCATTTTGTAAATGTTCCCAAATGTTGGAGAACATGAGAGAATTAAGGGAATGAGAGATTTGGAAATTAATTGTAAATATTAGGTTAGGAATTGGTTTCATGATTTTGTGGCTGAGAGGGGATCCTTAGGGATTAGTTGAGTAAGAAAAAACACTTAGAGGATATTCAGGATGTTTTTGAGAAGATAGAGGATCTAAAACCAGAATTGGTTTTAGAACCTTTTGTATAAAATCATAAGCCTCAAGGCATAAAAAGGGAGAGTAGGATTTAGAAGATTAGAAAAAGGTTCAGATTATAAGCCTACGGGCTAAAGAATAGGTCAAGCGGCCACTGATTAGAAAACCAGGCCAGAGAGAAGAACCTGTGTAAATATTTGGTTATATATAGAGAGAGTCTCGATTTCTAAGTTATTTAGTGTGCATTGAGAAATTTAATTCATAATTTTGTGTGATGAATCAGAGTGTTTCTGAATAATACATGTGTGCAGGTGAAATCGAGCAGAATCAAATCATAGGATTGTGTGTAGATGAGAAGAACAGAGAGAGGCCAAATGACATATAACATCAAATAATGACATGGCTCATACAAGCTCTGTGTAACTTGAATTTGGAAAGCAGGAATTTTTGTCATTGTGTATCCAAACTACAGTTTTCATGAATTCATGAGACTGTGTGTTTTAAAAGGTCAACCATTCATTTTATAGTTAAATATTGTGTGGATCTGCGTGTGTCAAAGAGGAATCATCGATCACAGAATGGATCAATGCCATTAAAAAAAATGTGATCCTTGAAATCGATATCCAGTGTGTAGTGTGTTTTATCCCAGAGTGGGTTGTAAAGAAGACAGAGTGATATATACGTAAAAGAACTTGGATTAATGCCAGAAAATAGAATTAATTGTGGTTGATACTTAGAAGAGTAACAGAGGAGGGATATCTGAATATCGTGATCACATTATGTGTTCGTTTGGAACCTCGTGTTATATTTGGAACCAGGAGTCGGTTGTATGTGAAGCCATAAGTCGATGGAATGGTGAAACGGTTTTGAAACCCAGCAAGTGGTTTTCACACAACACAAAAGAGGTTGAGATGCATTATTCATTGGATTCATGGGCTCGGCTGATCTTTGGTGAAAAGTGCATGGTGAGATAGTTTTAATCCAGATATAATTGTCAACCATGTGAAATTTAAGCCAAAATCATAATTATATATCAACGGTAGAAAGGTAAGTTGGTGATAAGTGTTGGCCTGTATATAATATGTATCGGCATGTTTTATATACCCAAATTCATAACCATTGATAAATATTTCTATGGGAAGCATATATTTGGGTTTTATAACTATAGTCTATTCAAAAGGAAATTGTCCCATTTAATGGGTTTTTCAAAATAAAGTATTTATCTTGGGATAAATGTATGCACATGAAAAGTTTATATGCATAATGTGGGAAGATGCAGCTTAGGCTGTGTCAAATAGGATTCAAGATTATGATGCCAACCATGGGGGATGATTCACCATTTTTTAAGTAAAATGGTAAAAATATTAAAAAATAATAAAATAATAAAACTAATTTTGAACTTGCATTTTTAGCCTATCTCCCAAATATTTTACTCAAATTTCAAGCGGGAGTACTCATTGGATGCAAAATTTAATTCATCATCCAAGGATTACCCATGTTGCATACTTTCGATGGACCCTTCAACACGAAAAATGAGAATTACATGAAAAAAAACATGATTGCAAACACGATTTTCATGTATTTCTCATTTTTCATGTAGCAGGGTCCATCGAAAGTATTCAACATGGGTAATCCTTGGATGAGGAATTAAATTTTGCATCCAATGAGTACTCCCGCTTGAAATTTGAGTAAAATATTTGGGAGATAAGTTGAAAAGGTAGTTTTTTATTTTTTCCCACTAAAATTTGATGATGCAATCAAATATTAGTTTATTATTTCCATTATTATTTTATAATTTCCTTAGGAGGCCCATTTTTTATCTCAAAATTTCCCTAATGGTAAAATTTTGTATTATATTGTATATATGCTTTGATTTTCATTTACTGTCTTAGCTTGTTTTTCTAGAGATTTCTTGAAGTTAGTTATCCACTTTACATTTCATCACAGATGTCTGAATTGGAATCATTCGTTGGGTATGATGATCATGCTAATCATAGTACGTAGAATTTTTCCTCTGCAGCATGGGCCATTTTCACTTCTGGTGGCGAGTTAGTGAGTTTTCAAGGGATTTGTATCGGGCAATCCACAAACAATATTGCTGAGTATAGCATGTTGATCGAATTTATCTCTGATGCCATTTAATTTGGTATTAACCATATCATCATTAGGTTTTAATCACAACTTATTGTACTGCAACGTACTAGCGTTTATACTGTCTAAAATCCAACACTTCTTCGTATGTTCCTAACAGTTTGAATTTTGGAAAGACATTTTGATTATATTCAATATCAACAAATTTCTAGAAACTTGAACACATTAACTGATTCCTTAGCGAATTATGTTTTAAACAGAAATTTGCAACACATGTGAAGACACATTTTCAATTCACATCACATAATTGAATAGGATTGTGCAATAAACACAGGAATACGCTAAAAATAAATAGATATATAGTTATAATTTTTTATAAAATTTGTGCGCAAGACACATTATTCATCTGATCTCAAAATGTATGCAAAAAATGTCAAAGTAAACTAGTGATTCTCATGATAACAAGCAACTAATCTAGCTATCCTATGTAATAACCACATTCAATGGTTAAGAATGACAATAGTGTGGCACTTTAGACTCATAGGTAACTCTTCAATCCGGCAATCTGAAATCCCAAGAGTCAATCCCTCCATGTGTTGTTGTACTTTAGCAAGAGTCCCGGTCAAATCTAAATCCCAAAGGACTTCTCTCTCAACAGCCCTCTCTACTGGCTCAACTTCTCCCTACTCTGGCTGACCCACTGGTTGAACCTGACCCACATCTATGTACATCAAAAATTTAGTTTAGTATTGGGAAACATCAAAATACAAAAACACGTATAGACCTCAAAAAAAAATGGTCAAAACATTCTTACCAGTTGCACCCCATTGAGTGCCATCTAGTTGAATCAAGTCTGGATCTCCACGGAAATATACACCTACATATGCATACTCATCAATGGCGACCATCTGTTGTCTGAACTAGGAAAAGAATTCAGTAGAGAATATGATGGTCGATTGAACAACATGTATAAACATCAATTCAACCCTCTCTACATTCGAGGGTCTCTACGGCTAGGTACACTCAATGTAACATGTTGTGGCTACATCAATGGAACCCTCTCTATAATGAAGGAAATCATGATCGAGCCATAGTTGAAATTATTCTTTCTTCCACCCTTTTATTTAGTTAGTTGTTCTTTCATCTGAAAGATTACTACTTCTACCCAGTTGAATATTGTTGGTTCTATGCACTCAAGAGCATACTCTATGTATGATCTATTTGCAACATGTAGTGTCGTGGAACCGGAAAGATTGCAATAGTAAAAAGTATGGTTATCAAAGGTATATCACGCACATCACGGATATTTATTTTCCCATATTTACTTGGTTCAGTACCTGGATGACGATGTTGGCGTATGTAATCCCTTACTGACTCTCCTCCAAGAGCAGATCCTGTAAGGGAAATAGGGGAACCTCGCATCGATAACCCAGTGAGAAAGCAAAATATCCTCAACCAATATTGGGAGCACTTTGTACCCAATGTGAAAATCTTACAATACCGGATCCCATGAATGAAGTAGTAACTCCAATAGTTTCATATATTGCCTCATCCCTAACAATCTGAAGTATTTTAGCAACCCACAATCTTTGAGGGCTCTTACTATACCTAGATCGTTTAAGGCAATCATATCCTGTTCTTCATGCTCTCTTTCTTTCCATGTAATCATCATTTGATCGGATGAATACCTGAAATAGAATCATAAGCTTCATTAGGATCCATTTCATGCAAAAATATTAGGAAATTTTGGGCACATAGCAAGAAAAAAAATGAGAAATGCACCCAATGCACCCCAATTCAAGATACAAAGCATTGCAGTGCATCTAGCCTTCAATTTCAGTGCACTGTAACGCACCTTTCAACATTCAAGGGTGTGTTTCCCTCATAGTGTAATATATTTACCCTAAGGGGCTCAAAAACATAAAAATTTACCATGAAATGCAACATAAATGATACTAAAAAAATAGAAGGTTCATAGCTCCAACCTGGATCAAATGGAAAGAGAAATCGTCCACTGAAACTTTCGCAATCGACTGCTGATGATCGGAGGAAAAACTGGTTCAGAGCTCCTAATTTTCAAATGGTAACTATGGAATGGTAAAAACTCTTTTATTAGTCATTTTTATTATTTTGAATCATATTTAATGATGTGAATATGGTTTTTATTCATTTTTTACCATGAAATGGGTATTTTTAATCCGTTTGATGGTTCTCTGAACAATTTTTATAGCTGATATAGTGAGTTTAGTGTGCACACTTATTCGAGCTTTGATAAGTGCAAAAAAAGGAACCCCTTGGAGTCTTATTTTATCTATTTTTAGACTCTGATAATGTGAAAATATTGTCGAGCACTTGCTTTTCGATCTCGTAAAAGTAAATGAAACGACATATACTCAGTATAATTTTTTCCAGGCTGAGATAGATTAATTACGAAAAATGAAAACCTTAGTCGAACATGGCTAAGAGGTTTTCTCAGGTATCATTTTACACTTTTTCGGACCTGAGTGAAAAATTTACGAAAAAGGACTCATGGAGTTTTCCTTTTGTCCCTTTTTTCAAACTCTCTAAACGTGAAAAAGGACCGGGTTTTCACTGTCGTTAGACTTTTTAAAACATAAAATAGCGACATACTTGTCGATCATGGCAAGATCAAGTTTCATTATCGCTAGACACATTAAATCATTAAATATAAATGAATTCACCCGAAGGGTCGAATTATAGATCAATCATATGTTACCCTCCTTAATCTTGTTAAAAAATAAAGAGGTACTGGTCAACAATGACTGGGGAAAATTTGGGAAAAAAAACATAACACTTTATGGTAGCAGGTGGCTCTTGAACATGACACTTTCACTACATCACCATGACTTTTGGTTTGGGTAATCTTCTTGACGGTTCATCATACCTATGGTCCATCATGCCATCACTTCGGTTTTGGGTCAATGTTTCCAACTCATTTCAGTGTCGCCGATATGTTCAAGAGAAGTCATCCGGTAATTCCTCATATTCTACAATACTCATAAAACTTCATTTTCATGATAGTCATCCCTAAACATTGCTATATCAAGTCACATTTTGTCTCTGACATCATTACTCCCATTTTGCGATAAAGTTGCTTCCTGTTGACATCAGCTCATCATCCAGGAAGTTAACTTAGAAAAATGTTTCCAGTAGCTTGGATATTTCTACATCATCGGTAGGTTTCTCTCTTCTAGAACTTCGACTGAAAGATTTTGTTAGGATTTCGACATCAAATCATGTATTCATGCCTTGCAAAATGTGTTGCAATACCTTGAGAGACATTAACATCAATGGTGGTTTTCTCACGTCTATTAAACAACTCACATCATTCGCTGGTAATCAAACGATATCTTCCCATGTTCGACTTAAGATCATATATTTGCATGGTTAGACTTGTACATAAATGATTGAGTGAACGAGATAAGAAGACCCTGGATCTAGTTTCATCCATCCGGGCTACGATTTTAGGAAATTGTACACATCATTTGTATGATGGATTTACATACAGATCATCATCTGAACATGGGCCTAAATCTGTAGGCATGTCTCTATCAGACAACATTACGATGTAGATAAATTTCTAAATTATGTACATGTTATAATAGTCTATATGCTAATAATGGGTATGCTTCCCTCATCAACTCATGTCCAATATGTAAGATATCATGATGTAATTTATTGAAAATTGATGCAGGTTACCATCTGCCTCAGATCCTACTGATCACATCATAAAGCATCTCATCCAAAATTATTATTATTTTAACTTCATGCTTTAGGGGGCAACTGTTATAGGTCAATTTGGGCATCATCCCCCAAGACCTAGTTAAATTTGGAATCATCCCCCAAGACCAATTATAAGGGTCTATCATCCCCTTAATTCAATTTATATATGCCCTAAGTGAAGAAATTCCTTTGATGGCTTCAATTGTGAGATTTCCAAGGTTTGAAGTATATATTATATGACCCATTGACTCATCAATGCTCCTCTGCAAGGTCCTACCTACATTGTAGTGCAACTACCTCCATGCAAGGGTGCACTGCAGTGCACTTCCTGACACTCAAGGGTGCGTTAGTCTCTTGGGGACGAAATCATCATTGTTCCATGAATCTCCAAATGTCCAGTTCCTTCTAGAAGAGCTCATAGGTGTCATGCTTCAAATACAAGTATCCATCCACCACCCCTAAACTTGGAAACATGTCTCACCTATTATTAGAAAGCCATTCAATGAGAAATCTCCTTCAGTTTCCCTATAAATTGAGAACTCATCTAATTTCTAGGAAGGAATAATTTTGTGACATGTTATGTTGTTGGATTCTCAATTTATGAGAGCTGTAAGTATTGATATGCTATTGAGATGATGCTTGACGTGATGAGGATGGAATGAAGTTGGAGCAGGTTGACGACGAATGTAATATTCCAAATTTTCCCTGAGACAATTGTAATATTAGAGTTCTTAATTAACTTAATTAATTAAGTAAATAAAAGGGTGGAGGGACCCATAACCCCTTAAGATGAATAAGATCCACTTTTTTCATGTGAATGTGGATTAACTAGATCTAGATCTACAATATGGAATAATGGAGTATCTTTTTAATGTGAAAGGAGTGGAGATCATGTATCATTTATGAGAAATATCATGGAGGTTGAAGGATTCAAATAAGATCATGAAGGAATCAATTTAAGATCATAGAGAAATAAATGATGAGATGATGGAGGACGTAATGAATTAGTGCACACATGATGGAGAGGGTGAACATTTAATGCAGATATCATGGAGCGGAAGCGCAGTCAATCATGGAGACTTATGTCCACATGTGCAGCGCAGTTTAGAGGTGGGCCAGGGCTTGGGAAGGCTCACTTTTCATATAAGAAAGATGAAGGCAGAATCGTAGATAGACTATGTATTATTTATTTTTTATTATTTAGATCTAGATTTTTCATGTGACATTTCTATGCACGCTTATGTTGTTTAGCTAAGTCTGCAATGCTTTTTAGCACGGGGTGTTTCCGAGCATAAATCCCACCCTTAACCACAAGGGACTTCGAGTGCCTACTCTGGGAAGGTTATTCTGAGTTTCCATTCATCAATAGGAATTGGTGCCACATTGTTCCTACTTTCTGCAGCCCGTACATATTAAAAAATAACGCATTTTTGCATCAGGGTTTGACAGGAGGAGGTTGTCCTTCAGTATTCTAGATGAGGAACCAATGAAGGATTAATCCTTTCACCCTGAGCTTAAATATCAGCCTTCCATAACATCAGATATATATTAGGCATCAGGCCAAACATATCACACCTCCATCCACAGTAGTCCCCTCTAGGATTGTGTAGTCCAATCTTGTAGATCCATTAGAGGAGGGAACTTTTCAGCATTTCAGCTGGAAATCCCCTCAGGGATAATTCCTTCACCTTGGGCATATTTTTTCCATCATTATTGAGCTACATTGTAGCATCCATCATTAGGCTATTGAGCCTCCCTCTCTGACAACTCATTTTTCTGAAGTTGTTAAGTGATCATCAACTACATTTAGTGGAGGAGATTGGAGGAGCTAGATCTTGAGCTTGTAGCTTGAGGATCTAGTGAAGGTATCAACCCTTCAAGCATAGATATGATTTTGTGACATATTGCAGCCATATATTTATCAGATCTTGCTTCATATCTGCATACCTAGCAGTTGTATAGTGAAGCCCTAAGAGGGTAATTTTCCTAGATTCATAGATATGGAAAATCCTTTCTGGGTTATCTTGGGTTTTCATCATAGTGCCCAGATCTACAATCTTGGCATCATCAATGCTCCAAAGCACCACGAATATTCATTTCCCTTTCATCTAGTAGTTGTAAGATTATCATTAGCTGAAGGGACAACACATTATTGAGCTTCCAGCAACTCTAGTTACGCAGTGCATGCTTTGGCATGTTTTTAGGGTCATTCTAGGCCCCACTTTGTTGGCTTGAGCGTTTCTATATTATGCATTGTTGTATCTATATTACATCTCCATATTAATAAAATGGATCACCTATTTTTTCTATATATGTGTTGATCATAACTTATGTGTACATAGTATTTTGTTTCAAATATTGTGTTTGTTTATTACTACTTTCTCCATTTTGGGATATTACAGTGGTATTAGAGCATGATCTTTGGCTCAGCTTGTGGACATTCTTGACAAAATATGAAAATCAGATAGTAGATATCTGTAAATAATGGAGGGATTAAGTTTTACTGCATATTTCTTTAGAACTATGAAGGGTCTCTCCAAGGTCATCAATGAAATGAAGAAAGAAAGGCAAAAGGAACCCTCAAAAAGTTTTTAGAATGAAGAAGGTCCTAGTACTTCTTATCAACAATAAAGAAGACCGTAGAAACATAGATATCCTCAAAGATATCCTATGCCCACTTTATTTAAAGACAAAAGTGAATGGTACGGAGATAGAAGAAATTCAAATATTGAAACTCATAAGACTCTAAGCCAATATCTTGAAGAGTACAAAGCACAGTCTAGAGAATTCAAGGAGAATCTAACTCTCCAACATTTTTTCCAACTCAAGGAAGAACGTAGGTCCTATAGCAATAATAGAAGAAAAATGCACAATAGATTATATTTGCCTAAATTTGATGGATCTTCCTCAATCACTACAAAGGTTTGGAGGAAGGAGTTAGATGCATTCTTCAGGCTACATCCTGTAGCTGAGAAAGAGGCTATTCAAATTACAGCTCTTCACCTTCAAGGTGAATCAAATGAATGGTGGTTTGGTCACATGGAGCATGAAAATATGACTAAATATTCAGATTTCTTTCAAAGGATAAGGAAAAAGTTTGATAGAAGAAAACCAGATACATTTACAAAGAGACATCTCATTTTGTCACTCTGGACAAAGAGTCACTACATTCACCACCAGATACAGAAGTACTTGTATTAAGAGGAGAGACACTTGCATATTTGCAAGATTGTCTTAAGCTTTTGAAATATAGAGTCCCATACATGATTCAAGAGATGCATGAGGAAGAGGAGGTAGATTCTAGCGCTAGTACATTGATAAAAGAGCAGCCATCACTCCTACCAGCAGTTGGAGAGACCATTGTCCCAGTTGGGGGAACTCTTGTGGTCTTGCAAGATGTTCCCGAACATCATTTGATCCAAGGTTTTCAATCATTTCCACCCCATATTGTTTTAGTACCTCTTATTGAAGCTTGTGGGGACATACCATCAGGGCCTTTGCATAACTAAGGGATAGAGAAACATGCTAATTTGAAGCAGCAACCTATCATTGCGCAGAGGACCCTTGATCTAATTAAGGAAAATATGGAGAGTTATCCCAATTTTTCATTGTTGAGCTACACTCAACCCTTTCAGTTGAAGTGTGGAGTTTCAGAAGATGGGATGAGTATAATCCTATATACAGTTTCTAGCTACAAGTTCAGCATTATGCCTTGGTATGAGAGAGCAAATACAACATTGTTAAGGAGCAACAGTGATGAGAAGAGGACCCATTCATTGGTGGAGCATTCCAATGGTAGCTTCATTCATGAAGCATTGGAGAGTCAAATGATAGATGGTAGACATCTTGAGATGGGCAATCTTTTCCATTTTCTAGTTGACACTTTCTCAATGAGCATCTCACAACTCAAAGAGAGACTTATACCTACAGCAGCTTCAGAACCTTATGGGCTTTGGAGGCCCAATGATGAGAGGATCTCATGGAGAGATCTCATGGGAGGTGCACTTCAACACATGATGGAGTGCAAAGATCTTCAAAAGTTTGAGGAGATTAGTGTCCTACAATGGGAGGATACCAATTTTATGCAGAATGAGATCCATCACCCTCATTGGGATGAATGGATGTTGATGTGGAGCAAGAGGTTGCAAAGCCACTTGCAGAACTATGAGACAGGTCACCAAGAATCTTGGTTGCGCTAGTTTCTCTTGGCTAAGTATGGTTACTACCCAACAACACATATTTTCATGATCCATGCCTTGCACAAAACTGATGTAATGAAGGAGGAGGCATCGCTGCGCTGGATGCTCTTGGGTGAGTATGATTACTACCCAATGGTTCATATTTCTTTAACTCATGCCTTGCATATTAATGGCATAATGCATCAGAAGAAGGCATGTTTACTTTGTTTGTTGTTGAGAGAGTTTTGCCATCACATGAAATCTCCATTGTCTATATGTATTGTATTGTTTGGCACTTGGCATAACACTCTCATGATGTATCATAATGGAGCTTGTTTGTATTGGTCTGATGGGACATTCTACATGTATATTAGTATGTTGTTGCTTCGTGGTTCACATGATGACGTGAGAAGGAAACAAGAGATATTGTTTCTTTGGTTTCTTTTGGGAGAGTTTGGCTTGGCATACTCCCGTACCTTGCATGGTAAGGATGGAGGATGGTAGAAAAGGGCCTTACTTTGATGGCTCCTGTTAGGAGAATATGGACACTACACATGGTACTTTGATTGTGTGGTGTGGTAGCAAGAAGCATTGTTTCGGTGGTTACTATTGGGAGAATATGGTTTGCCATATTTGTCTACCCATATGTCTCTAATTCTTCTTTTGCACAATGTTGGGATGATGGTTGGATCTAACAAGGCCAATAGGGCTAAGGATGGAGGCATGCAGAGCCTCTTTCTACTTCATGTAGCATGGGATGGAGGTATACTTTGTGAGTTGGAGCTTTCATTTTGTGGGAAGAACTAGTTATTCTTATGTATCTCATTTATTGTGGAGGATGTTGGACTGCGTATGGTTGTCACTTGGAGCTTCATGATTGAGGAGTCACATCTAGATACGCAGTTAGAGGTCACTCTATACATTCTAGAGAGGCAAATTTGGTGCTGGGAATGCATAACTCAATGCAGAAAATGGGGAGACCTTCCTTGTGTGGATACCATTTGGAGGGGGGAAAATTGCTCTAGCATCTACTTTTGCAGTTGCTTGAGGACAAGCAACATTTTAGCGGGGAGGACTGTAATATTCCAAATTTTCCCTAAGACAATTGGAATATTAGAGTTCTTAATAAGCTTAATTAATTTAATAAATAAAAGGGTGGAGGGACCCATAACCCCTTAAGATGAATAAGATCCACTTTTATCATGTGAATGTGGATTAATTAGATATATATATACACTATATAATAGTGGAGCAACTTTTTAATGTAAAAGGAGTGGAGATCATGTCTCATTTATGAGAAAGATCATGGAGGTTGAAGGAGTTAAATAAGATCATGAAGGAATCAAGGTAAGATCATAGAGAAATAAATTATGAGATGATGGAGGAAGTAATGCATTAGTGCACACATGATGGAGAGGGTGAACATTTAATGCAGAGATCATGGAGATCATGGAGTGACAACGTAGTCAATCAAGGATTCTTATGTCCACATGTGCAGCGTAGTTTAGGTGTGGGCCATGGCTTGGGAAGGCTCACTTTGAATATAAGGAAGATGAATGCAATATAGAATGAATGATTTGTATTATTTATTTTTGATCTGTTTAGATCTATATTTGTCATGTGACATTTCTATGCACGCTTATGTTGTTTAACTAAGTTTGTAGTGTTGTTTATCATAAGATGTTTCCAAGTGGAAATCCTCCCTTACCCACGGGGGACTTCAAGTTCCTACTATGGGAAGGTTATTATGATCTGCCATTCATCATCAGGCATTGGTGCCATATTGCTCCTACTTTCTGCAGCCCATACATATTCAGAAATAACACATTTTTGTATCAGGGTTTGAGAGGAGGAGGTTGTCCTCCAGTATTTCAGCTGAGGAACCGGTGAAGGATTCATCCTTTCACCTTGAGCTTCAATATCAACCTTCCAACACCTAAGATATATATCAGGCATTAGGCCAAACATATCACAGCTCGATGCAGTAGTAGGCCCCTCTAGGATTGCACAATCCAGTCCTGTAGATCCATTAGAGGAGGGAAGTTTTCAGCATTTCAGCTGGAAATCCTACGAGGGATCATTCCTTCACCTTGGGAATATTTTTTTCCATCATTATTGAGCTACATTGTAGCTTCCAGCATCAAGCTATTGAGCCTCTCTCTCCGATGGTGAAATTTTCTGAACTAGTTGAGTGATCAACAACTACATTGAGTGGAGGAGATTGGAGGAGCTAGATCTTGAGCTTCTAACTTGAGGATCTAGTGAAGAGATCAATCATTCAAGATTAGATCTGATTTTGCGACATATTTCAGCCATATATTTTTCATATATTGATTCAGATCTTCATACCCAACAGTTGTATAGTGAAGCCCTAAGAGGGTGATTTTCCTAGATTCATAAATATGGAAAATCCTTTCTGGGTTATCTTGGGTTTCCATCATAGTCCAGATCTGAAATCTTGGCATCATCAGAGCTCCAAAGCACCATAGATCTGCATTTCCCTTTCATCCAGCAGATGTAAGAGTATCATCAACTGAAGGGTCATTGCAATATTGAGCTTCAAACAGCTTCAGTTACGTAGTACTTTCTTTGGCACGTTTTCAGGGTCATTATAGGCCACTTTATTGGCTTGAGTGCTTCTATATTATGCATTGTTGTATCTATATTCCATCTCCATATTAATAAAATGGATCACCTATGATTTCTATATCTGTGTTGATCATAACTTATGTGTACATAGTCTGTTGTTTCAAATATTGTGTTTTTTTATTACTGCATTCTCCCTTTTGGAATATTACAATGAATCGATCTATTGGTTGTAATATTCTCCTCCTACTTTCTTAATAAAGATATATGTTCATTTTCTCATACATATGTTTATATCTTGTAAAATTTATTCTTGATTATGTATTTATTCTCAGACATAATCAGTTCGATTTGGTTAAGATAAGTAGGTACTTGTACATTTGTATGTTGTTTGTTGTTCTTTGTCTTTGATTGCAGCAATCGATGTAGCGGCTTTGGTTGGATTGAGAGTGATGGCAACAACGACAGAAGGAGAAGGAGAGAGAAAGGATCACAAGTAGGCTTCTTTCCTTTCTGTCTATGTATTTGTCTTAGAGAAAATAATAGTTGTCTTTCTTCTGTTGTTCTGAGTGAAGGAACACCGCACTCAGGGAATCTAGTTTATCTCTAGATTAGAATTTTGTATAAAAAATTGGAAACTCCACTAGGGATCATGCTCCTAAAACATATGAAAATTTTATCACTCTCCCCAAATTCCTAGGCTGAAAATAGGAGTGAAGAAAGGTAACCACAAACCAACTTTTAGCTAGGTAGCTAGCCCTACCTAACCACAGAGGGCTCTCTCTGTGTCACCTTTTAGATATTCAATTTTAGGCTAGCTACCAAATTTTAGGCTAGATATAAGTTAATATGTTTTAAAATATGTTTACTGGATAAAAATTCTGATCAATGAAATTAAAACTGATTTCAAAGACTGAATTGCAAAGAACAGAGTAAGGCAAGATAGGCAAACTATTTGAGCACAATTAAGTTTTCATTTGTGTATAGTGGTAGGAAAAGGCAGGCGTCTGAATGAGAATTTTGTTGAATTCATTCATCAAAAGAAAATAAAAATTTGTAGAAATATTAATAAACAGAACATGTAACTCATCTCTATTTATAAACTGATAATATTTTTACACGGAAACTAAAATGTAAATGAAACAACAAAGAGAAATCACAATGCTCAAAACAAATACCACATGAATCTCACATTATTTGTTGCAACTGCTTTGATTTCATTAATAATATGTCCACAGTAATATATATTTGAGTATGTATGTATTCTCAGATCTAATCGGTTCAATTTGGTTAAGATAAGTAGTTATTTGTACATTTGTATGCTATTTTTTTTCTTTGTCTTTGATTCTGGGAATCGATCTAGTGGCTTTGGTTGGATTGAGAGGGGAAGAAACAATGACAGAAGGAGAAGGAGAGAGAAAGGATCACAATTAGGCTTCTTTCCTTTCTATCTATCTATTTGTATTAGAGAAAAAAAATAGTTGTCTTTCTTATGTTGTTCTGAGTGAAGGTACACCACACTCAGGGAATCTAGTTTATCTGTAGATTAGAATTCCATAAAACACATATCACTTAGGGGAGGTGGAGGTGGAAGTGGAGGAAAATTATGGGGATGGGAATGTGGAGTGAGGGAGCAGTAGGATGGGGAATCCCAGAGGTGTTGTGATGATCTCCAAATTCTAACTGCGATGCACCTCTATAGGTTGTGGGGTTACTTTCTCCTTCTTCGCTTTCAAATCCACTCAAAAAAATATTGCAATTAGTCTCAATGAATATTTCACAATATACCTTAAATCTTTTACCACTCTGCATAGACCCAGACTTACTTCTTCCAAACATCAATCCCATTTCATGCACAGTACACCCTTTTCACATAAAAACATCTTAATCATCAACTTTAAAGAATTAAAGTACTTACCTCGTGGACCCTTGAAAAATATTCACTCAGATTCATTATAGGATACAGATGTGTCTATGGAGAACTGATCAGTTATAACACCTCCCAAAATACTATCAAACCAGAAATCAACAAGTCTTAAGATCTTGTTATCATTCTCTTTCAGTCGTTGGAAAAATTTGAGGCTCTACACAATAGGCTTGTTATTATTGAAACATGTCTTATTATTTGTCAATCTTGATAACCATTTGTGCTGCTAATTAGCGAACGAGTAGAAGAAGATCTCATGTTGGTCTATAAAAAGATATATCTACAGCCAAGCTTCAGTTGACAGTCACAGATTTCTATTTTCTTGAAATGCGGACTCTCATTCTTTCAAATCTACCCAACCTAGTTCCCTCTCTTGTCATATGCCACATCCACATATCCCATAATCAGATCTTGGTCCTAGAAACAAAACAAGTCATTTTCTTGAAGGGGTCAAGACCCAGGTTCGGAGTAGCTATGCTACCAACAAAACCCTCTATTACCGGACCTTTCAGCAATGATCTGCTACCCAAACTGCAGTCTCACCCGAGGAAATATTAGGTAATTTTATAACTTGTCTTTACATCTAGAGGGACTACAGAGTGTGAATTTAGGGCTTACCTTTACTTAGGTCTCAATATGAGCTTCGCTGAATCATTAAATTGCTAGGAGAGACAATGTTTAACTACTTAATTAATCATCTTGAGCATTGTGCCTTTCTACTCCAACATACAATATTCAATATGTAAAACAACAATCAAGACTTATTGATGCAGTTACTGAGTAAATAGACAAAAAAAACCTAATCAAGCACATATAACTCATAAAAACAGATAACGTAGAAATATACTGGAAATACATATATCTATCTTCTTCAATCCTTCTTTTACTATGCAATATCCTTCAGTTACAATGCTTATCACCTTGTGCACATAGCTGCAGAGGCCTACGCACACAATTGCAAACTTCCTAATGCCTACACGCACACAGCTACAAAGCCTTCCCTTAGACCCAAAAACACAGAAAGATTGGAAGAATTGCAGACTCAGTTTTTGCATATATTATCATATCATGACTTGAGTCACTAAGTCATCTCCTTATATAGATTTATTTCTTACAATACAATGGTCCGCAAATCATGGGCGAAGCTCAAAATATTAAAAAATAACCTGATCCATTTACAAAAAGAGGGAATTTGACCCACCCCAAAGCCCCTAAAACTCCTAAACTCTGCGCGATTGAATTATTTACGTTGGATCGTGCACTCCAATTCATCAAAATGTGGAGTCTTTAACTCAAAAATTGACTAACGTGTGCCCTACCCAACACCAACCAACTGATATCCCATATCATAATTTGACTAGAGGTCTCACTACTAACCTTATAACCAAACCCGAGATACAATGCAACCAAGCGCCAAGGAAGGTGGCCAAGTGGGTGAGGACCCCGGGGGCCAGAAAGGGCCATCTATGATGCAGTTTGACACGGTTACACAACATTTTGTCACCGTCCCTAAAATCCCTTGCCCCGCATATTGGAGGGTCTTTCTCATGACCTGTGAGTAGTGTCAAACTCTACAAATACATTCTTTGCATCCTTCTGTATAACGACATGATTCTTCTTGTTGAACATTTCCTTAGAAAGCACTCAAAAACCTATGTTTTGGCATTGGCGCGGGTACCCAGTTCATCCCTCGCGCTAATAGGGAAAATTTTCACTAGAAGCCAGCTAGCGCTCTACCCCTATGTTAAGCCCACACCAGCCTTTTTTGGAATGTTTTTTAACAAATTGGAAGCAAAATTTTCCTTTAACCACCTCAGGAATGATTCATTGCAAGTGGTTAACTCGATAAACCACAAATATCTTCCTTTAGGAAATGGTTGATGGAACATTCTTAGAGGATAGGACTCCCCCCATGATTATAGGAATCCTAACCTCTCCTTCTCCCTTTACAAAGCTAGAGTTGAACATATAGCCAAGAAGATGAACTCAAAGAAGAGACATTATAGTTGACTAATTTCTATAGAGAAGTTTGAACCAAGGAGGATCCCGTAGAGAGAGCCCCGTCTGAATATCAATGAGCTTTCTGAGACGCGCTCCACTGGAACCCTGCTGGAGGAGACCACAATGTCGAAGCCTGGTTGTACTCTTCCTTCTTTAAATTAATATACTCGACTATGATCTTGATTCTTTCTTTGTGTTATGTATATTTGACGCATTAGATTTAGTATTCTTCGACTAACTGATGGTTGCAGATGTGAATAGTATGTTGTGTATCGTCTTTGTCTCTTGTGTATGTGCAGGTATCTGGGTGTGAGAACGAGTGGATCATGACCTGTCAGACCAGGAGCAAGAGGTAGCCATTCTTCTAGATGACACAACAGCGTAGGACTTACGGTGAGTTACCTATCAAGTCTTTGTCCCTTTGTTAGCTAAGAATTGATGTCATAGCATGTATTTTTTGTGGCTAGACCCACTCTAGGGCTAGTGGGATCACCTTTGTCCGCAGAGGAGATTTACCTCAAAAAAAAACTGGTGACCACAGTGGGAGTTTGTCTTTCGTCCTTTAGGTCATCTTCTTGGTCTTTTCTTGCTTAGCTTTCTTTTCTGATTATCTTTGCTGAGTCTAAGAACCCTGTTCAGCCCCAGAGGATCAACTTGACCTCTATTTTTCCAAATTTTTCATCTTTCCAAGGTTGGCTTGATTGGCGTGGTTTCCAGCCTGACAGTCGCGCCCACTAGCGCGTGTTTCCAGTTTATCACTCACACCATCCTGTGTCTAGTGCGGATTACAGCCAGACAGTTGTGTCAATTCCTGTAGGTGCTAGGGTTTTCCCCGTTTTGGAGTTTTTGGTGCATCCTGGTGTCTCTAGGTGTTTTCTTAGCTTGATTTGAATGCTTTGAGTTCGTTTGTGACTAAGATCAGCATTCTTCCTTCATTTTTTTGTTCATTTATTTCAGCATCATGGCTTTAGGGCATTCTAGGGCTTTAACATGTTGAGCCTCCTATAGGAGTTTGGGTTTCTTGTTTCACGGTCACCTTCTTTATTTGCTTGATTGCATTAAGCTCCTAGACCCATTTTGAGTGGTTTCTTTTGGTGAAATGAGTCTTGAGTGAGTCTTGTCCCTTTCGTTCAGTTTGGCTTCCTGTAGCTCCAAGCATAGCTCACATTACTTGCATGGGTCTGTTTCGACATCTTTCTTCGATTTGAGAGATTGTCACATTGGTTTGAGTTCTTGTCTTGTTTGCTTTTGAGTTGTTTGAGTTTCTTTGTTTCGACTCTTGCATTGGCATTCTCGAATCAGTGTGAAGATTCATTTTTCATGTTATTTAGTGTGATGTTTACTCTATTGCATTGAAAAAATCAAAAATATTTTGTACTTGCATTTTTTTTTTTGCATCGTAGGATTGGAAAATATTTTGCATAACTAGAATTCAACATTATAGGAAAGATTTTTCGTTCTCATTAGTTTGCATAAGGTTCTGTGGTGAATACTTCTGTGTGTTCTCATTATTTGCTATCACTTGAAATCCCTAACCTTCTCGTAGATAGCTCTTCATTGAATGAAATGGTATTGTATGGCATGTAGCTTTCACTTAGGGATTCATGAGATTCAACATTTGGTAGGACCTTGGAATTGAAACATAAATACAAGATAAACTTAAAATTTATTCAATTAACCGAAGGAAACATTGAAACTTATTGAAAAATTTAGTGGTCTAAACTAGAGACATGTTCCGGCGTCTTAAAACCTAGCAGCTGTCACTCGCCATTTGGTTTCAAACAGTGCTAGTACGAACTTGTGCTCCCCGTACCATTGAGTATATAAACGAAGACCCCTCTAGGTTGCAATCCCTTTATCCATAGGAAGTCGAGTCTACCGCCTTGTGACCGTGATACACCGAACACAGCATTCGGGGAGACTACCTGCACGTATGTCAAGTCCTTAGTTGATTTTTCTTTCATTTCATAACCAAGGTGTATATGGTAGTTCAAGGAAACCTGGTAAACCCTTTTACCTAGACTACCTGAGTAGTCATTTTTGATCTTTACTGACTCTATAAATTTGAAAAGATCATCAAGCACTTGTCCTTTCATGCTCGTTTCAACATGAAAGTGATAGAGTCATCTTTTGCGTGTTTCTCGACTCTTAAAATATTAGATAGAAGAGTTTTGTTTCAATGTCTTAAAATTAACTACCCACGAAATATTCCTAGTTAAAGTTAGTTTCCATAGGGTGTTGTTTTAAATTGTTTCTAATGGCAACGATTTCGAATTTCACTAACCTAGGAATCCCTTCCGAAGAGAACCCTGGCCCTTCTCTTGCTTTTGGAAATGTTGGTGCTCCTTATATGGCAACGTTGTCCCTGCCAAGTTTAACTGTTGGATTTCCTGTATGGTTATTTTCAACCTCGGTGGTCCCGAGTGTTCCATCCACTGTACAACCATACCCTCCACCTGAAAAAAATCATGTTGCTTCTAAGGTGGACCTCCCCCCTTCTTCGCCTATTTCTTCGTCCTCCTCTTCTACTTCACCTGGTGAAAGTATAGACTCCAGTAACCAGGTGGCTAAGAAGAAGTAGAAGAAGACAAAGAAGAAGAAGTCAGATAAGCGAGAGGCTAATACTGCAGCTATTTCACCTAAGAAGCTTTCCCTTGCAAAATCATCCACGCTTCCACGGAAAGTAAAATTCCCTTGCATGCTTTGCAAAGGTAACCATTTGCTTCGAGAATTCCCTGGTATTCCCAAGGTACTTGAAGCATGGTCTAACAGCTGCCCGCTATTGCCTTTGGCTTCTGGAAGTCATATTATTGGCACATCTTTAACTAGCTCTAATAAGGCTCATAAAAATTAGGGCAGGATTACCAATCCCTGTAAGTTGTGTGAAGGGCATCACCCCATTCACCTTTTTCCATACATGGATGAAGCCAAAAGAATGTTGGACGACCCTACTATTTCTGCACCTTGCCTTCTGGTTGGTTACCATAAACTTTCATCGAGTCCTTCGCTAGTTGATTCAAAGGTCAGTCAAGATTTATCCTTGGTCAGTCCCACTCCCTCCGAAATTTGAATTCAGGAATCTGTTCCCAACCAACCATTGGTCATGGGATCCGTCGATCTGACCCCATCCGTGGTTCATCAGGTCTTTTCCGTTGAGAGTCAATCTCATCCCCCTCATGTTCTTCTTGTTTCTTCAGATTCCTCAGACTTGGCGAAAGATTCTTCCATCCCTATAATGCAAGAAGATGCTCCTTCTACTCCTATGATGGAGGTCCAGGAGAGTTCTCCTCTTACTCCGGTAACATCGGGGGAAAACCATATCAGTTTGATGGTATCCCCCCTAAGTAGTTTGGTCACTTCCTTTGATTGGAGTAGATTTTCCAGATACCACCTTCCATCTTATGTTCCTTTTGAGATCATGATACAAACCTTTGATTTGGTCATACCCAGCACCATTATAAATGAAGGCACATCTGTTACTATTCTGTCTTCAACTACTTGGCAAGCTTTTGGTTCTCCATCTCTTATGCCGGTTACCCAGAATCTGTTGGCTTTTAACAGAGGAACCAGTCAACCATTAGGGATCCTTCCGAAGTTGCCTATTACTTTGGGAGGAAAAACCATCCATATAGACATGATGGTTTTTCCAGGCCCCTTCGATTTCAATTTTCTCGTGGTGTGTGACTATACTTATGTCATGGGGGCAGTTTTCTCTTCCCTATTTCATGTGATCTATTTTCCACACAAAGGTCGGATCATGACCATTGATCAGCTTTCATTCTTTGGTCCTGATGTGACATCTGATCCACCATCATCCCTTCCAGGTCTTTATCCGTCGGTTGTATCTTTCCCGTCGTAGGTTAATTATGTGGCTACCTGTCACATACCCGCATTCAGTGATAGTGCCATTGTGCATCGTGTGCTGGGGGCATTGGGTCCTGATTTCCAAGATGTTGTTCTCCCATCAGATGCGAACCTCTTGGAATCCATGACTTCTTATCCATCATGGTAAAAGGTTTTAGGAGCATAGTTCGTTTTCTTGTGTCAAGCTCCTTAAAAAATGAAACAAAGTCTTTGGAGCACAGTTTTTTTTCTTGTGTCAAGCTCCTTAAAAAATGAAACAAGGTTTTCGGAGCACAGTTTGTTTTCTTGTGTCAAGCTCCTTAAAAAATGAAACAAGCTTGTCAAAGCACAGTTCATTTTCTTGTGTAAAGCTCCTTAAAAAATTAAACAAGGTTGTCGGAGCACAGTTCATTTTCTTGTGTCAAGCTCCTTAAAAAATGAAACAAGCTCGTCGAAGCATAGTTCGTTTTCTTGTGTCAAGCTCCTTAAAAAATGAAACAAGGTCTTCGAAGCATAGTTCGTCCTCTTGTGTCAAGCTTCTTAAAAAATTAAACAAGCTCTTATGAGGATAGTTCTTTTACTATGTCAACCTCGTTAAAAAATGAATTAGCTCAAGAGGATAGTTCTTTTAATGTGTCAACCTCGTTAAAACAATGAAACACATTCCCATTAAATTCAAGTCTTTGATTAGATCTCGTAAAATCCTAGTCGAGTCTTTCTCTTGGTCTCGTAATTGAACCTTCATTCTGTCCACCTGTCAGTAAGTAGTAGCCTACTGTGGTGATTGCACTGTAGGTTCGGGGCATGTACCTCAAATTGAGTCACCATGCTAGGGGCATGCAAACATTTCAAGCATAGTTTGTTTATGTTTCAAGCTTGTGTAAAAATGAAACCAACTTCAAGCAGAGTTTCTTGATTTCAAGCTTGCATAAAAATGAAACCATTCTAATTTTACCTCTTGTGATTGCCATTTTATCAGCCTGTTTTGTTAGATGAGCCATGGTTTTCTCACTCCATCATCACTATCTGCTTGGCCGATCATATGCCTTCACTTGGTTGTTTTACCCATTCCTGAGGAACTGTTGCAATGAGTGGTCTTGTTGGCCAGCCTCTTGACCTTTACTTGTTCTGAGCAGTTCCACCATCACCAGAACCAGTTGCTACCCTTTATACCACTCGTTCCTCCAGGAGCAGTCAACTTTCAGCTCTTTTCTGACTCTCTAAAACTAAAAATATTGTCGAGACGCTTATCGTTTTGACCTCGTTAAATTGGCTGCGAAACGATATCTACCCAGTATACATTTACCCCTTTTTTGGGTTGGGATAGATTATTTATGAAAAAGGAATACCTTAGCCTAACGTGACTAAGAGGTTCTTTCAGATATTGTTTTCTACCTTTTCGGATCTGAGGGAATTTTTACGAAAAGGGACCTGTTGGAGTTTTCTTTTCTGCCTTCTTTTCAAACTCTCTAAACATGAAAAGACACCAAGTTCTTCCTTTGTCAGACTCATTAAAACTGATGACATCGGACCCCGTCATCATGACGTTACTTGAGTTCCTCCTTCCTTGGGCTCGTAAAATTTACTAGGTTGGATTTATCCGAAGGAAAAACTTACATCGCAAGAACATGCTATCCTCTTCAAGCTTGTTTTCAAAAATAATTTGGGTACTCGCCAGAAATGGTGGGGGAAAATGGAACCAAGATTGTAGCCGTGTTGGCAATATGTCGCTCTTGAACATGGCACTTGTTTTCATTCGTGTTGGGTTGGGGACATCTCATATTGTTATCTACTTGCCTCCATGGGTTTGGGTAATCTCTTTTGACCGCTCAACTGCTCCTTTCCACAACACCATGACCTCAGATCCCTTGATGTCAAATACTGCCAAATCCAGTGTCGTGCCGCCAATATGTTCAAGAGAAGTTTGCCTCTAAATTTTTTAACCTCCCTCTGATTCAATGTTGGTGTTGATTCACAAACATCATATTCCTCTGTCTCGTGTCGAAAATGTGGGAAACATTATGGCCTACCTTCGATTAAGGTCACTTCCTGTCGACTCCAGCTCATTATCCAGGAAGTCGGTCTAGAGACTCCCTTCAGGTACCTTGGATCCTGCATGGCAGGTTCTTCACACTCGACGTAAGGTCCACATCATTGGCCTTCGATCGATTGACTCTACGAGTGTTCGATGTCAAATCACTGTTCACATGCCATGGATTGTACCTTTTTTACCTTGAGATCCATTTTCATTATTGGTGGTTTCTCTCACGTCTGTTAACAACTTTCACCATTGGCTAGTAATCAGACAATGTTCTTGCATGTTTGACTTCAACTCACATATTCGCATGCTTGAATTTGTACTATGTTCGGGTCGAGATGGAGTGCAAGACCCTGGGTTTTGTCTGATGACATCCATGCTGCAGGTTCTTTGTGGATTATTATGACTTATTGTATGACTCCTTTGATTGGATGGCTGCGACCATACATAATTCTATTGATTGATCCCTACTATTGGATGGTTGTGCCCATACCTCAGATCTCATTGTTTATATACTCTCTTATGGCTGGTTGCGCCCATGCCACATGTCATATATCAAATGTATCAGTTGTATTCATACTTGCAGGTTTTTTGACAGCAGTGCTTTGGTCGAACACGTTCTCATAAAGCATTTCACCCTTCCCTCTCTCTCGGACCTCATGCATTAGGGGGCATCTGTTAGACAAAATTTTTTCACTGTCCCAACAATCCCTCGCCCCGCATATTGGAGGGTAATTCCCATCACCTGTGAGCAGTGTCAAACTCTGCAAATACATTCTTTGCATCCTTCTGTATAAGGACATGATTCTTCATGTTGAAAATTTCCTTAGAAAGCACTCAAAAACCTATGTTTTGGCATTGGCGTGGGTACCCAGTTCATCCCTCGCGCCAATAGGGAAAATTTTCACTAGAGGCTACGCCAACTGCCACTCTATCCCTGTGTTAAGCCTGCGCTAGCCATTTTTGGAATTTTTTTTAACAAATTGGAGGCGGAAGTTTCATGTAACCACCTCAGGAATGACTCATTGTAAGTGGTTAACTCGATAAGCTATGGATCTCTTCCTTTAGGAAATGGTTGATGGAACATTATTAGAGGATAGGACTCCCCCCATGATTATAGGAATCCTAACCTCTCCTTCTCCCTCTATATAAACCAGTCTTCTCCCTTTACAAAGCTAGAGCTGAACATATAGCCAATAAGCTGAACTCGAAGAAGAGACATTATAGCTGAGTAATCGCTATAGAGAAGGTTGAACCAAGGAGGATCTCGTAGAGAGAGCCCCATATGAATTCATGATGAGCTTTGTCAGATGCGCTCTGTTGTAACCCTGTTGGAGGAGATAGCAACGTCAAAGCTTGGTTGTACTCTTCCTTCTTTAAATTAATATACTTGACTATGATCTTAATTCTATCTTTGTGTTATGTATATTTGACACATTAGATTTAGTCTTCTTCGACTGACTGATAGCTGCAGATGTGAATATTATGTTGTGTATCATCTTTCTCTCTTATGTATGTGCGGGTATCTAGGCATGAGAATGAGCGGATCGTGACTTGTTAGACCAGGAGCGAGAGGTATCAATTCTTTCATATGACACAACATCGTAGGACTTATGGTGAGTTACCTATGAAGTATTTTTCCATTTGTTAGCTAAGAATAGATGTCATAGTGTGTCTTCTTTATGGCTAGACCCACTAGGGCTAGTGGGATCGCCTTTGTCCGCAGAGGGGATTTATCTCACCAACAAACACCCCTCCATGGAAAATAAGACAACATCCCATATCAACGGGGTTTGATGACATAGTATGTATAAATAGGAAACCAAGCAAACCAGGCCTGAAACCAAGCCCCAGTTGACCAGGCCTTTAGGAAAACTACTAGGGCAATGATAGAGATGTGACCCCAATATAACCCCATATGAGATAAAAAAATTCTGAACCATACCAAAACAGGAACAATCCTAGGTAAATTTTCATGGTTAAATAAAGAGATGGGCTCAAGAAACAAGAGGTATCCTCCACACGCGTTAACCCTAGAAAATCGAAACTAGGCAGACCCATATCCTTTAACCATGAAATCTGCTACATGGAAGGATGAGTGGGGAAATAGGTCACATACCAATTCTCCAACGCAAGAAGCTGGTGAGAGCCCACCTTCTCCGGTTGTATTTTTTGTCCACTGGTCCTTGCACCATCCACAATATCACCATTATCCATAGCCAATATCTTTCCTAAATTAATCAACATACAAATAACCATATTCCATCACTAATGTTTTATATCTTTTCCACCTCTCGCATGTATAATTACTCATTGCATGCGGACAACCACCGCACCATCTACTCCAGGCATGTGGAGGGTGGTGGATTGGTATGTTGGGGCATCCTTCATTAAGTGATGCTGATCAGATTGTGAGTCGGCTCACACCTCAATTGGGAGAGTTGGAGGTTTCTTTTAAAGATTCATATCTGGCTCTATTTTATAGATACTAGAATTAATTCTAGATTTTATGAGAAAACACCAGTATGGCATCAAAATCAAGTGGAGGAGGATGTGATATCACCTGACTTGGAGTTTATGTTGTAAATTTTCAAATATGGTTAAGTGTGGTTATGTTTTAAATTTTAAAGACTTATTTGAAAATGGTTTATCAATATGATAAAAATGATAAAAGTTAAATGGAAATTTATATCTATGATGATGTTAATAAAACAAAATATCTAGAAACTAATGTTGAAGTTACAATTGGTTGAATGAGTTATGGCTGAAAGTTAATTATTGATATTTATTACCACTCACTAAGTCCTAGGCATATAATCTATATGATTATATTAATAATGATAATGAAAATAATTTATCATTAACTTCCCTAAAATACGAGAGGTTGTATTTTAGAGTGGGGAAGTTGAGCTCATAAATGAGCTAGTAACTACCTTCCACTGTTGGATGAATTCGAGGTAGTTATAAACTACCAAATGATTAGTAAGAGGTTAATCCACTTTTTGGGTCATCTTGCTCGAAAATAAAGCCACGCGGAGCAACTATGGTACAAGGCAAGAAAGGGAAAAAGTGGAATAGAACTAGTAACTTGCAGACTAAAGTGCTCAAGGGGATACTATTGTGGAAAAGTATCAAAGTTTGGGTGGATCCGGTGAACTACTATAATAGTTTCAAACTCATATTTTCAAGTCGGTGTTCTTAACCCTCCAATATTTTCCTAGGAAAAATAATTGTTATGCTTTATTTTAGTCTCTATGCAAATTCAAATTTAAGGTAGGATATTAAATTTAGTGGAAGAGAGTTGAAAATTTCAAGAAGTAATAATTATGGATTTGAGATTATTTCATGAAAGTAGTTTACTAGAAAAATTACAGTAGAATATGGAAAGGTAGAAAAATGAGCCAAGGAAATTAAAGTTGTATTAAATGATAATTACAAATATATCTTACTATGTAATTTTCAAAAAACAGGAAGGTCTAGTTACTATCATAGACTTCCTTACATCAATAAATTTGAAGTAACCACTTACATAAGATGCATACACATTTGTGGGTTAGAATTAAACATTACCTATGAGAAATTTATCTATGGTAAAAATAATTGGATATAGAATTAGCCTCGAGATAAAGAGACCCGAAGTAACATAAATATACACATAGTCCTAAAGTTTTGTAATATAGTCCTTGACAAAAAATAAATAACATTAGTCCACTGTGTAAGTTAATATTTGAAAAGATTAACCTTTATATATATATAAAGAAAAAGTGATTGAAAATAACATGAAAATCATTTGTAAACCATTATAGTAATTAAAATTACACGATCGTACCACGTACATGGAAATCTAGTAAAATCCATCTTGTAATGGTTACTAGCAAATAATAATTACCATGGAAAATGCATGTGCTATATAAAAGGTGAAAGAGGTCGGAATAGTTTAGTATCAATTAAGAGAAAGGGTTTTGTAAAACTACTATACATGAGATACACCATTTCAAATATTGAAGGAACAAATATAACGAGGTAAAGAAAATGGTTGTAATAAAGTTTGGCAGGTATAGATAAAATAAAAATATGAATGCATTCTCTATATTACACAATTAGAGAAAGAGTAACCATGACCATTAATGAAAGATAGGAGAATATAAACACATGAAGAGAAACTGATGTATTCATACAATTGAAGCATTTTAATTCCATGATTGTATTGATAAAATGAAAACTGCTCAAGTCGCATAATGGATCAAAAATTGACCTCAATACATTTTAGTAGAGGGTTGAAAACACCCACAATTAAAATACATATGCAAGCATAGAAGCCTAATGTTAATAATCTTCAAGAATGAAAGTAGAAATTAACAAAAACAATTTAAAAATTAAAAACAAATTACAAAAGACTTCTAGTTTTTCCTCAAGAACGATGTGTAAGTAGATAGGATTCTAAGGATATAGGAACATCCAACCTAATAAAGGCAACCAAATGCTATGTAATATGATGAATCATCCCAGTTTGGAAACATCAAAGGAAAATGAAAAAGAAATTAAGACTTTCAAAGGTAATACCTGCATATACCCAAGAAAGCGAAAAAACTAAGTCAATATTTATTAATAAAAATAATAAATGCTATGTAGGAAAGAAAAAAGAACTGAAATTGTATTATAATTACCTAAGGAAAGGCTATGAGAATAAGAATGAAGATCATTGAAGATCGTTGGAGGAAAAATGTATTACATTGTCTTGTTAGACCGAAAAGGAAAACACAAAACCCTAAGGACTGTAAAAAGGAATTTATTATATCGTTCGAAGTAAGCAAATAAATTAGAACCATGGTTGCAAAATAATTATACTAATCATAATAGTAGGGTTTAAAAGTAACCCATTTACATTTCCAGTATTAACTCACGCAAGAATAGGGTTTAAGTCAAGGAAACGCATCCATGATTGAAAATAAACTTTTATTAGACAAAATTACATTTAAAAAGAAGAGATAAAATATATATTTATAACCCGGTTTAAAAACCAAATGTATTTTCCAAGAAATGGAAAATTAGATAAATAAAATGAGTTCAAGAAGAAAAAACCTTGAATTTCATAGCGTAAATGATATATATAAAACTTGTCTTTTAAGTTGCAATTTGTGTTTTGGGATATATATATAATCCCAAAACACAAATTGCAACTTAAAAGATGAGTTATATATGAAAGTGGTAAGAGATATAGGTCAGGGTTTATACTCAATACATGAGTAAAATAGATTAATCGTAATCGTGATGCCATCCTCAACTTCTGGTACACCATGAATACCAAATGGTGAAGAATTCACGGGAATTCGTAGTCAAAGTAGAAATACCACCAAGCTAAATTACCTCATGGAATTAAACAAAAACAAAGTCATTAAATTTGTTTAGTGAAAGGAAATAAAAGAATTAAAAATGAGATTATTGCATAATTTCAAGAGAAAACAATGCGTAAATAAGAAATTTTACCTCTAGAGAAACCATGGATGTCACATAACAAAGTATGGGTACTAATACCAAGAATTGAAAATTCTTGAACTGGAATAATCTGGCCCTAGAATTATTTACAAAGAAAAAGAAGTCGAATGTTAAGGGATGGAAACAAAATTGGCCTCAAAGCTTGCATAGCTATATGAATACCATCAAAATGAATGAATGAACTCTAGAGAATGACGACAAAGGGGTAGTCATGGAAAACATGAAACAACCCTCATCAATGTAAGCAATGAATCTGTCAAGGATAGTTATCAATCATTGATCTTAGGGTTTAGGGTTATCACCATCTTAACCATGGGGTTTTAGTTTATGAACCTCGGATCTATTATGTGTGTTTATGGAACATTAAATAATAGTCTTAATTTTATTATATATTGGAAAATACCTATAAAAATTACATTATTTAACTCCATATCGATACAAATCCAATATACCCTCTCAATTTGAAATATCTCTACTTTAACTAGATATTGTAGGTATCCATTTTTTCATTAATATTTTTAATACCCCTTTACATTTTTTCACAAACTTTTAGCTCCATTTTTTGTATAAACCAATATAAAAACCCTTTACCCCTATATATTATGTCATTTTACCCTTATTATATGTCCCCAATATAAACCCACGTAGTATGGTATTGCTCCACTAGTGAAACCTCTGTGATCTCAACCTAAGATAACAACACATTGTAGATAATTTACGTATATGTCGTTAGTTCATGAATGGTCCTCGAATAAATATACCACATGGCGTTGATGATGAAGGTTTGTACCACATAATATCAAATCCTGAAATAACAAATATGCATAACGTGCCTTTGATATGGTTAGTATATATATCGGTATGTGTTGACATGTGTTGGACACAATATTATTTAACAATTAAGTAATGTAATCATAATCCATCGTAAACCATGTTATATTATAAAGAAAGGCTATATATATATAAATATATATAAAGGAGTGATAATTATACCCCTTTTAAAAAGCTAGAGTTACAATAAAGATATGGTTTTCATATTATGAATATAACGTGTTGATACAAAACAAAAATAGGGTGGGATTGAAAACATTTGTTTAACCAAGGGTGTATTAGGTTAATTAGGTTAATGTACACAAATTTTAAATTTCAACTATATCGAAGGCATATCAAATAGAAAACCATTGTTACTCCTTATAAGATAAGAGGAACAAGTATAGAAACAATACACAAGTAGAATAACAATTTGATGAGTCCAGAATTATAACTAATCCATCTTTACATAGGAGAGGAATTTCTTAGGAAGTTAAAATTAATGTATACAATGGTTACACCTCTAAATCGAAATCTTGTTATTGAGAATGTAAATGGAAGGTAAGATTGTTAATATTATTATAAGATTCAAGAAAAGTATTAGAAGAAAAGTTCCTAATTTTATAATTACAAGTTATTGTATATGGGTATTTTGCATACTTATTATTAAAAAACAAAATAGGTGTGTTAAATGGGTTTCATTACTAGTAGTATCAGAATTATAGGTTTAATCATTGGGTCTTTTATGGGTCCAAAATTGAAAGAATTATCTTATGTATAACGATTAGATAATCAAACAATTGTTAGGAAATGATTGAAGTATGGATGAAGATAACAATGGACAAACTTTTGTAAGATCACCTAGGAAAGGTGAAGATCCTAATACAAAATTTGGAATGATGGGAGGAGGAAATGATAATACAGATAATCATGAATATGAAATCCTACAAGTAATGTGTAGCTTGAAGGTAGATTTAGACATTATAAAATCCAATCATAAAAAAACATCCAAAGCTAAGGATGAACAAGAGGAGATTAATGGCTACATAATGAGAAGACTAGAAGGAAATAGAAGTAATAGGAAATTTGAAGAAACTCATAGGAATATATCTAGAAGTGAATCTATTGATAGAATTGATTCTATAATCTCTAGTGAAAGTAAGAAACATGAGTTTGATGAAAGGGAAGAACATAAATCTGAAAGTAGTACTTCTATGAAAAAAAATGACTACATCTCAGTTTCAAGTAGAATTAAAAAATATAAGAACTCCAAACTTTGATGGATAATTTGAAGAAGGAGCAGAAGCTTGGCTTCAGAATATGTCAAAGTATTTCAAGGTCTACAACTATCCTATCAACTTGAAGGCTATATTTGCTACATATAAGATAGATGGTAAAGTAGCCTTATGGTGGGAGGAAAATAAATCCATAAAGAGTATCAAAAGTAAATTCTAACATCGAAATTGTTTAAAAAGGCATTTAAAATTAAATACTTAATAGAAAGGTACTTTTATGAGAAGGTTGGAGAATTCCATGAATTAAGGTTGGTACAATCAAGCATGGATTAATTTGTAGATAAGTTCATGAGCTTGCTAAGATATGTACCTTACCTAAAAGAGGAGAAGGATAAATCTGAATATCTCTTTTTTTCCTACCCTTTTGATACAAAGAGAGGATTAAATTTCACAATTCAAAACCCGTGGATGAGACTATAAGGAAGGAAAAAAAAAAATCAACCAGAACAAACAGAGAGTGATAATTCTAAAATTTGGATGGCCAAGAAATGTGAAAATTCCAATTTTAAGGAAAAAGGATTTAAGAAACCTGCTTTTCTAACACTTTCATAAGAAATCAAGGAGGAAACTATAACATAAGTGTAAATTGGTAGAATAATTTAGGGCAAAAGATGGGGCAAGGAGTAGGAGAAGGAAACAGGAATTTTTGGGAACTAGCCAGACCACCAATTAAATGGCGGGGCTGCAATGAGAACCATTTGTCGAGAGACTATGCATAAATTTTTGTAAACAAAAATACAATAGTAAAAACTTTCAATAATGCTCTATGATTAATGACATTGCTTACATCATTCCAAGGATTAGTGTGGCCCTAGATGGGAGGCAAGAATATCACCCGTACCCTATGGTGGAAATTTGGGGTTAAATTTCTAATAAAAATGTGATTGTGCTAATTGACCCTAGTTCTAATTTAAGTTGTATTCCCTTACTACAATTGAAAAATTCTTACTTAAAAAGGAAAAGAAAAGTAAGCCCTGCCTAGTACAATTGGCCACATGAGCTAAGATAAAAGTTACTTAAATAAGTAAATATTTTTCATTAAATTTGAATGAAATGGGAACTCATTTAAATCTAAAATTTTTACCTTTGGGGTCATATGATGTTCTTGGTTTTAAGGATTGGTTGGAACCACATGGAGTAATTTTAAATTTCCTAGAAAAGTCTTTCACTTGAATTAATGATGAAGGGGAAGAATGTATAGTCAAAGGAGTGCCAAGAGCTATTTTTGTGAGTCAAATTTTTTCCTTAGAATTAAAGAAATGTGCTCTGAAAGGATGTCAAATAGTTGCAGTAAAAATTGAATATCTTTCTACTAGAAATCATAAACCATATTTAGAATATTATCTTATATTGAAATAATATAAGAACATATGTCATGAAGAACACCAGGACTTCCTCCAAAGAGGGATATCGAATTCACTATTGATCTCATTCCTGGAGCAATATCGGTATCAAAATACACATATATAATGACCATTGCACAATTAATGGAGTTAAAAATTCAGTTGCAAGAGTTGTTGGATAAGAAGTATATAAGACCCAGTGTATAACCTTGGAGTGCACTAGTCTTATTTGTTAAGAAAAAGGATGTAACTCTCAGAATTTGTATAGACTGCAAGAATCTCAATAAAATGACCATAAAAAAATATCATTTGGCCCAGATTGACGACTTGTTTGAGCAAGTGAATGAAACTTCAATTTTCTCAAAAATTGATTTAAGATTTGGATACCACCATATTAGGATCAAGGATGAGGATATTGACACAACAACATTGAGATCAAGATATGGACGTTATGAGTTCATGTTACTCCCATTTGGACTCACTAATTCACCAACCACTTTCATGTGCCTGATGAAGAGTGTGCTTAGCCCTTTTCTGGACAAATTTGTCATTGTATTCATAGATGACATTCTAGTTTACTCAAAGAGTACAGAAGAACATCGTCAAAATTTATATATTGTTCTTAAAACAATTAGAGAAAATGATTTGTATGCTAAGCTTATAAAATGATAATTTTACGAGAAACAAATTCAATACTTAGAACAAGTGGTATCTGAGGAAGGGATTGTTGTGGATCCAAAAAAGGAAAAAACTATCATAGAATAGCTAGTACCTAAGGATGTAGCTAATATCAAGTATTTTATGGGAATTATAAGTTATTACAAAATATTTATAGAAGGATTTGCTAAACTGGCATATCCAAATACTTCTTTGCAAAAGAATGGGAATTTTTTTTAATGTAATTAGAAGCTTCAAGATAGATTTGAAAAATTAAAGGAATTATTAACTACTACTCCAATCCTAAAATTAAATGAACCTAATAACGATTTTTTAGTATGCATAGATGCTTGTAAAGAAGGTTTTGGGGGATTTATAATGAAATAAGGTCACACAATTAGCTATGAATCAAGGAAACTAAAATACCATGAGAGTAACTCTACTGAACATGACATAGAACTAGCAACTATCATTCATGCTGTCAAAATGTGGAGCCATTATCTTATAGGAAGGAAATTTAAGTTAAAAAATGATAATGTTAGTCTCAAATACATATTTGACCAGTGAAATTCAAATGCTAGGAAATAAATATGGTTGGCATTCCTTAGTGGATATGATTTTGAAATCATACACATTAAATGGAAAGGAGAACAAATTGTGGATTATTTCAGCACAAAATTGAATTAAAATTGTACCATTTTGGTAACCAATTGGAAAACAAATTTGATAGAAAAGGTTAAATCAACTACAAATTTTGATGCAAAATACATCAAAATTATGGAGAAAATTCATAAATATGATATGTTAAATGAAGAAGAAAGGAAATTTCCAGTAAACAATTAAGATTTACTAATGTACAGAGATAGATTTTATCTACCAAATGATCCAAATCTAAAATTATTTGTCCTATATGAATTGCATAAGAAACCGATAATTGTGCATCCTAGTTATCAAAAGATAATAATTGTTGAGGAAATATTTTTATTAGCCTATAAAAAAACATAAATAGTAAAATATGTGGCTAGATGCTTAGAATGTCAACATGGTAAGGCTTCCCATCAACACCCTACTGGGTTGTTACAACTTTTAGCCATTCGATAATGGAAATGAGAAATAAAAGGAGTAAACATGATTATATTATGTAGTGGTAGATAAACTTAGTAAAGAAACATAGTTTGTCCTATAAAATCTACTGTCAAGGTCATTATCATAGCATAAATATTTATGAAGGACATTTTTAGACTCCACGGTATGCCCAAAACTATGATTTCAGACCATGATACCTATTTCACTTCCAATTTTTGGAAGGGATTCTTTGAAGGTACGAGAACAAAGTTAAATTTTAGCACAATCTATCATCCTCAAACTGATTGTCAAACAAAAAGGAATAATCAAATCTTAGAATATATGCTAAGAATGTACATTATGGATAATCCTACTAAGTGGGAAGACTATATCCACTTAGTTGAGTTTTTCTATAATAACAGATATCAAAATTATTTGAAGTTAAGTCCCTTTGAAGTAATGTATGAAAGATGATGTAAAGTACCTCTAACTTGGAACCATCCTGAGGATCGACGGGTTAAGAAAAAATTGAAAACAACTCAGGATCGACAAAAGAGCTATTTAAAATTGAAAAGAGTTGAAAGATAATTCAATGTTGGTGATCATGCATATTTAAAAGTGAAAACAAAGAAAAAAATAGATAGATTTGGTAGTTGTGCCAAGCTATCACATAGATATTGTTGACCTATTGAGGTGTTATTAAGAATTGGGCTAGTTGGTTATCAATTTGTTCTCCGAGAAAATATAAAATTTTAGAATGTATTTCATGTATACTTGTTAAAAATATGTTCATGACTCAACTCATATAATTGAATGGAGTGTTGTAGAATTATAACCAGAGGGATAGTTCTAGGCATAACCTCTATGCATTCTAGACCGAAGGATATTCATGCTTCGTAATAGAGACATATATAAAGTGAAAGATGAGTGGAAGAATTCCATCCTAGAAGAGTAAACTTGGGAGTTGGAGGATGCTTTTAAATATGAATATCCAACTCTATTTTAGAAAGACTAGAACGAATTTTAGAGTTTATGAGCAAACATTGAGAGTGTGTCAAACTCAAGTGGGGGAGGATGTGATCTCCCCTGACTTGGAGTTTATGTTGTAAATTTGAAATTATGGTTAAGTGTGGTTATGCTTTAAATTTTAAAGACTTATTTGAAATTTTTTATCAGTATGGTAAAACTAAAACTGTTAAATGTGAAATGGTATTTATGATGTTGTTAATAAAATAAAATATCTTGAAACTAATGTTGGCGTAACAACTGTCTAAATAAGTCATGGCTGAAATTTAATTATTTATATTGATTAATACTCATTAATTCCCCAGGATTTAAAATACATGATTAGTTTAATAGTTATCATGGAAATAATTGATCATTAACTTCCCTAAAATACAGGAGGTTGTCTTTGAGATTGGGGAAGTTAAGCTCATAAATGAGTTAGTAACTACTTGCCACATGTTCGATGAGGTTGAGGTAGTTACCAACTACTAAATGATTGGTAAGAGGGGTATTCCACTATTTGGGTCATCTTACTTGAAAAAAGAGTCACGTAGAGCTAATCTGGTGAGAGGAAATAAAGAATAAAAGTGAAACAGAACTAGTAGCTTAATTTCTCGATGGAATACTATTGAGGAAAAGTATCAAAGGCTGAGTGGATACAATGAAATAATGTAATAGTTATAGACTCATATTTTCAAGTTGGTTTTCTTAACCCTTTGAGATTTTCCTAGGAAAAAGAACCATTATGCTTTATTTGAGACTTTCTACAAATTCAGATTCAAGGTGGGATGTTAAATTTAGTAGTAGAGAGTTGAAATTTTCAAGAAGTAATAGTTATGGATTTGAGATTATTTCATGAAACTAGCGTACTGGTAAATTTATAGTAGAATATCCAAAGGCAGAAAATTGAGACTAGAAAATTAATTTTGTATTAGATGATATTTACAAATATATATTACTATATAATTTTCAAAAAGTAAGAATGTCTAGTTACTATCATAGACTTCTTTGTATCAGTACATTGGAAGTAACATAATACATAAGATGCATAGACATTTTAGGTTAGAATTAAAACATGAATTGTGAGAAAGTGATTTATGTTAAAAATAATTGGATATATAATTACTCTCTAGGGAAACTGTTAGGGGCTAATATTTGCAGGTGGGCTAATTTTCCATGTTTTTTCCAAAAACAAAGATTCGCCAATTTCCATTTTTTCTAAAGCTATTCGCCTAAATTTTATAGTACACTATTAATTTACCTTAAAAATCGCCAAATTATTATATCGACTAATATAAAATCATTGTAAATCTAAATATTATTGCAAAAATATCACCAAAAAGTTTACAATTTTCATATTAGGGACTAGTAAGAATCGCCAAAGTTTCTAAAATTTAAGATAAACTTACATCCTTAAAATTTTTCCTATTACTCCCAGGATAAAGAGACCTGAGGTAAAAAAGTATATATATATATATATATATATATATATATATATATATATATATATATATATATATATATTGAGTCCTAAACTTTTGTAATATAGTCATTGAAAAAAAGGAATTAACATTAGTCCATTGTTTAAGTTAATATTTGAAAATATTAACACACACACACATATATATTCAGACTATAATAAGAAAAAGTGATTGAAATGAATAGGAAAATCATTTGTAAACAATTATAGTAATGGAAATTACATCGTGTTGCTAAGTATGAAAATCTAGTAAAATCCATCTTGTAATGGTAACTGGCAAAGACTAATTACTATGGAAAATGCATGTAGTGTATAAAAGGTTAAAGAGACTGGAATAGTATATAAAAGGTTAAAGAGACTGGAATAGTATAGTATCAATTAAGAGAAACAATTTAGTAAAAGTACTATATACGAGATAAAATAATTCCAAATTTGAAGGAACAAATATAACCAGATAAAATAAATTGTTGCAATAAAGTTTAGCAGATATAGATGAAATAAACATACAAATGTATTATCTAGATTATAAAATGAAAGCAAAAGTAGCCATGACCGTTTAATGAAGAATAGGAGAATATAAACACATGAAGATAAATTATGTAGTCATACAATTGAAGCATTTTAATTCTAGTATCGTATTGATAAAATGAAAACTACTCAAATAGCAGAATGGGTCAAAAATTGACCTTAATACATTTCAGCCGACAATAGTTCTTGGTTGAGAATGTGCACAGTTAAAATACATATGTGGGCATAGATGTCTGATGTTCATAATCTTCCAAAGTAAAAGTGGAAATTAACAACAACAATTTATAAATTAAAAACAAATGATAGAATCCTAGTAGTTTTACCTCAAACAAAGTAACTGCATGCAAGTAGACAAGAATCCAACGGTATAGGAACATTTGACCTGGTAAAGGCAATTAAATTTCCTGTAAGGTGATGAAGCATTCCAAATTGGAAACATAAAAGGAAAAATGAATTACTAGACTTGCATAGGTAATATCTGCATATACATAAGGATACATAAAAAGGAATTCAATATTTATTAATAAAAATAATAAATAGTAGGAAGGAGATAAAAATGAAGATAAATTGTATTATAATTATCTGAGGAATTTTTAATCCTTTTACCCTATCAAAACCATGCAATAGGGTAATTATGTTTTAGTACATGGCAAAGTTATCACTTCATTTTGCGAAGAAAGAAAAAGAAACTTGTAAATAGACTAAAATATATCAAGTTTAAAATCATGTAAGAATATTTATATGATGAAGCTACGAGAAGAAGAATAAAGATCTACATAGGAAGAATGTGTTTACACTTTCTTATTAACCATAAAAAAGAAAACATAAAAACCTAAGGACTGTAAAACCAAATTTAATATATTGTCTGAAATAAGCAAAGAAATTATGATCGTTCTTGCAAAATAATTATACTAATTATAATAGTAAGGTTTCAAAGTAACCCATTTTTATTTTTAGTATTAACTCACACAGTGGTAAGGTTTTAATTAAGGAAACCCAAAGGTGATTGATAATAAACTTCTATTCAATGAAATGACATTTAAATAGAAGAGGTAGGATATATATTTATAACCGGGTTCAAAAAAAAAAAGGGGAATTTCTAGAAATTGGAAGACTAGATAAACAAAATGATCCATAGAAGAGGAAACCCAAAATGTTGTAGAAGAAACCCCTTATCGACCCTATGGTAAGTTTTTAAAAATCTGGAGTGCCATCCTATAGGAGAGGTGTGAAATTCCAAAAGAACCTTTTATTTGAGTTGGTAGTTCTTACATAGATATAAGTGATATTTGTACCATGGTAAATCATTTTTCCAAATAAATGTATCAAATGCACCGGTATCTGCGACTAAAAATTTTGAAATAGTGTCCACACCTCTTCTTCATTATTCTATTCATTCCTTTATTAAGTTATCAAATTAAGTTGGATAATATAAATGGCATAGAGTAATGCTTCCACATCCTCGTCCCCACTTGAGAGTGCATCTGCGACAACATTTTTCTTCCCTTTTTGTAGACGATTTGAAAGTCATAACCCAACATCTTTGTCACCCATTTTTATTTCTCTTCTGAAGATAATCTTGGTTCTAAGAATATTTTAATAATATTAACATCCATTTTTACCTTGATGTGTCTTCCCAATAGGTAAGGTTTCGAATGCTTTAGGGCATGCAGTATTCCCAACATTTCCTTCTCATAATAGGTCATGTGTAAATATTTTCCATTGTTTGAACAAATTTTAAAAGTAATGGGTCTTCCTTCTTGCATTAAAATAACACAAATGTCATTTCCTAAGGCATCACATTCCATAATAAAGGTTTTTGTGAAGTCTAGCGTAGCTAAGAACGAAGCTTGGCGCATTGCCTCTTTAAGATGTTCAAAGGCCGTAGTTGCTTTTAGAGTCCAAAAAATGCATCTTTCTTCAGTAATGTTGTTATTGCTGCTACCATTTTCCCATAACTATTAACAAACTTCTAATAATACCATATCAATCCAAGAAATTGTCGAATATACCTTAAGGTTGTGGGGATTTTCCATTCCTTTATGGATTTATTTTTGTTAGGGTCTACCTTAACACCCTCATGAGATAAAATATGACTCAAACATTCCACTTCTCATACACCAAAGAAACATTTGGAGGGTTTTGCATATAATTTTTTCACCTCCAATAGTTTGAGCACCTTGTCAACATGTTGAACATGATATTTCCAAGACTTGTTGTACATTAGTATATCATAAAAAAATACTAACACAAATTTTCTAAGGGAAGGTTCGAAAGTGGAATTCATCAAACGTTGAAATGTGGAAGGTGCATTAGTAAGACCAAAAGGCATGACCAAAAATTCATAATGACCTTCATGAGTTGTGAATGATTTTCTCGGAATGCCTTATATCTTTATTCTAATTTGATGATATTATGAATGAAGATATAGCTTGGTGAATTAAATTGCATCATGTAGTTCATCCAAAAATTCATAGATTACATGAATGGGAAATTTATAATTAATAGTCAGCTTATTGAGCTCTCTATAATCCAGATACATTTGCCATGATTCTTCCTTCTTGTGCACCAATACTACTAGAGATGAGAAATAACTTTGGCTAGGTTGAATATACTTTCATCTAGCATTTCCACAATCATAAGTTCAATTTCACTCTTCTCAGAATAGGGATATTTATAAGGTCTAATGATTCGACGAAATTTTATTGGAATCAAGTGAATAAAATGATCATGATCGAAAATAGGTGGGAGACATTTGGGAATCTCAAATATCTTGGAATGGTTGTGGTGTCGTTGCTACAACACCCTACAAATATTTCACTATATTCAAAATTTTGAGCCTACTTCACCGTCATATCTAGTGTCAATTTTGTCATCAGGTTATGTTTCAATTAATTCTATGTGTTTCTAGTGTTATTTATAGTTATAATGTGTCGTCGCATTGATTATAACATCTTTAGTTCATATCGTGGTCGAAACACCTTTGTTGTTACAAAATTACACTTTTTGGTCGCAATCGCACAAAATTCGCTCATTGTACTTGGGGAATGTATCAAAAGTGGTATTTTGATGTATATTTATATTTTTTCAAACTATTTTAAGTTTTATCAATGAGTTAGTATGTGTCACACATGGTTTTATGTTTGAACTCATTATACCTTCCCCTTTCCCTACCCTCCAAACTTAGACAAATTTTGGTTGCAAAGTGAACCCATTGAGGCAAGAAGCACATGGGCACACTCTTAAGCCTCGATAATGAATCCTTTTCTATTCAGAAGTGTGTCATGCACCCTACAAGAGAACATAGTGCACTCCTCAACCATCATCCCCCTTCCTTATTTCGAACTGTGCCTTTTAATAAAGAAAGCCTTCCTTTGAGTGAAATTCTTCTACTCGGAGAAGTGCTCCTATCTTGAGAACATGAGATCACATCAAAGACCCAAATATCAACCCTTCATCCTTTAGTAATGCACCCTATGACCCCATTTTCCTTTGAGTTCATGAGTGCACTCTAAAGCCCTGAAGATTCAACCTTCATCCTTTGACAATGCACCATGTTAGGTCTCCGTAGTTTGCAAGATTGGAAAGTACAAACGCTGCAAAGCCTACATCAAACCACTTTGGAATCTGAGGACCTAGCTATCCTACATTCAAAGAGGGATCTCTCTATGTATGTGTTCAAAGATATGATCTTTAAGGCTTCAACTATGATTTTAGGCTAGTTATGAAGAACAAGGTTTGTTGTTTTTGTTTGGTTGGGCAGGATAACATGAATATGAAGGAAGTATGTATGAAGGGTAAAGGTGTAAGTAAATGAAGGAATGTTTCAATTGATAAGACAAGCAAGGAACGTCATTGATCCATTGGAATATGGAGTCATAATAGGATTTAATTTCACAGCAAGTTGCAAGAGTGGTCCATGGGGCAAGTCATCCATGTCAAAAGATATCTTTAAGTTGATTTAATTGAATGAAACAGTAAGAAATGAAATGGAAGAAGTAAAACACATGAAGAAACAAATAACAGTCTAAGATCAGGTAAGTACTTTTAAACTAGCCTAATTTCAACATATTCTCAAAGGAAAACATTCATGATAAACATAAAAAGTAGTCTAATATCAGGTAAGTACTTTAAACTAGCCTACTTTCAACATACTCTTAAGGGAACTTTTCAAAGAAACTGTTGGAGAAGAAACTAGAGGAAAAGGCTAACCATAGACTTCTCTAACTCAATCTTTAATTAGCAAAATTTTCAAGAACATTCAAAGACAATATCTCAAGTTGTACTTAGGAAACATGGGCTTACCAACACTTCACTGGTTATACTCTACTGAATTACCTTCAAAACACATTTAGAAGAAAACATAAAGGATAAAGATTTATCAGTGAGATTTAGCGTACTTTAGAAGTAAATCCTAATCTATGTTTGATGTTCTTTATCAAAGGAAAGTGGTCAAATTGGAAACAATAAGAAAATAAAAATTTACAGTGAGAAACACATCACCATTGACATAGACCAAGATCCCATAAATCAACTATTTGTATTTGATGTTCAAACTAGTTACAATATTCAAGTCCAGTGGGTCTTTACAACTTCAAACTTCTCATCTCAGCTTATGTGTCTTCAATTACAAAATAGAGCTACAACAACTTCAAAATATATTTACATACAACAAATATCCAGAGACCAACCTCTATACTGTCTTCTACAGAAGTATTTATAGAAGAATGAGGAGGTGGAGTGTAAGAAGGGTTAATTTGTTCAATTAATACAGAGTAATGGCTTATTGTCCTTTGGGAGGCCTAAAGGAGAAAAATTCAAATGCTCATCTCTATTTTAATCAACTTTACATTAAATTTCATTACCTTCAGTCACTTTTGTTGAATTTGAGGGTTTAGGGTAGGTTGGTAGTTAATTTTAGGATGCTTTTCAGAAATATCTCTGACTGTGCAATTAATATGCACTCCTTTAGATGAAATCAGCTGGCAGGTGGTATTTTGAGGAGTTATGGCCTCAATGATGTGGCGTTTGGAGGCTCCTTCACCGATTTTGTGCTGATCTGGCACTTTGAACACTGCTTAAACCTTGATTCTTGCTTTAGGGCCTTGATCAATCACTTTGGAGTCTTCAATCCTTATATGTTGATTGTGTTTAGTGTTTTGGGCTGTGTCATCTGCCTTCTACCTTTTCAACTAAATTAGGCTTTGTTGCTTTAATCCGGTTCCTTTAACTGTAGGTTTAAGCTCTTAATCTTTGGCTTTATGCATTAATCCTTCCATATTTTATGTGTGATCTCTTCTCTGCTGTGAACAGGTACCTTGGCATGCTAAGGGTTCTATTTGAATAACACATGTCGATGAAACATGGATTAAAAGCTCAAATGTACACCCTGGAAACTCTATTGAGCATCACTTTGGACTTCGGAGGTGATGACCTTCGACTACGCTCCTTATTGAACCATGAAAAGGTTGTCGGCCTTAAAAACTGTTATCAAAACTTGCAAAAACCACAAATTTATTATAAAATCCTACGAGGGAGGGAAAAAATGCATGCAGAGGCTGTCGAATGTAGAGGAGCAGTGCAGACGGGTGAATATGCAGTCAAAAGAGGCTTTAATGAAGAAAAGAAGTGAAAACCGGGCTTAAACAGGAGTTTGGCACGAATTTGGGAAAAAGAGGTTTTTCAAATACCAGGAATGGTTATTGCATTCAATTCAGGTGGTATGTGGTTTAAACGTGATTGAATGCGATTCCACACACTACACGACACCTATCTTTTGAAAAAACACTGGTATCACGTGACTTTGGAGTGTTAAACTCCTGTCGCAAAAATTGCGCGATATGCAAAAACAGCCGTCAGATGAGGGGGATGGGATCTGACAGTGTGGACCAATTGTGATGGAAAAGTTGTTGGGGCAGAGAGAAAGTGGGAACCAAGTGTCAAACAACAATTGGGAGAGAGGTTTATCGCATCGGCATTTCGCCACGGAACAAGGAAATGGGGAAGAGTAAGGAATTCTGATTGTGCGATGCGATGGGGACTTAAGATTAGCCTTGGAGTATGGTTGTATGGTGGGGTATGTGACCGGGGGTAGAGGAGAAGGGGCTTATCGCATCAGCAGGGGGGAAGGGGAAGCGAAGTTATGAACATGTGACAGTGCTGATGCGATATAAAATGATGTGATGTGATGATTTCTTGCATAAGGTCACGGGTGTTAGTCATATCAAGCAGAAGATTAAGCATTGGGGGATTTTAACATCGCATCGGTGGAAAAAAAATTTACAAAGGAAAAAAGGTTGCGAGGAAAGAGAAAAGGTTGATGCTGATGGGCTTAGCGCTCTAGTCATGGGCGCACAGTCATATGAGGAAAAATGGCCAGGACTTGGGCGAAAAAGGGGCTTAAGGCCTTAAAAGGGCAAAAGAAGTTTTTTGAGGGTTTTTATATGTTTCTTGGGTTTTTAAAGGTTTTTTCCAAGTTCTGATAGAGAAAAATAGGACAATTTAAACCATAAAACAAGATTTTTTTATGAGTTTAAAAGGGATTTTCAAGGCTCCCTTGGGATAATGAGGATAAAATGAGAAGGAAAAAAGGGTTTGTTTTCAAGGAAGATGAATGATATGGGGGGGGGGGGGGGCAGGGAATGGAGAAAATGAAATGATGAAAATGGAGCTTTTTAGGAAACAGTTTTCTTTGAGAACAATAGGTTTTCTTGGTGGATTTTTGAAGGGAACAACATTAGGGAACAACACTATTAGGGAACATCAGTCTTCAAGAATGAGTAATTTTCTATGAAAATGATGACTTGAAGACTCAAGGTCTGTTTTAGCCATCATTTTCTTATGAAAAAATCTATTGATGGATAACAGTGGCTCCACTTGGGGATGGAAGCTCCTTGGAGGTGTCAAGAACTTCATATTTTGATCTCTAGGATGCAGACCTATGCCTTTATGCATTGACAATATTTCTCCACTAATCATGTTGCTTTGAAAAAGATGATCAGTATGTGATATCAGCAAACAAATTTCTCCCAATCATTCTACCTACACAACCTACTTCCTAACATTTTTTCTTCAGCAAGTGCATTTGGACTTGCAGACCTTGAACATCAACATTTTATTCTTTTTGAAAGCAAGAAAAACTAATATAAATCTATCCTTATTTCTTCCATGAGTTCAGATTATACTGTTGAACTCATAAATTTTCTACTTAAGCTACTAGCTACCAAGATTAGACTGTGTGGCAGATTTTATTCTCTACTTTCTAAAACAAAAATTTAAAACACAATCAAATCAAGATTACACTATTTGATCTACCATGGTGTCTATGGATGTATATAAAAGTTGCACATAGACTTTATTTGTAGAAATTTAAAACCAAACTGTGAAGGCTTAAGATCTAAAAAACGAAACATCCTTCATTCTTTCTTTCAGCCCTGGTTTTTATCTTTTTAAAGATGTCTTCTTCTTTTCTTGATTCAAGTTTTTAGCATATTAGAACCAATTCTTTTTATTCTTTTTGGCTCAGATTTTGATCTAATTAGAGCCATTCTCTCTATCCTAATCTAATCTAATGATAAGCCAAGATTTGATTGTTTGGCTAATCTGATTTATTAACCTATTAGCAATAAATTGAAATCTATCTAGTCATGATTAGGCTGTATGACTAAATAGCAGTGTTTTCTTAAGTAGTGGCATTTAATCTTGCAGAATTTTAGATTTCTTCTCTTTTTTGGTATGGGGCTGTACCTTTTCCTTTTTATATCTACCCTCTTTTTCTCCTTTTACTGTTTTTTTGTATTTTCCTTTTTCAAATTCAAAAAGAAATGTTATATACAATGAAAAAAAAGCTTTGAAACAAAAAATATCAGTTAACAAAAATATGTTTGAGAACCCTTCCAGTGACAGGACCTCCAAAGTATTCAGCTCCATCCAATTCTTGCAGAAAAAATCCATTGTTTCCAATTGTAGAATGGATGAGATAAGGGCCTTGCCATAAGTTATCAAATTTTCCATGTTTTCCCTTATCTTCTCTTCTTGAATCCCATTTCAAAACTTTATCACCAATCTTAAACTTACTTGCCTTGTTCCTTCTGTCAAACAGCTTATTTATGTTTTCTTGTAGTCCTTGTGCTCTAATTCATACTTCCTCTCTAGTTTTTTGTAAATGTATATTCTGGTTTATTCTTCTTGTTACATCATCATCTTCAGACTGTACTTCCTAGATCAGCTTCATGACTGGCACTCCTAAAATGGTTGGAAATATTGTATCAATTCCATAAAGTAGCTGGTGGGGAGACATTCCAATGGATTTTTTGATGGTTAGTCTGTCTTCCCATAAAGCATGTACTAGCTTATTGTGCCATGATTTCCTGTTGTCTTCCAACAACTTCTTGATAATTTTTACCAAACTTTTATTTGACGACTCTACCAGCCCATTGCCTTGAGCGTAATAAGTTGTGGAATGACCCAATATGATCTGATACTTATGACAGAATTCTACCATCTTCTTAGATCCAAATGTAGTAGCATTGTCAGTTATGATCTTTCTAGGACAGCCAAATCTGGAAAGTATATGGTTTTCAAGGAATGAGATGATGACTGAGTCTGTGGAATTCCTAGAGGGGATGGATTCTATCCACTTGGTAAAATAATCTGTTGCTGTGAGGATCCATCTATGTTGTGCAGATGAGGGAGGATGGATTTCCCCAATGAAGTCGATACCCCACTGCTGAAAAGGAGCTTCAAAAGTGATTGGTTGTAGAGGTAAGGGAAACAACTTTCTTTTGCCTTCAAAGATTTGGCATTTATGACAAGAAATAATCATTCTATGAACATATTGAAAGAGAGTGGGACAATAATAACCAACTCTAAGGATTTTATTAGCAGTTGACTTCCAGTAGAGGTGGCCTCCACATTCTCCTTCATGAAACTCATGCCTGATCGTATCTGCATCATTCTCTGGAAAAAATTTAAGCAATAATCCACTAGCATTTTTCCAATATGAACATTTATTCAAAATGCAGTAATTTACATCTTTTAACTTTAAAAATCTTTCCTTTGTTTTAGACAAACCAGGAGGAACATTAAGATTGAGAAAAACATACAAAATATCAGCATACCAAGATGAATTCAGAAAATGATCTTCAATAATTAGAGTTGAAAATTCCTCTTGTTCATCTAATGCATTAAACATGTTTATATCAAGAGCTTGAAAGTTAGATTCAGCCATAAGTTTTTCTAGTCCTTGATCTTTTATGAGCTTAGTGGGTTTGATTTCTAAGTTATATTCTAAAATTACAGCAATCCACTTTCTTATTTTGCCATCCGGATCTTGGGTTAATATGTCTTTCACAACTGAATGAGGCACAAATGCGACTATGTGAGAGTGTAAAATGTAAACTCTAAAGTCCTTTAAGGCTTTGACTAAGGAAAATACTTGTTTTTCCATTATTTTATACTTCATAGGTGCATCTCTTAATGTCTTGCTGAAAAATGCAATGGGTTGCTCTCGTCCATTCAAATTATTTTGTAATAGGACAACAACTACGGAAAAAATGAAAAAATGCTCTCGTCCATTCAACATTTGAATTTGAGCTTGATGTTTTGAATTCATTTTTGAACTGTTGGAAGTCTTCTATTTGTTTATCTCCATCAAAAACTTGCCAATATTTTTCATTATCTGGGATAGCTGGTCTAAATTTGACTTGGGTGGTGCATTGCTTGGTTTCATAAGGTGTAAGACAAGTTCTAGCAGCAAAGGCTAAACCATTGGCAAGGACATTTTGGTGTCTTGGGACAAAGATAAGTTGAAATTAATCAAATGTTTTTAACAAGTCCACGACATCGTCTCTATAGGCTCTAAGTCTGGGAATTTTGGCACTATATTCCCCATTTACTTGCCTAATAATCAACTCAGAATCTCCATGAAATTTTATCCTTTTGGCCCCTAATTTTTTCAATAAATGCAGGCCTAAAAGGAGAGATTCATACTCAGCTATATTATTGGTACATTGAAAATTTAATCTATAGGAATTCCCCTGAGCATGATTTTTTTCAGTGTTGTGTAACCATATGCCAGCTCCTGTATCATTTTTAGTGCAAGACCCATCAAAATTCATGTTCCAAAGAGGATTGATTTCAGATTTGTGATTTGGTTTATTGTTGTCCTATCTGTCTTATTCATCTTTCTGTTTTATACAAGGGTCCGCACCATGATTTTCTGTGTTTTTTTGCTCAAGGTTTCCAAAGTTTTTAGGTTTTACTCCTTGATTTTCATGATCTGGGTTATTTTCATGACTATTTTTAACTTCAGGACCTTTAACCGGTTTGCTGTAAATTTTTGAATCAGCAAACTGTTTTTCAATTTCCTCTTTTCTCTCCTCTTTATTAATGGTTGTAACTATGTTTGCATGTTAAGTGATTACAACATTTGATGAATTTTCAATGACTAACTCTTGCTCTTTATGAATATCATCATTGAAAAGAATAAAAGAGTCAAGGTCCATGTGTATGAAATAGAGAGGAGAATTCTCTGGTCTTTCTTGGTTACTCACCATATATTTCATGTGTGTTTCCCTATAGAGTCTTCTAGGTTGACTGAAGACAGGGATGGTGGCATAAGTCATATCCATCTACATTGTGCCTTGTAACTTAGCTCCCCATGATCTTGAAAGGAGCATGCCATATTTGGGGGGTATATCAACCACTACAATGTCCATCACTAAAGTCTTGGCTGGTGTTTGGGCTAAGTTAACACACAGATCCTTTATTAGGCCTAGTCATCTCACCCTACTTGAATCAAAGGAGTATAAATCTTTGTAGGGTCTACTCACCTCTAAGCCTAATATTTCCATTATTACCTTGGGCATGAGGTTGTGTGATGCTCTTGAATCAAGCATAGCATTGTGTAAGATATTGTTATGAATGTTTAAGCTGATGTAAAATGGAGGGGTAGTTCCTTCTTGAAATTTTCCTTCAATTTTTGGTCCAAAAATGAGCTCTGGGGTATCATCATTTAAGTTAACTGTGTCATGAACATATTCTATGTTCAAAGCTTTCAAAATTTTACCTCTATATACATTTTGAGTGACTAATTCAGTGAGTGGGATAGAGATTTTGATTTTGGAAATTTTATTCTCTATGCCAAAAGGAATCTAGTTTTTTAAAATGTTTAATTCAGCCTTCTTGTTCACTGACTCATCAGCAAAATCAGCTTGCTGAATTCTATTATTTACAGCAGTTAGAATAGTTTTTGTAGGATAATTAGATGAAGTGCTAGTGCTACTGGGGTTAACACTCTACTTTTCATTGGTTAGACTGTTTTTCCCTATGTTTAAATCAGAATTTACAACCACTATTTTGTGAGTTTCAACTATATTTTTGGGTACATTTTCAGGGTTGTTTTTGGCAGATTTATTAGAGTTTTTTTTCCTGGGAGTCTCTTGATTTTTTTTACTTCTCAAGTCATATTTTTTAGGTGATCCTATGATGGCATTTTCAGAATATTGTTCATAATAATCAGTTTGTGGTGTTCTATTATCATAAGGTGTATATAGACCATATTTTCTTTCATGGAGGAGATTAGAATCCTCATTTCTTACTCCCAACATGTTTATGTTGTCATTCTCTATTTTTTCATTGATTTCTTCATCCTCATTCACATAATTTTCTTGGAAAGGAGGTTTGATATGTAGATCATCCTCTCTTTGTTTGTTTTGAGGTTGATTTCGCCTAAAGTTTTGATTCGGATTCTGAGATTGATTTATGTTTTGGGAAGCTAATTGATTTTCTCTATATTGTGCTCTCTGAAGTATGCTCATTTTCTTCATCATTTCTTCCATCATACTTTCCATTTTTTAACTAGATGTGGAAGGTGCAGATTCCTCCCTAAATGATACTTTCTTTTCATTCCTCATCCTTTCTCTTTTCTCAATCAAATTTACTTCCATAGCAAGAGCTCCCTTCTACATGTCTTCCAAAGTCAAAGGATCTCTTTCTATTAGATGATAGGCCATTTCAGGATCAAATCCTTCAGGAAATTTGGTCAAAGTTGAGCCTTGTGGAGGTTTCAAATCTGGGGGTAATGCATTATAAACATTATTGAATCTAGTGCAATAATTTTGAACACTTTCCCCAGTGTTTCTTTTGAGGTTGTTGTAATCTGAAAGAATTTGGAGAGGACTTTTTCTAACTTCCCATTTGTTTAGGAATGATTGATGGAGAGCTTGGAGGTCATTAATACTATGAGGGGTTAAGCCTTTGAACCACTTTCTTGCTTCTCCCCCTAAGCTTTGAGAAAACAATCTGAGTTTGATAGTTTCATCATCTATCTCATTTCTATAAAAATAGTCATTCATCTTGTCCACATGTTGTGAAGCAGTAGTAGCACCACTAGCATCATATAATGGAATCTTGGACTGATAGTCCTGTGGCAGATTGACTAAAGGTAAAGGAAGGATCAAAGGAGCATACCACGTTGCCATCTGTGGAAAAAATGGGGGGTTAACAGGTGGAGGATAAAATATGGGAGGGGAATGATGGAATGAAGTATTTTGAACAGTGGGAGTATGGATAACAGATGTGGATGGACCAGCAAGAGAATGTTGAGCAGATCTTGGATGAGAGAACCAAAATTATGAAGGAAATGCAAATAAGGTGGGGTAGTTTCTCTGCTAACAGTTTTCTCACCACTATGTTGGGGTGAGTGTGAAGACTCAAAGTCTATCTGATCTAAATTATCAAGTGACCTAGTTTTGAATGGGTTTCTTAAGTCAACTTGTATATTTTGTAGAGCTAAGAGATTTTTGGGAATAGAATTAGCTCTATGGACTAGTCCGAAAACAATTGAATTTTTAGGCTTAGGAGACTTCCTAAGGATACTTTCTGGATTATCAACTATCTTAGGAGGATTTGGGTCAGGATAGGCTCTAGTATGAATTCTTTTAGAAGCCACTATGTGGTTCTTTCAGACCCAATAATAAGAAAATTTTAACGAAGTATGATAATCTTTAGTAGGCTAACTGATCTTTTAACAAGAAAAATTAACCATGCAAGTTTCCTCAACTGAGTTTGTATGATGTTATGATAGAAAAGGGTCTCCCAGTGGAGTCTTTAGGTCTATTCAGGATTGTGGAGTCACCAGGTGGAAATTTTTAGCTTTTAGAAGGAAAAATGTTTTATGGTCCACCACCACTAATAGGTTTGAATACCAATCTGAAATGTTTTTTTGTTTTTTGAGTTTTTATAGTCCTGTGGGTTATGAGAGTGTCCTAAATTTGTTTCAACACTTAGCTATGGTGATGAGACATATAGAGTTTACTCTGTGGCTTAGCTAGCTGATTTCTTCAAGGTTTGATAAGGGTCTGTTAGAATCCTAAGGGTTACTTAGATTGCCACTGATTCAGACAAGTCCTATCATGATTACCAACATGTTTGGTAGTGCTTGAATAAAGCTATTCATTCTGCACTAAATACTGAGTGTTTGGTTTTGAGGATTTTACTCAGAAGCTCCCTAGTATGGTTGCCAGTATGTTAGGTCTTCGTAGTTTGCAATATTGGAAATTACAATCGCTGCAGAGCCTACATAAAACCACTTTGGAATCTGAGGACCTAGCCATCCTAGATTCAGAGAGGGATCTCTCTATGTATGTGTTCAAAGATATGATCTTTAAGGCTTCAAGTATGATTTTAGGCTAGTTATGAAGAACAAGGTTGTTTGTTTTTGTTTGGTTGGGTAGGATAACATGAATATGAAGGAAGTCTGTATCAAGGGTGAAGGTGTAAGTAAATGAAGGATTGTTTCAGTTGATAAGACAACCAAGGAACACCATCGATTGATTGGGCTATGGAGTCATAATAGTGTTTAATTGCATAGCAAGTTTCAAGAGTGGTCCATGGGGCAAGTCATCCATGTCAAAAGATCTCTTTAAGTTGATTTAATGGAATGAAACAGTAAGAAATGAAATGGAAGAAGTAAAACACATGAAGAAACAAAGAACAGTCTAAGATCGGGTAAGTACTTTTAAACTAGCCTGCTTTCAACATATTATCAAAGGAAAACATTCATGATAAACATAAAAAGTAGTCTAAGATCAGGTAAGTACTTTTAAACTAGCCTGCTTTCAACATACTCTCAAGGGAGCTTTTCAAAGCAACTATTGGAGAAGAAACTATACGACAGGGCTAACCATAGACTTCTCTAGCTTAATATTTAATTAGCAGACTTTTCAAGAACATTCAAAGACAATAACTCAAGTTGTACTCAGGAAACATGGGCTTACCAACACTTCATTAGTTATACTCTATTGAATTACTTTCAAAACACATTTAGAAGAAAACATAACGGATAAAGATTTATCAATGAGATTTAGGGTACTTCAGAAGTAAATCCTAATCTATGTTTGTTGTTCTTTATCAAAGGAAAGTGGACAGAATGGAAAAAATAAAAAAATAGCAATTTACAGTGAGAAACACATCACCATTGACATAGACCAGGATCACATAAATCAACTATTTGTATTTGATGTTCAAACCAGTTACAATATTCAAGTTCAGTGGGTTTTTATAGCTTCAAACTTCTCATATCAGCTTATGTGTCTTCAATTACAAAAAAGAGCTATAGTAGCTTCAAAAGCCATTTACATACAACAGATATCCAGAGACCAACCTCTATATTGTCTTCTACAGAAGTATTTATAGAAGAATGAGGAGGTGGAGTGTAAGAAGGGTTCATTTGTTCAATTAATATAGAGTAATGGCTTATTGTCCTTTGGGAGGCCTAAAGGAGAAAAATTCGAATGCTCATCTTTGTTTTAATCAACTTTACATTAAATTTCATTACCTTTAGTCACTTTCGTTGACTTTGAGGGTTAGGGCTAGGTTGGTAGTTAATTTTAAGCTGCTTTTTAGAAATATCTCTGACTGTGCAATTAATATGCACTCCTTTATATGAAATCAGCTGGAAAGTGGTATTTTGAGGAGTTATGGCCTCAATGATGTGGTGTTTGGAGGCTTCTTCATTGATTTTGTGCTGATCTGGCACTTTGAACACTGCTTAAACCCTGATTCTTGCTTTAAGGCCTTGATCAATCACTTTGGAGTCTTCAATCCTTATATGTTTATTGTGTTTAGTGTTTTGGGCCATGTCATCTGCCTTATACCTTTTCAACTAAATTAGGCTTTGGTGCTTTAAGCCGGTTCCTTTAACTGTAGGGTTAAGCTGTTAATATTCGGCTTTATGCATTAATCCTTCCATCTTTTATGCGTGATCTCTTCTCTGTTGTGAAGAGGTACCTTGGCATGTTGAGGGTTCTATTTAAATAACACATGTCGATGAAACATGGATTAAAAACTTGAATGTACACCCTGGAAACTTTACTGAGTAGCATTTTGGACTTCAAAGGTGATGACCTTCGACTGCGCTCCTTATTGAACCATGAAAAGGCTGTTGGCCTCAAAAACTGTTATCAAAACCTGCAAAAACCACAAATTTATTATAAAATCCTACGAGGGAGGTAAAAACTACATGCAGAGGCTGTCGGAGGGAGAGGAGCAGTGAAAACGAGTGAATATGTAGGCGAAAGAGGCTTTAATGAAGAAAAGAAGAGAAAACCGAGTTTAAACAGGAGTTTGGCGTGAATTTGGGAAAAAGCGGTTTTTGGAATACCAAGAATGGTTATTGCGTTCAATTCAGGTGGTAAGTGGTTTAAACACTATTGAACGTGATTCCACACACTACGTGACACTTGTCTTTTGAAAAACTGCCGGTATCACGTGACTTTGGAGTGTTAAACTCCTATCTCGAAAATTGCACGATATGCAACAACAGCCGTTGGATGAAGGGGATGGGATCTGAAGGTGCAGACCAATTGCGATGGAAAAGTTGCTCAGGCAAAGAGAAAGTGGTAACCAGGTGTCAAACAATGATTGGGGCAGCAGTTTATTGCATCGGTGTTTCACCAAGGAACAAGGTAAGGGGGAAAAGCAAGGAATTCCGATTGCGTGATGCGATGGAGGCTTAAGATAAGCCCTAGAGTATGGTCATATGGCGGGGTATATGACCGAGGGCAGAGGAGAAGGGGCTTATCGCATCGACAGGGGGGAAGGGGAGGCGAATTTATGAACATTTGACAGTGCTGATGCGATATAAAATGATGCGATGCGATGATTGCTTGGATAAGGTCATAGGTGTTAGTCATATGAAGAAAAAGATTAAGCGCTGGGGGGTTTTAACATCGCATCGGCAGAGAAAATTTTTACAAAATAAAAAAGGTTTCGGGGAAAGAGAAAAGGCCGATGCCGATGGACTTAGCACTCTGGGCACGAGGGCACGGTCTTATGCGGAAAAAGGGCCAAGACTTGGGCGAAAAAGGGGCTTAAGGCCTTAATAGGGCGGAAGAAGTTCTTTGAGGGTTTTTATGTGTTTCTTGGGTTTTTTAAGGTGTTTTCCAAGTTCCGATAGAGAAAAATAAGACAATTTAAACCATAAAACAATATTTTTTATGAGTTTAAAAGGGATTTTGAAGGTTCCCTTTGGATAATGAGGATAAAATGAGAAGGAAAAAAGGGGTTTTTTTCAAGGAATATGAATGATATGGGGGAGTAATGAAGAAAATGAAATGATGAAAATGGGGCTTTTTAGGAAACAATTTTCTTTTGGAACAACAAGTTTTCTTGGTGGATTTTTGAAGGGAACAACATTAGGGAACAACAGTCTTCAAGAATGAGTAATTTTCTATGAAAATGATCACTTGAAGACTCAAGCTCTGTTTTAGCCATCGTTTTCTTATGAAAAAAGTTACTAATGGCTAACACACCATGTGGAATCCTTTTCCTTCCTAAGTGCATGAGTGCACCTTGAAGCCCTAAAGCTTCTCCCTTTAGCCTTTAGCTCTGTGCCATGCAACCTCCTTATCTCCCTTGAGTGCATAATGCACTTGGGAAGCCTGAATCATCCTCCTTCGTCCTTCGTACATGTGACCTGCACCCTTCCTTCACTGTCTCTCTCTATTAAGAGCATGAGCGCATGCCAAATATATGAATTCGTCTCTTCCCTTCAACCCTTCAGCCTTTTAAAGTGCGCCCTTGAACCTAGAAGCTCTCCTTGATCCTTCCAAGTGCATTGTTAAGTCATGAATAGAAAATATGCATTAAACATGTTAGAAGAGGATATTTTAAAGTTGATGGTTTATTTTCATGTGTGATTGAAATTAAAAGTATTTCAAGAACAACATGACAAGCACAAGGGAATAAGATAAGGAAAATAAGGCAAACAAAGGAGGCCACGAAGAACAGAGAACACATTGAAGTATTTATGATTAGACTACCTTGAAATATTCATAAGGTCAAAGACCCTTTGTAGGGTGAAGACATAAATGTTTGGAAGTTGCATGAAGAACAAAGATACAAGTGGCATCCATGTCACCCATTAAAGAAATTCCATGTCATCAGCCATTATAATTCCTAGTCGTCAATAGTAGTGACTTGTCATGTCTCATCATATGACGATGTGGAAGATATGATGTAATGATGTAATCATTGTAGAGACAAATAAGTGAAATTACAAGAGTCATGTATGGACAAAGAGCCATGGAAGTCCAAAATACATTAATACCAAGATCCATTTGTAATTCCAAAATCATTTGGAAGTCCAAAGGTCATAGAAGTCCAAAGGCCATTAGGATTGTGAAAGTCAATATTCATGAGGATGTGAAAGGTCATCCTTCAAGTTATAAAATGATCCTCATTACTCATGCAAATTAATTTTAACCTTGGCTTCTCAAACAAGGAATTAGAGAGATAGAGTTAGTACTTTTACAGATAAAGCGGTGGCTCTAACGCTCCACTATTGGAGACAATGATGTTCATTTACTTATGTATATTAGAACATTTTCTTAATAATTTAAGTATTTCGGTCAACATGTTTTCATTCATATATTTTTTAATGTTTGAAGATTATTCTTTGATTTTTTATGATTTGTGTTCGCTTTCACATGTACTAAAGTAATTGAGCTATTTCGGTGACTTTAGTGCTTAACTTATTAGAAATGCGGTGTAATGTTTGTAACGATCATCACATCTATGTGAAATATTTTTCTTGATGTTATATGATCCCTTCTCATATGTGTGTGTGTCTCCATTAGGGTAGTACTATTTATTCTCTCTTAGAGGCTCAATTTATTCCTCCTTTTCAGTGAAAGAACCTTGATATGTCTGCAATCAAACATTCACAAGGCACACTCCCTTGCTCATTCAAAATCACATGTGAAATTCTCTCTTGTGTTAACTGATTAAGCCAAGGCATATCTTTAATTAAACAACAATCATGCCATATTCCAGATGGGAATCCTAAACCAAATGGTGTGGGGTATAATTGGGACCTCATACAGGGGATTTCCCATGTATGTTGGCAGTATTTAGCGCCATCAAAAAAATTTCAAGGAATATTTGGGGATCTGGAGAAATGGATGACTTAGATGTTTGAACATCTATTGACCATAATTGTGCAATTACCCCACATTGTTCCTTATTAAAAATATTTTTCATGCCATTAGACCTAATTATATTCCCATGTTTCCGTACAATACCCCTTAATTCAATTTCCTTTCCTTCCCAAAAAATTCAAGAAAATTTCTTGAAAATTAAAACTTATCATCCACAAAGATTGTAACCATTTGACTCATAATACAAAATCAACACCACCCATTATAATGGAAAGAATTGGACTATTCAATATATTTTACCCCGTGGTTAGATTGATATTATGGCACTTCCTTGAGAAATTTATAGTTCCTCCATTTGCAACCATCAGTTGGTAGTCTAGTGTTGGATATAGAAATAAAATCAAATCCTTCATTATCTTACAATGAATAAAATTATGGGTACTACTCGAATCAATAAAAAATGTTACCTTTTTATTCTTGATGTATCCTTCTATATTTAGAGTTTAGGGTTTATGGTAATTCATGCTAATGCATTACAAGATATGGTCATATTCATTTCTTATTTTTCAACCCCTAGGGTTTGTTCCTGGTGTATATCTTCTTCTTTTAATGCTTCTTGTTCCTTTTCTTCCTCCTCTTCATAATCAATGTAACATAATTTCTTCTCAACACACTTATGACCTTTAGTGTATTTTCTATAACAACTGTAACAAATCCCTTTTCTTATTTTTTTTCCAGTTGTTGTGGTTTCAACCTTGCAATTTTCAAGAGGCTAGGAGTGGAAATAATTCCATATTTATAGTTGTGAGTGGTATACCTCCTTGTTGCCTTAACTTTTCTTTAAAATTTTCTTGCCAGCATGAATGCATTCTATAATGACTTAGGTTCCCAAAGGTGAACCTCATGTTGGATGTTATCCTTTGAAATTCCTATGAAGACATCAATGAGATGCTCCTCTAGAATATTAGTTACCTTGATATTCAATATTTGGAAGTCATAAATGTGCTCCCCACTTAAACCCTATTTTTTTAGATTTGTTGACACCTAATCCTAAGGGGTTGGTTGAGATTGTATATTATTGTAATTTAGTAAATAAGGAATGCCAAGCGTCATTGGGAAGTGAATCCCAATAGCCTCACATCCATGTATAATTACACACACAATCTCCATCTAATACACATTGAGTTTTGTGGAGTTACCTCCTGGTCTGACATGGTATCAGAGCCAGTCCCATTTTTGGCACTCCTGCCTTTGGTGTAACTCCCTCATGCTCTGAATTTTTGTAGACTGTCATTGTACATTCAGTTTTCTGCTCCTGCCATTCTGTATTCTGGAAAATTCTTCATTTTTTCTCTACACATTCTGCCTCTAATCTGCAATTTTTGCTCAAATTCTGAGCACAATTAACCTTATTGTAATTCCTGTGCAAATTACAAATTTCTATACATTTTTTTTACTATTCTGTGCGAATTCCCATTCCAATTTACTCATTCCCACCCATGCTTCTCATCATTACCACCCCCTCACACACTCTCACCCCTTGGCCCCCTCGCACAACAGATCACCCCTCACCTCACACCTCTCCCTCCCCACTCCGCTCACCCCACGCACCCTTGCTCTCACCCCTCGGCCCCCTCGTACAACGCACCTCTGCAGAACACACCTCCCCACCCCACTCACCCCGCTCCCTCCCCACCTCGCTCCCCGCTACCTCACCCTCCCCAACCACCACTCACTGCACCCCCTCGCCCTCCCCACCCCAGTCACCCTGTTCCCTCCCCACCCTGCTCACCGCACCATCCCCACCCCGCTCACCCCTTGCCCTCCCCACCCCTCTCCCTCACCCTCCCCAACCGACCCCTCACTCCCTCCCCAACCAGCACGCCCCCTCACCTCTCACAACCTCTCGCTCGACCCTCCCCTCCCCTCTCACGGTCGCTCGACCTTCCCTCCCATCCCATGCAGACTCTGCGTTCCCTGTTTTTAATTCGGCTAATTTTATAAGTTTAATTTTTTTTATAGATTAGCCTCCCCCAGAAATCACCTCCCCAAGTAATCACCTCCCCTAGTAATAACCTCCCCCAGAAAATACATTCCCCAGAAAACACCTCCCTCAAACAATACCTCTATTTTCCCCCATTTTTTTTTACAACAAAAAAAAAAAATCCAGAATTGAGTTTTTACCCAGCAAAGTATCTTTTTTCCTTCAAAAGAATTCATTCTCTCATATCTATTGTAGGAGATGTTCTCTCCAGAAAGGAGAAATATTGTGAATGGTCTCGAAAAATCAAACACACATTCATTTTTAATGAGTTTTGGAGAGGAATTTGTGAAGGAGAAGATGACCTTCCACTAGCAAAGCCCACTTCAGACAAGGAGATCGCCATTTGGGAAAACAAGAACTGCAAGGCCTATGCCTTGATTGCAGCTTCCGTAAATGAAGAGGTGAGTCGCCATATTACACCATTTTAAAATTCCCATCAAGTCGTGAGCAAGCTAAAAGAACTCTATGACTCACATTCAGAACTTTAAATTGTTCAATTAATGATTAAGTTGTTCAGTCTAGAATTGAAAAATGATGATCCTCTTACTTTAGCTTCAAAAGTAAAATATATCATGCATGAAATTAAGAGCACTAGTGAAGATGTTGACATATCTCTCATAGCATATTTTAAGGCTTTGTATCCCACTTACTCAAATTATTTTGAGTCACTGCAAGCAAGTGGAAACCTTGTGAAAATCACTTTTGAGTCCCTTGAGAAAACGTTTGCAGAAAGAGAGAAAGCTTTTTGAAAGATGACCACCCCTCTGAATTCTGAAGAGGCTGTATGCTTTGCACATAAAGAGAAGAGTCATGCTCAAGATTATTCCAGAGGAAGAGGTGGCCGAAGAGGAAGAGGAAGAAGAAATTTCAGAGCAAAGGGGGGCAGACAAACTCAAACTGAAAAATATGACTTCATTGCATATGCTGCAATAAAGACTGGCATGATGCATCTACATGAAAGATACCTTGGGATAAAATTGAGTAGCAAAGGAATCAAGAAAAAGGTAAAACTAATGACAAATACAAAGATAAAGCACCTGAATCCGCTCATTTTGTTATAGCACATTGTAACAATGGAGTAACTGAAGACTTGTTTGATGTTTCATTTACTTCTTGGAGAAATGATTGGTTGCTAGATTCAGGAGCAACATGTCACATTGCATTTAGAAAATACTTTTTTGAAGAATTTACTGACAAAGTTTATGGATTAGTATACTTCGCAGATAAATCCAAACTCAAGCCATCAGGGCTTGGCACAATCAAGCTTAAGTTGCTTGGTCTTCCAGATCATCTTCTACATGAGGTTCTATACCTCCCTGAGTTGAGGAGAATCTTGTTGTCCTTGGTCCAAATCTGCCAACAAGGACACTCCATTCATATGTTTGATGGCAAGGTTGAGGTCAGAAAAGCATTATATCACTCACTTGTCATGGAGGGAATAGAACAAGGAAGACTCTTGAAGCTGCAAGGTTCCTCTGCTTATGCACAAAACTTTGCATTCAGTTCACATCATGATGAAGGTACATTGCCATCAAGTATTTTATGGCATGCTAGATTTGGACACTTAAATTATGAAAGCCTTTGATTTTTGAAGAAAAATGTTGTTAATGGACTGCCTACAATTCCTAGGAAGCTTAAGCAATGTGATGCTTGTATTCTAGGAAAGCATAGCAAACAACCATTTCATGATTCACATTCCAGAGCACATAGAAAACTTGAGCTTATTCATTCAGATTTATGTGGCCCTATGTCTGTTTCTTTTGCAAATGGAAATAAATATATGATGACATTTATTAATGATTACACCAAAATGTATTGGGTTTACTTATTGAAGAACAAGTCTGATGCTTTTCAAACATTCAATAATTTTCATGCATGGATTGAAAATGATGCACAAACTCATATTGGCTCTTTACGTACTGATAATGGAAAAGAATACACTTCAAACGAATTTGAAAATTATCTTCGTCAACATGGGATTAAACATCAAACAACTGTGCCCTATAATCCCCAACAGAATGGTGTAGCTGAAAGAATGAACAGGACAATTTTAAATATGGTTCGCTCCATGATGTTTTTTAAGAATGTAAAATTGATGTTTGGGGCTGATGCAGTTCTATGTGCTATATACATAAAGAATAGGTGTCCTTCAAATTCAATCAGAAACAAAACTCCTTATGAAATGTGGCATGGCCACATTCCTTCGGTAAAGCATTTCAGGGTCTTTGGTTCCACTTGTTATGCTTTGATACCCAAGGTACGAGGAATAAAATTGGTGCTAGAAGTCGAAAATTTATCTTCTTGGGGTATTCCAATACCTCCAAAGGATATAGTATCTATGATGAAGTCAATAAGAAGTTTGTAATAGCAAGAGATGTCATATTTCTTGAATCTTCCAAGACTGAAAATTTTTTTGAGCAACAACTTGATCACCTGGATAGATTCACACATGCAAATTATTTTCAAGAATTTGATAATCAGATTCCACATCTTGAAGGGGGGATTCCTATACTGAATCAATCTGTGGAATCATTTCCCAAAACACTTTCTCCCCCACCTGAAGAACCAACCAGGGATGACACCTTGAACGATGTGATTGATAGAATTGAGATATTGAATCTTGATTCAATTCCAACTTAGTCAAATGAGCAGCCTAGGCCATCTCAGAAAGGTCCCCCCAAATGGCTGAAAAAGACACTAGAAAACGTTCGTCCCGATGAGGTTGGAAAGACAGGAACAAGAAGTTCCACTAGATAAAACGAAGATGATGTAGATAATTCTGATTCACCTGTTGATATGGATATTACTTATAACTGTGAATTGAGTTTGTCTATAGATCATGAACCAACTTCCTTCAAAAAAGTTGCTTCTCATAATGAATGGAATGAAGTGATGCAAAAGGAGTATGATGCCTTGATAAAGAATGGCACTTGGAAGCTGGTTGATCCTCCTTTGGGAACCAAACCAATTGGCTGTAAGTAGGTCTACAAGAACAAGTACAAATTATATGGCTCACTTGAAAAGCACAAAGCCAGGTTTGTGGAAAAAGGTTTTGCAAAGAAAGAAGGGGTCGATTGTGAAGAAAATTTTGATCCCACAGCAAAATGGGCCACCACCCAGACTCTCTTTTCCCTAACATCATAGAAGGGATGGAAAGTCCATCAGATGGATGTAAAAACCTCATTTTTGAATGGAGATCTAAAGGAGAAAGTTTTTATGTCCCAGCTAGAAGGATTTGTTGTGAAGGGCCAAGAACACAAAGTATGCAAGCTTATAAAATCCTTGTATGGCCTCAAGTAAGAACCACGAGTCTGGTATGAGAAATTAACTGAGAATATTTTGAAACTTGACTTCAAACATTTTGATCTTGATGATGCAACCTTGTTTGTTAATAAAGTTGGAAAAAAAGTTGTATATCTTGTGGTGTATGTAGATGATCTTTTGATGACAAGGAACAATGAAATTTATATTGCATCCAAAAGAAAGAATTGAAGAAAGGTTTTGAAATGACTGATTTGGGTTATGTTCATTACTATTTGGGTATTGAAATAACTCAACACCCTAAATTTATATTTATTTCTCAAAAGAAGTACATTGGAGATCTTTTGAAGTTTGGCATGGATGAATGCAATCCCTTAACCACTCCAATGGAACAAAACTTGAAGCTCACATTCATTGAAGGGAAGGAATTCAAAGATGTAAGGAAGTATAGATATCTTGTTGGAAGTCTTATCTACCTGACTACCACAAGACCAGACATCTCATTTTCTGTTGGAATCCTCTCCAAGTTTACGCAAAAACCTTGTGAAGGAAATTGGTTTGCTACAAAAAGAGTTCTAAAGTACTTGAAGGGGACTCAAGACTTTCGAATCAAATAATCACAGGTAGGTAATTTCAGATTGATCGGATACTATGATTCAGACTTTGATGGGGACAAAGAAACTGGGGACTCTACTTCAGGTTATACCATGAGTCTTGGATCAAGAGCTGTCTCATGGAGATCACACAAACAATCAGTTCCAGCAGATTCCACAACCGAGGCAGAATATGTGGCAGCAGCTAAAGCAACAAAGGAAATTGTCTGGCTCAGGAAAATCCTTGAAGATTTGCAGATGAAACAAATGCATTCAACACCACTCATGATCGAAAACACTTCTGCAATAAATTTGGCCAAGAACCCGAAGTTCCATGATCGAAAAAAGCACATCAATACAAAATACCATCTGATTCGACATCATGTTTAGGCCAAAATCATCCATCTACATCATTATTCCACAAATGAGCAGGCCGCAGAAATCTTCACCAAAGCACTTGGAAGAGAAAAGTTTGAAAAGTTCAGAACGATGCTTGGACTCACCAACATCCCTTCAGATTAAATGGGGGAATGTTGACACCTAATCTTAATGGGTTGGGTGAGATTGTATATTATTGTAATTTAGTAAATAAGGAAGGCCAAGAGTCATTGGGAAGTGAATCCCAATAGCCTCACCTCCATGTATAAATACACACACAATCTCCATCTAATACACATTAAGTTTTGCGAAGTTACCTCCTGGTATGACAAGATTTATCAATTAGATAAAGAAACTATTTCTCTTTGTATACTCACAATGTGCTATCAATTCCTCCATAAAAATTTTCCTAGTGATAAATTATTTACGAGAACAAAGCCATTGATACCACACAAACTAATTGGGTTCTAAATATAAAGATGAAATGCATACCTTTTCTATGTGTTACACATCGTATAAACCAAAGAACTACTCCATTTGTAGTATCCAAGTTACTGGATCCTTTCCATAAAAATTCCTCATGTCAATTTTTGGAATATGAATTATCTTCAAACCAAAGTTACAGACTCTAAAATCATGATTCATGTTCCTTTTTTTCTCATCGTCGGTTTCATGGAATACCTTGTCATCATTAGGAAGCCTTTCTTGTGGAAAATTTTTCAAACCTTCCTTCACACCTTCCATGTCCCCTTTAATTTCAACTTTTATGTCTTGTTTCAAACCTTCCATTACCCCCTTTTTTTTTCTTTTAAAGCATTCATCGTCGCATTAAGTTCATCTTCGGTTGCTCTTTGTTGCACTTGGTCTCGTAATTTCTTCTTCTTATTCATTCACCATAGTAGAGATTTATGAGGGATTAATGGGTGTAGAATTTTTTTTTTTTTGAGGAATTTTGGAACTAACTAATGATATATATTCTTTATTGTTACCTTTGAATCAGTTCCAACTGATTTTTTAAACAAACATCATGCAAATTAAAAAATACACATCTTTTGAGAAATTTATTTTGAGCTTATCAATCTTAATGAACTTGAAACTATTGGATATTTTTTATTTTGGCCTGTAAAAATATAAAATTTTGTTCTTAGGTAGATATATGTGTCTTATTTCCAATTCCACAAGTCAGACCAAGATTGGAATCTTCAAGATAAATTTATAAAAAATCTCCCATGATGACTTGATTATGGATCAGTGTTATGCAGGTAAATCCTCTCTGTGGACAGAGATGATCCTTCTAGCCCTAGAGTGGGTCTAGTAATAAAGGGACAAGATAGAGTGAAGGTTCCTAATTAATGAATGAAAAAAATGAGGTAGATAAACCTACCTGGAGTCCAACACTATTGTCGTAGCTGTCGTGGTGGTGGCCTCTTGATTCCTGTCTCGGCGAGTCACGATCTTTCCGCAACAATGCTTGAATACCTTCACAAAGATCAAAAAACAAAAGCAACATATGAAACAATGATATCATTCATAATTACTAACTATTCAAGGATGGTTAAGCACATTGCATCAAATAAACACATTAACGCAAGATGGGAACCAGACAATAGTCATGTATATGTATTAATAGAAGAAAGAGTTACAACCGAAGCCTTGACGTCACAACCTCCTTTAGCGGGGTTCAGTCAAAGCGCGTCTCAATGGATCGTGAGGGAATTCAAATGGGATGAAGACACAAGTATAAGCTTTATCAATGAGGGTCTCTTCCGTTCTATCTTTTCTAACCAAATGTACAGAAATCTCTTCAGCATTTTAGCTATATTATGTTCAGTTCAGCTAGCACATCAATGGAAGATGGCTGTATTTATAGAGGGAGAGGAGGAGGTTGGGATCCCTACAAGAGTGGAAGGGAGGCCTTATCCCTTGGGATGTTTCCCTAAAATGTGGAAACAAGAGGCCAAAGGACGAAGGCTATGGTTATTCATTCAAACCACTCCAGATGACTCACCCACGAAGTTTGTTATAATGGAAACTTCGCCTCTATTTTTTAAAAAAATTCCATAAATAGGTTAGTGCGGGTAGCTAACTGGGATAAAGAACCAATGGGCATGAGGCCTAGTGTTAATTTCCCGATCGGCGTGAGGGAATAATGATCTACTAGCGCCAAGGAAAAAATAGGTGTTTTTGATGGTCTGTTCAGGAAATTTTCAACAGAAAGAATGTTGTTCTCATGGCAAGGGATGCAATGATGGTATTTTCAAGGCATGACACTTTATTTTGGTCACAAAAATGAGCCTCCAATGTTCGGGATGGGGATTTCAGGGACAGTGACAAAATGTTGTGTAACAGATGCCCCCTAAAGCATGAGGTCCGAGAGAGAGGAAGGGGTGAAATGCTTTACGAGAATACGTTCGAACAAAAAAACACTGTCGGAAGACCTAAAATTACAAATACAACTGATATCTCTGATATATGAACATGTGGCATGGTCGCAACCATCCATAATAGAGTATATATATATAAACTGAGATCCGAGGTATGGATGCAACCTTCCAGTAGTAAGGATCAACAAATAGACTCAGGTATGGTCAAATCCATCCAATCAAAAGAGTCATGCAATAAGTCATGATAAACCATAATATCCCATAGTCTAGATCTTATCAAACAAAATCTAGGGTCTTGTGCTCCATCTCGACCTGAACAAGTAAAAATTCAAGCATGAGAATATGTGAGTTGAAGTTGAACATGCAATAAAATCACCTGATTACCAATCAATGATGAAAGTTGTTAACATGCACAAGAGAAACCACCAATAATGAAAATGGCTCTCAAGGTACAACAGGTACAATCCACAGAATGTGAACAGTGAGCTGATGTCGAACACCTGCAGAATCACTCGATCAAAGGCCAATTATGTAGACTTATCATCGAATGCGAATAACTTGCCATTGAGGCATGCAAGCTCCAAGGTACCGGTAGGGAATCTCTAAATCAACTTCTTGGATAATGAGCTGAAGTCGACAGGAAGTGATCCGGTCAAAGAAGGGCCATAATTTTTCCCACATCATCAACATGAGACAGAGGAACATAATGATAATGAATTGGGACCAACAAAGAATCAGAGGGAGGTTGAAAACTGTAGAGGAAAAACTTCTCTTGAACATATAAGCGACATGACTTTGGATTTGGTAGTATTTGACGTCAAGGGATATAAGGTCATGATGACGTGGAAAAGAGTAGATGAGTGCTCAAAATAGATTACCCAAACCCATGGAGGAAAAAATGATGAAATGAGATGTCCCCAACCCAGCACGAATGCAGACGAGTGTCATGTTCAAGAGTGACATAATGCCAACACAACTAAGGACTGGTTCAATTCCCCCCCACCATTTCTAGTGAGTACCCCAATTGTTTTTGAAAATAAGCTTAAAGGGGATAGCATATGCTTTCAATATAAGTTTTTCCTTCAGAAAAATCCAACCTAGTACATTTTACGAGCCCTAGGAAGGAGGAACTCGAGGAACGTCATGGTGACGTTGTCCGATGTCATCAGAGTTTAATGAGTCTGACAAAGGAAGAACTCGACATCTTTTCATTTTTAGAGAGTTTGAAAAGAAGCAGAAAAAAAAACTCCAGCATGTCCCTTTTCATAAATAGTCTCTCATATCCGAAAAGGTAGAAAAAAATATCTGAGAGAACCTCTTAGTCTTGATAGGCTAAGGTATTCCTTTTTCGTAAATAATCTATCCCAGCCCAAAAAAGGGTTAAACATATACTCGGTAGATATTGTTTCGCAACCATTTAACGAGTTCAAAACAAAAAGAGTCTCAGCAATCTTTTAATTTTTAGAGAGTCAGAAAAGAGTTGAAAGATGACTCCAGTATTGACATTTTTATGTTTTTACCGAGTCCAAAAAAGTATAAAATATAACTCGTTACTTCATCACTATCTCATTAAAAACCTGTCGCTACACAAGAAGAAAATGCAAAACCAATTTCTCGAAATAAAATAATGTAATAATCGAAAAACATGTCTTAAAACCTAATTAGGGTCCTGAAAAGTTATAAAATTCCAAAAATGGTAAAAAACAATTACTTTTCACTTTTACCTCTAGTGGAGTAATAGTTTCCCATTTCATACTGCGATTTTGCGGTGACGATAGCGGGAAATCTGGCAGACTAATCTCAAATCCAGCAGTTCCAGGTAAGAGCTGACATCCTTCCCCACATTTAAGTCTCCTTTGATTACCTGCAACCTACAATTTTGATTTTTTAGGGAGAAATTGTGAAAACTAGGGCACGGTGTTTGGCGCAAGTTTCGAGCATGGACTCATGCCAATCGCCCAATTTTCTGAATTGGGGCATGCCCATTGGCGTAACTATTTCTAAAATAGATGCACCAACCGTGCAGACCTTTTAATACTTGCAAGTAGGGAAGCCTAAATTTCACAAATCTTAGCTTTTAATTTGGCTAGTAATGTCCATATGAACATGTTTGTAGGTGGAGCCACGGACGGCTCGTTGGGCTGCACTGATGCCAAGGTGAGGGGGTGGCCAAAAAATGTCCTGGAAAGTAGAGTTCTTTGATTGGCTTCGATGATAGTTGATTGTCGTCAAGGATTGGCCCTACTCTGGCACAGATTTCACTAGCGCTCCAAACCTCCCACTCCCAGAAGGAGAGGATTGGGATGAAGCACTTGGTAAGACACATTTTTTATTTTTATGAGTATTATGATTTTTGTTTTGTAATGTATGTTCTGACATTAAATCCATGTATTATGCAGATGTTGGACTAGAAATACCTGTGGGCATGTCTCCAATAGTGAGGTGAATCCCTCTCGACTTTTCTATTGCCCCTCATGGTGAGGGAGGTGAGGAGGAGGAAATTGTGCGCAACTTGGAGGGAATCTCTCGTGGAGTTCCGGACTATGCATGATTTGACGATGTTCCTCGTGCATACCAGAGACACACTGTAGGGGTGTCAAATCAGGTTCACAGCTTGCTGAGGCAGCTTGTATAGGCAGTGACGTGCTATCATGATCATCGCGCCAATTAGACACCTAGGATTTATTTCTGCATATTTTTGAGAGACATGATGTATCGGGATGTAACAGAAACACACATATTTTTTGAAACTTATGGTGCATACTAATGCAAACTTTTCGATATATATATATATATATATATATATAGACATCTATCCTCCTATTTGATATGAGTCTTTCATGTAATGATTATTTTACAGATTACACAAATGTCTATCTAATAAAATGTTAGCCACTATATCAGTTAATGCATTCATTTATCTAGGAATATGTTGATATGTGATATAATCAAAATGTCTTTCCAGCAAACAAACACGTAAATACAATCTTAAAATGTGAGGGTTTCTAACTAAATAATGCTCATTAAGTTGAAGAACAACAGTATGTGATTCTAGATTTACAACCAATGCACTAATGTCAAGGGTAATCGCCTCAGTTAACAGTTCAATAAAAACACTATACTCAGTGAAATTGTTTGTAGTTTTTCCTAGATAAATACATTGCATATCTACCAACTCACCAACAGGATCATAAATCACCCAGGTTGTTGAAGACAAGTTCTGGGTACTGCGGGAAGCACCATCCGTGAAATCGACATAAAGGGTAATAGACATCTACACAATGAGAAATGACCCAATAAGTAGGAAGATGCTTGCAAAAATCACCAAGCCAAAAAATGTACAAAAATGAAAAAAAAACACCTATGTACACAAAATATGCACGAATGACTCCTACATAATATTTTTTGAGATACAACCCATTTCTAGGTTGATCCAATGGATTACCTTCATATTCAATGAGCTCATATGCCCCATTATTAAAAACATGTTTAACAATGTAGGGCCCATGCCACATGGTTGAAATTTTCCTTCCCCCAGCTTATAATGAGCTTGGTCGTACAGGAGGATGAGGTCTCCTTCTACAAAGGAGCGAGGGGAAAAGGACTAGTCAAAATGAGCTTTGACCCGTTTCTTCTGTGCCTCGATGACCAAAGCAGAAAAGTGGCAATTTTCATCCAGCCTTTCTAGGTAGAGAAGACTCTCTTATCTAGGTGAAGTTTTGGGCAGTAATTCAACAGCCAGCTTGAGCGAAAGGTATTTCACACTCAATCGGAAGGGTAGCTTCCAGACTGTAAACAAGCTAAAATGGAGTGAACTTGGTCACATACTTGACTAAGTTTCGGTATGCCCAGAGAGCCGAAATAACATGAGATGCTAATTGGATTTATGCATCCCAATCGTATGTTGAAGCATGGTGACAAGAACTTTGTTCACAGCTTCAACCTAGCCATTGGCTTGAGGATAGTATGGCGTTGAGCTGTCATGATGCAAGCCCAACCTGGAAGTCAACTCTGCCACATTATAATGCCGAAAATGGGAACGATGATCGGTAATGATGGCTTGAGGGACACAAAACCTATAAATTATGTGATTGAATATGAACTGAGCTACTGTCTTACCTTCGGCAGAAAGTGTAGGCATTGCTCCGACCCATTTGGTGAAGTAGTCAACGAATACGATCATATAAGCATGCCCCCTGGCTGAGTGAGGGTTACATGTCATAAAATATATGCCCCACTTCACAAAGGGACCAAAAATAATGACAGGGTGGAGATGTGCAGGCAGCGCACACATCTTGCACTGATAGATTTGGAAATCATGACATTTACAGAAAACGAAAATGCAGTCCTCGAAGATAGAGGGCTAGAAATAACCAACACGAAGAATATTATGTGTAGTGGCATAACCAGACATGTGACCACCATAGGCGCCACAATGAAAATCATTCAGAACTTTCTCAGCCTCCTCAAGGGTCAAACACCGGCGGAGAATGGAATCTACTCTGACACAGTAGAATGTATCTCCGACTATACGATAAGGTTGCGATTGATGACGGATGCATGGGCAAGCATCCTTCGTCAACTCAGATGTAAAATTGGAAATCTGAAGATATACGATGATATCACTGTACCAAGGATCGAGGGTGCTAATCAGAAAAAGCGAATCATCTGGGATGCATCCTTCAAAACCAGACGGGGCGGACTTAGAGGGGAGGGAAAAAATAAGATCGGCAAAGACCAATGATTTCTTTGACTTGGTAGTAGTAAATTCCAAATCTATATCTTGGAGGATAACAATCCACTTTGAGTATTTGCCCCCCAAAAATTGTTGAGACAATATATAGTTCATGGGGTTGCATTGAGAAATCATAGTCACAGTACGCAACATAATATAATGATGAAAATGTTGAACCGCTTGAAATGCAGCTAATTCTAACTTATCTACATGGGCATAGTGCATTTCAATATCGAGAAGGTTACGATAGAGGTAGTATATTACATGATCATCACCATCATCATCATCTTGAACCAAAACCATGGCAATCGTACTGAAAGCGGCAGCTAAATAGAGGGAAAAATAGTGATGATAGTTTGGAGGATGTAATAGAGGAGAGTTGACAAGAAACGTCTTCAGAGTATCGAAATACTTCTAGGCAATCTCATCCCAAAGGAAAGGGATACCCTTCTTTATTAATTGCGTGAATCCTTTAGCCACTTCGGCATAGTTAGGTATAAAACAACATAAAAAATTAGCCTTCCCTTGCAGATTTTGTAGCCTATGTAATGAAGATGGAGAGGGGAGATTAATGATAGCCTTGACCTTGAGCCAATCAAGGCGAATCCCATCTTTGGATATGATAGACCCCAAGAGTCTACCAGAATCGACGTAGAATACGCATTTGTGTAGATTTAGTCGAATGTTATAGCATCGACAACGAAGAAATATCTGACGAATATGGTCAGGATGGTCCTTATGCTTAGCTGAATGAGTCGGAAGGTCATCCAAATAAGGTTGAATGATGTGCTTAATATCGTGAAAAGCATATGACATCGCTTTTTGAAACGTGGCCCTAGCACTCTTCAAGCCAAAATGGAACTTCTTATATGCGAAATTATCCCAAGGACAGATGAAGGAAGTCTTATGATGATCAGTCGGGAGAATGTTAATCTGGTTATAGCCAGAAAATCCGTCCATGAGGGAAAATATCTTACTCCCAGCGCAGTCATCAATGATTTGATCGATAAGGGGAGTAGGATAATTATCCTTAGGACAAGCCTGATTTATGTCACGATAATCAACACAAACACGAATGGTAACCTGTTTCTTATCTACAGGGACAATGTTGGAGACCCATTCTGTCAAGGGAATCGGGTAGATGAAACCAACATTGAGAAGTTTTTCAACTTAAATTTTAATGGCAATAGATTTTCGATGGTGCAAAGGATGAAGGCGTTGACGAACAGGCTTTGAACCAAGGTAGGTAGGAATCTTATGCACCACTATACTAGGATCAATGCTGGTAATTTATTCATAGGACCATGCAAAGACATCGCGGAACTCACAAAAAAGGCTAGTATAAACTTGAACTTCATCGGAAGAACAGGTGACCCCAATATGGATGTTCTCGACAATTCCTGGTTTCACAGAAATGTCAATAGGAATCGTTTGCATGATGTTACTCAAGTTGCCCTCTATTAAAACTTCATGTTTCAGAATAGGAATTTGAAGTGGAGGAGAAGGAACCTGAGATGCAAACCTCTCAAGACACATAGACATGGCTCGAAGGCCAAGCATAAATGAGGAATGATGATGACTATCATCCCACGGAAGATCCTCGAGAGACATGGTTTCCATGATGTCTTCATCGGAGGGAAATATCTCTTTCAAGGGATTGGATCAATCTGAATTTCCAAGCCAAGGTGATTGAGAATAAGTGTCAAGAGACATGCTCAAAGGAGAATGATAAGAAAATGGAGGTTCCGAAGCCGCAATGAGTTCACAATAGTCAATCTCGATCGGACTCAACGACATCAAATCTCTGAAAGAATCGATCTGTTCAGGTGAAGGGATGATCCATAGGTCATCAAATTGAGAGATCATGTTGATCTAAACAATAATGGGTTGGGGAAGGGGAAAAATACCCATGAGGGCAGGATATTTGAAGAGACCCAGCCTGATGCTCTCATAGGGAGTAGGAATTTGATCCACATACGGAACGTTGTTCTTAGAAGAAGAGGTGAAAAAAGACAATTGATAAACAGTAACAATATTTCCTTCGTGCGGGAATTTCAAGACACGAAAGAGAGTGGATGGAATGCATATCATGGCATGAGTCCAAATGCGACTGAGGAGAATATTGTAATTGAGCTTGGCATCAACTACTTCTACCTCGACATTGACTATCTTCCCTTTCAAGGTAATCGGTAAACTAGCTTTTACACCCAAAGGTTTTGATTCCCTTCCATCAAATGATTCAAGGGCATTTGGCGATGAATTCAAGGTTGGAGAACCAATGGATTTCCAACAAGAAGATGACATGACACACGTAGACGCACCCTCGTCCACGATTGCTCAATGGATATCGAGGCCATTAATACCAACTTGTATGATGATCACACTTTGGTGCGGGAGTCATGGGACAAAATCCTCTAAATCTAAAGCGAGAAGGCTAGTATCAGTATGATCAACCCCTTCGATCGCATATATAAAAGCCTTCTCTTGAGATGGATAACTCTGAATTACTTCTAATGTAGACATTGCAGATGGCGAATGAGCCAAATCCTCAAAAATACTGTAATGTTGAGGAAAACAGGCATTTGGATTTTAAGAAGACTTGTGGAGTACACCTTTGGAAGGTGGCCATACTTTTGGGGTTCCCATGTTTTGGCCAGGTTGACAAAGACCAAAAGATGAGACAACATAGAACCACTTTCAGACCTAGGATCTAGCCCTCCTAGGTCTAGAGAGGGATCTCTCTATGAAGCCAAAGGATGTGTCTTTGAGGCTTAAGTATAAGGTTTTAGGCTAGTTATAGGCTCGAGGTTGTTGGTTTGATTGTTTGTTTTTGGTTGGAGGAAAACAGGAAAAGAAGGTCCAATATAAGACAAGGATGAGAAAGGAGGAAGCTTAGGAAGAAACAGATAACTTAAAGAACATCAAAGCCATTGGGCTATGGAGTCAAGAAAGGATTTACCTGTAGTCAATGTGCAAGCTTTCAGTTGGGCTATTCATCTAGAGCATTTGGATCTTAGAGAGGATAGTTGGAATGGAACATTAAGGATAGAAAATGAGAGGAAGAGGACCAACCAACTCTGTCTATAGATCAGGCCAGAGGTCATTTAACTCCAGGCCTGCTTGGACAGAATCAGAGGTGAAACAAGGGATCTTGGAAAGGTTTAATTAGGATGAAAAGCCTCTAGTGGGGCAGATGCAGGATTCTAGACCTCATAGGTTCTTACCTGTTTGACTAAATGCTAACGAGACCATCTATCGCACATCTTCATTAATTCATACATCGGAAGGCCGAGGCAATAACATCCACTACCTTTGGTTAAACCAATCGAAATCAATATTCGGATACGATGGAGCATAAAACATTGAGGTAGGGAGAGCGAGGAAACATAAGGCACTATCGAGGTGAATCTTACATTATGTATTGCCTACCGGCCAGAAACATAATGAAATGAGAGCAAGTCAATCACAAATACAGAGAAAGGAAAACATCACCAGCTGCTTTAGATCAGGATCCAAAGAAACATGCTTGTCATATTAAAAACAACACCAATCAGGTACATCATATCCCATAGGTTGAACATTCAATCTGAACATATCATATCTCAGCCTATCTTACAATATACATAGAGAACTTGTCTCAAGAGGAAAACACTTGCGTTTCCCTGATATCTTATCAACAACCATTACAACGTTTTCTTCTGTGCTTTATAGCAAAGGATAAGCCTAAGATCGACTGAGAAGGTAGGTGAAAATTAAATGTATCTTTAAACATAACCATGAAAGTAGGGCCGAAACCCATTCTGCTTGACATGTTGTATATTTAATCTCTGTCACATTCCTTGTAAGAGAATGATCTGCTCCGAATTTGATCTTGACATTTTGGCTTGTTGTACTCCAGGTGTCGTGAACAGAAAGTAAAATAAACTGTATGGAACGTCTGTCTCATAAATGTCTGACTGTCTTTGAGCTGTAGTCTGGTGGGAAAACTCTTCAGGGGCATTCTATGTAATAAAAACTGTATGGATGCCTTGTACCTGATGAAGAAAAACATTTTGCTGACGGAAACCCTGATATTACCTTTTATCTGCGCTCAGGATCCTTTGACTGATCCTCGGGGTCTGTAATCTGTTGATTTGCCTCTGAAAACATTGACTTAGGGCTAGAGATCTTTCATTAACATGCCCTAATCTCTCTTGATAGTACTGAATGACTCTGCCTTCTCATTTTTCTTCTGACAGTGGTAGCTCGTGCTTTTAATAGCGCTGAAAGATTTTCACTAATCTCGAACCCTGTTCTTTGAATAAACGACCAGTCTTCACCTTTACGGGCCTTCGTCATTAATTGTACCGAAGTACAAAGCTTTCCTGCACCTCTCGGCCACTGCATAGGAAACTGGGTGATCATGGCGGCCATTTCTTTCAAATATCCCTGCAAAAGCACACAGACTGTGAAGAGAACCATGGATATGAATGACGGAGGTGGCAGGTGATGTAGATGGGAGAAATGGGCATGCAATCAGTGACATGGCGCACGAACACGCTAAAAAACAATGAAAAATGGCTCAGGTAGGGTGTGCGGACGTTGCAGAATGAAAAATGCATGAGAAACACGTAAAATAAATCGGCTTTATGTAATGGACTGGGGAGAAGTACGGATGGAACACGTGGCATTGACGTGGCGGGACGGGGTGACGCGGCGGTTCCGGTGCGATGGAAAAGGTCAACCATGGACAAATGGATCTGAACCATTGATCACTGATAGATCAACAGCAGGGGATGTCGGGACGTGGGGCCGCGGGTACGATGGACCGGGCTAAAAGGCGTGCGGCTTCGGAAGACGACAGCCGTTGGATGGAGGGGCCAGGATCCAACGGCGATCGTGGATTCTGCTGCCCGGCTTTCGTCCGGGGAATAACGCGCGAAAAAATGGTTTTCAGGAACAGTACCAGAGGACGCATGGCAAAGGATGAATGGGATCGCTGGGTTTCGGAGAAAACCGCCAGCTGCAGATGGGCGGTGCGGCAATTACCGGCGGGTTTGGGCGGATGACATGTGCAAGAGGGGTCCACCATTTCGAGCGTGCTCCACGCCGTTGGATCGGATTTCCAATGGACGGTCGAGATCTGTTGGTCAATCAAAACGTATTAAAACCCGAAAGTGCGCGTTAACAAAGGTTTTAAACGAAATTTCGCGCAGAGAAAGGTTGGAGGGGGTAAGCGCCTGGAGGGTTTAGCTCTGGGTTCCGGCGCCAGGACTTATGGGAAGAAAAGGAGCGCGGGGCTAAGGCTAAAGGGGCTTAGGCCCTATTATATGGTTTTTGCACATTTTAAAGCATCTTTAGGCCCGAGGTGAGGAACGATAGGGAAATGAAGGGTAGGAAAGGCCAAAACAGGGGCAAAAACAGGATTTAGAGGGGGTTTAGAGGGATAATGGGGGAATTAAAGGGGAGTTTGACAAAGGGAGAAGGGGAAGGTGATATTTTGCAAAGGTATAAAGGGCAATAATGGGCCTTTTTTTGAGAAATGGATTAGCAGAGGAATTACATTTTAGACACAGTACAGAGAGACTCCAAGGAGGATGAATTTTCAGGGGAAAGGCATTCCTTGGAGGCTCCAGAACAATTCTAGCCCCCAGCTTGCTTGTCAAGAATTTCATAGGGGGGCTAACAGTGGCTCCACGTGGGGATGGCTTCTCCTAGGAGGAGTCAAGAAACCAGATATGATCTTTGGAGTAGGCCAGGTGCCTGCTGTCATGAGCCATCTTGCTTTTTCAATTTTTGTTGCCACAAACATGATATAAACATCAGCAAAAATATTTCCCAACCAATCTACCTACCCAAACTACAGTTCTACAATTTTCCCTTGGGTGCACTTGAGCTAGCAGACCCTTTACATTTATTTTGTAAAATAAAAGCAAACCTATTCTAAATCTACCCTTATTGCTCCATGAGGCCAGATTAGACTTTTGACCCCATCTATTTCTCTACCTGATCTACTACCTGTTGGGATTAAACTGTCCAACAGGTTTCTTCACCTACATTCTAAGACAGGAAATTTAAACACAGCTAAGCCAGGATTAGACTGTCTGACTTGCTGGGCTGAAACTTATAGAAAACAAAACTGAGAAGGCATGAAATTTTGCAATTGTGAAATATCCTTCTTTCTTCCTTGTGACTCAGGTTTTGAGCATATTTGAGTCACCTCTTTTTTTACTTCAGCTCCGGTTTTGGGCATATTAGAGCTGATTCTTCTTTCCACTGCTGGTCCAGGTTTTGAGCTTGTTTGGACCCGCTATTCTGTTCCCCTTTTTGGCTCAGATTTTGAGTTTATTAGAGCCAATATTTTTACCTCAGAGGTTCATGTTTTGAGCATGTCTGAACCTCTCTTTTCATCATGTTTTTGGAACATTTCTTCTCTTTTTTCTTGAAAACAAAAATAAATCTGCTATGATATGTACAATGGACATTAAACTGGAAATGGAAAATCAACCGAAGTAATGTTTGAGCATCCTGCCATTGACAGGACCCCCAAACAATTCTGTGCCATTAAGTTCTTGTAGAAAAAATGCATTGGGACCCACAGTGGCCTGGATTATGAATGGACCCTGCCACAAGCTGTCAAATTTGTCATGCTTGCCCTTGTCCTCTCTTCTTGAATCCCATCTCAGAACTTTGTCTCCAACCTTGAAATCTGAAGCTTTGGATCTTTTGTCGAACTATCTCTTTATACCTTCCTGTACTCTGACAGCTCTGCTATACACCTACTCTCTTATCTGCTGAAGATGTATTGTTTCATTGATTCTCCTTACCATACTGTTTTCTTCTTATTGGATCTCCTGCACGAGCTTGATCACTGGAACTCCAAGACTAGTAAGAAAAATTGTTTCAGTCCCATAAACCAGCTGGAAAGGTGACATTCCAATAGATTTCTTTGTGGTGAGCCTGTCTGCCCACAAGGCATGTATCAAATTTTTATGCCATGACCTTTTGTTTTCTTCTAGCATCTTCTTAATGATTGTAACCAGGCTTTTATTTGATGATTCAGCTAGACCATTACCCTGGGGGTAATAGGTAGATGAATGTCCAAGTGCTATTCCGTACCTGTGGCAGAAATCAATCATTCTTTTAGATCCGAAAGCAGCAGCATTGTCAGTGATTATTTTCCTTGGATAACCAAACCGAGATAAGATGAAGTCTTCTAGGAACCTAATGATGACAGAATCAGTGGCATTCCTAGTGGGTATAGCTTCTATCCATTTAGTGAAGTAATCAGTGGCTGTCAAGATCCATTTATGTTTTCCAGAGGAGGCCAGATGAATTTCTCCTATAAAGTCTAGGCCCCATTGTATGAAAGGACCTTCTATGGTGATCGGTTGCAAAGGGAGGGGAAGGAGTTTTCTTTTGCCCTCAAAGATCTGATATTTATGGCAGGCAAGAATCATTTTATGGACATCACTAAAGAGTGTAGGCCAATAATAACCAGCCCTGAGTATTTTATTGGAAGTGGTTTTCCAACTCAGGTGGCCCCCACACTCCCCAGCATGAAATTCTTGTTTGATTTTTTCAGCTTCAGTTTCAGACAGACATTTCAGCAAAAGGCCATTTGCATTTTTCCAATACAGACTCTCATTCATAATGTAGTAATTTCTAGCTCTGAGTTTTATGAATCTGGCCTTTGTTTTGGGTAGTTCTGGAGGTGCATTGAGGTTAGTGAGCACATAAATGATATCGGTACACCAAGGAGAGTTCTAAAACTGCTCCTCAACAGTTTGATGGGGCAACTCTTCTTGCTCACCTAAGGCATTCATCATGTTAATGTCCAAGGCCTGCAGATTAGATTCAGCCATTAATTGTGCCAGGCCTTGACCTTTAATTAGCTTGGTGGGTTTTATTTCAAGGTCATATTCTAGGATGGTAGCAATCCATTTGCCCCGTTTCCCATCTGGGTCTGGGGACAAGATATCTTTGACCACTGTATTTGGCACATAGGCAATGGTGTGAGAATGCAGAATGTACACCCTAAAGTCTTTTAAGGCCTTAATCAGAGCATAGGCCTACTTTTCCATGATGTTGTACTTTAAGGGTGCGTCTCTCAAGGCTTTACTGAAGAAAGCTATAGGTTGTTCGTTACCTTCTGAATTTTTCTGCAGCAAAACTACAACTATTGTGTGTTGGGAAGCAAATGAAAATATCAGAAAACCTTTTAAGAAGTCAGGACTGATAAGGACAGGGGCCTGAGTGAGTGCAAGCTTTACTGACTCAAAAGATTTCTTGGCTTCAACAGTCCACTTAATACCAACATCTTTCTTCAGCATTTCAGTCATTTTCCTAAGATGCTCAGCAAGGTTGGGGATAAATCTTCTAAGGAAATTGATCTTCCCAATGAAGGACTGCAGCTCCTTGATGTTTCTTGGATGTGTAATTTGTAGTATTCCCTCAAATCTCTGTGGGTCTATCCTAATACCTTTCTCAGATATAATGTGGCCTAGAAGTTTACCTTCTTGCAGCCCAAAAACAGTCTTCTTGGGGTTTAGGGAAAGACTGTACCTTCTACACTTTTCAAAAAAATTTCTCAGATGTTTCAGATGTTCTTCTTCAGTTTTAGAAAAGACAGTCAAGTCATCCAAGTAGATAACTATAAAGCGTCCAATCTCCTCTGAGAAAGCTATGTCCATCGCTCTCTGGAAGGTAGCTCCAGCATTCATCAATCCAAAGGGAATTTTCACATACATGAAGGTGCCCCATGGAGTGGTAAAATATGTTTTGAGTTGATCTTCTGGGAGTACCAGAACTTGGTTGTATCCTGAAAAACCATCAAGCAGGGAGATCCTTTTAGAACCTACTACCTTCTGTAGGATATGTTCCATTCTGGGCAAAGGGTAGTTGTCTTTTAGGGAGGCTCTATTCAGGTTTCTGAATTCTATGCATAGTCTGATCTCCCCTGTTTTCTTCCTTACAGCCACTAAGTTTGACACCCAATCAGAAAACCTCACAGGAACAATTATGCCGGCTTCATACATCTTTTTAATTTCTTTCTCTACTGCGGGCAATTGTTTTGGATTGATTCTTCGAAGTTTTTGTCTGAAAGGATTTTGGTTTTCTTTTAGTGGTATCTTATGTTGTATGACGTTGGTGTCATAGGCCTTTAAGTCTTCATAGCTCCATGCAAACACATCAATGAATTCTTTAAACAAGTCAATGTATTTTTCCTTCATGTTTGCAGGTATAGACTTAGCCAGTTTTATCATTTTGGGTTTGTCTTCAGTACCAATGTTGCATTCTTCCACATCTGAATCAACATGTTCAATTGTGGGATTTTTTGCTATGTCATCAAAGTCAAAAAGGTCCTCTAAGGGTGCCAGGCCTCTTGGTATGTTCTTATCCTTGGCCTGCAACACTTCAACCTCTTCATTTTCTGCGTTTTTACTATCTTCGCTAAAATTTCCAGTTTTATTAGAAAAAATATTTATTTCTATGCTATAGGGTGTTTCTGGTTCATCTGGGGGATCTCCATCTGGGAAAAAGCTATAAGATTTGGAGTCTGAATCAGAAAATTCAAACTCATTCCTGCCCACCAGGAAATCTTCGATCTGTTTGTCTCCTTCAAAGACCTGCCAATATTTTTCGTTGTCTGGCACTGCAGGCCTGAATTTGGTTTGAATGATAATTTGTTGGTCAGCTGGGGCTTTAGGATACGAGCTAGCCAGACATGCTAGTCCATTTGCAATTGCATTTTGGCCCCTGGGAACAAACACTAATTCATATTCGACAAACGTTTTCAGCAAATCTAGAGTGTCGTTCCTGTATGCTCTAAGCCTGGGGTGCTTTGCTGAATACTCACCATTCACCTGTTTGATAACTAACTCTGATTCTCCTTTCACGGCTATCCTACGGGCTCCTAGCCTTTTCAAAAAATTCAAACCTAGGATGAGAGCTTCATATTCTGCGATATTGTTTGTGCATTTGAAATGCAGATTGACAGCGTGGCTCTCTGCGTGATCGTTTTCAGCGTTACGCAACCACACTCCTGCTCCAGCACTCTGCCTAGTACAGGACCCATCAAAGTTCATTTCCCATAGGTGTTCTTTGTTTGATTCATTTTCATCCCCTCCCCTACAGCTGGACTCGTCATTTTGTTGAGTTGTAAGGTTTGTACTAGAAGAGGGGTTGCTTTGGTCATGGAGATCAGGGAGGTGGCTAAGTTGTTGTTTTTGTTCCGTTTCTATTTCATTCAGAGTCATATTTTCAGTGGTTTGCCCATGGTCTTCCTCTTCATATTCTTCTAGGGTAGCCATTATGTTGAAGTCCATGGGCTGTATGTTACTATTCTCTGAGACTAATTCTTCTAAGAATTGTTCATTGTAGAGGATGAAAGAATCCAAGTCTGTGTGCACAGAATACAATGGTGAATTTTCAGGTTTCTCGGGGCTACTGACTAGGAATTTCATTTGGGATTCTCTATATAGTCTTCTAAGTTGGCCGAATATAGGGATAGTGGCATATGAGCCATCCATCTGCATTGTTCCTTGCAGTTTGGCTCCCCATGATCTTGACAATAGCATGCCATATTTTGGTGGTACATCTGCCACCACAACATCCATGACCATACACTTGGTAGGAATCTGGGTTAAGCTCACACATAAGTCTTTGATGAGGCCTAGGAATTTTACTCTGCTAGAGTCAAATGAATATAAGTCTTTGTAGGGTCTAGTAATTTCTAAGCCTAGCCTCTCCATCACTACCTTAGGCATTAAGTTGTGTGATGCTCCAGAATCATGCATGGCGTTGTGGAGTATTTTGTCATGAATGTTGAGACTGATATAGAAAGGTGGAACTACCCCTTCCTGAAACTTTCCCTCAATTTTTGGACCAAAGAGCAGGGCTGGTTGATCATCATTCAAATTTACAGAATCATTCATTTCTCCCAGATTTAATGCTTTCAAAATTTGGCTTTTATACACGTCCTGAGTGGCCAGCTCAGATAATGGTACAGAGATTTTGATTTTTGCAATCTCGCTCTCTAGATTGAAAGTGGACTGTGTCTTAGAAACACTTGACTCTGTTTTATTTGCCACTATTTTGGTGGCTGAATCAGTTTGCTGATTCCCATTATGTACATGTGTATGAATAGTTTTATCAGGAGTACTAACTGAAATTCTAGCACTGCTGGCTGGTTGACTTTGTTTTTCATTGTCCTGGTTGTCCTTCTCCTTATGTTTACCAGAACTTACAGCTGCTGTCTTATTATCTACAGAGGTTTCTTTAGAAGTTTTTTCAGGTCTTTTCTTGATGGTTACCTCAGGAGTCTTTTTTTTGGCGGTATCTTGGCTTTTCTTGCTCCTAAGTTCATATTGTTCCCTGACCTGTAGCATGGCATCTTCAAATCCTAATCTGTAATCATCAGTTTCTAACCATTCCTCACTCCAGTATGAGGGTGAGGGTTGGTCTTCTTCTGAATCACAGTTAAGGACTGAGTCCTCTGCTTCAAACATATTTATGGTGTTCCCCTTAGACTCTTCAATGAGTCCCTCATCCTCATCTAAAAAATTTTCCTGAAATGGGGGAATAATTTGTTGATCTGACTCTCTTTGTCTGTTGGGGGCAGCATTGTTTCTTCTCATATTTTGGTTATGGTTTCTGTTTTGGTTGTTGTTTTGGACAACCATTCTCTTTATCATATGTTGTAATTCTTCCACGTTTTTGGAGAGTCTATCATATTTGGGATCAGATGTGGAAGCTAGGTTGTCATCCCTATAGGTTACCCTTTTTTCAGCTTTTAATCTTCCCCTTTTTTCCATTAAGTTTGCTTCTATAGTTATGGCTCCTTTCTGCATGTCCTCCAGGGTGGTGTATTCTTTATCTCTAAGCTCATAGGCCATGTCAGCATCAAATCCATCAGGATATTTTGCTAGGGCCATACCTTGTGGAGGTTTCATGTGTGGAGGGAGAGCATTATAAATGCTGTTGAATCTAGTGGTGTAATCATGAACACTCTCCCCCACATTCCTCTTAAGGGACATGTATTCAGCTAGGAGCTGGCAAGGGTTTGCTCTAACCTCCCATTTGTTTATGAATGTCTGGTATAATGCAGGGAGATCTTGAATGCTGCCAGGAGGAAATCCTTTAAACCATTTCTTCACCTCAACCCCTAGGCTTTGGGCAAAGATCCTCATTTTGATTGTTTCATCATCAATTTCCATGTAATCAAAAGAATCCTCCATCTTATCTACATGTTGCTGAGCTGTGATGGATTCTTTAGTGGTGAAGTGTGGGATTTTTTACTGATAATCATTTGGTAAGGGTAGCAAGGGTTGGGGTAAAAGCAAAGGTGCATACCAGGCTGCCATAATGAAGGTCTGATGGAGTATAGGGTTAACTTGAGTAGCTGGTATTTGGATGACAGGGATGTTTGGACCAGCAGAAGTCTATTGAGAAGATCTAGGGTGAGAGAGCCCCAAGTTTTTAAGGAAGTGAAAATCAGGTGGTGTGGAAGGAGGGGTCTTACTGTCCCTAGTGTTCGGCTGGTCTGAAACACTGAATGACCTAGTTCTAGGTAATTTTTCTGGAAAGCTTGGGTCGAGGAAAGGGTCTAATAGAGCTGCAAGATCTTCTGGTGCAGAATTGGCTCTATGAATATTGCTGGAAATAGTTGGTCTTGTATGTGTAAGAGTTCTTCTGAGGATGTTCTCCGGATTGTCAACTATTTCCGGTGGGTTAGGGTTGGGATAAGCTCTTGTATTAATGGTTCTGAAAGCCATAATGTTGTTTGTAAGCCAAGCAGCTTAACCCTACTTGTTACTTCTAATGTGGTTAATGTTGCCTCAGGAACTGGCTTCCCAGTGGAGCCTTCATTATATTTCGGGTCTGGTCTCCCAGTGGAGTCTAATTGTGAAACCAAGATAATGAGCAGGCCTACTAATCACCGGTGGAGTCTTTAACGTTTAGGAACAATGGGGTCACCAGGTGGAGGGTTTAGGATGTTACTAAGGGGTACACTGTCCACCACAGTTCTCAGGCACTATCACCTTTTAGGAATCTCCTCTTAAATCAACAAGCTCCAACCAGAGATTGACTGGGAGGGCATTTACCAGATATGTCACCTCTGAAAAGAGGATGAGATCTGGAGGCTACCTGGCCCTTTCCAGGCTCTGTCTAAGAGTATGGTGGATATTCAATAATAGAGGTTGATTCAAGAAAGGGGTGACTTACTGTCAACCTAACCAGAGCTCTAAGTTTCTGAGTCTTTTACGAATGTTCAAGGTGAAATGCACTCAGAACTCCCCAGCGGAGTCGCCATTATGTTGGGGTTCCCATGTTTTGGCCAGGTTGACAAAGACCAAAAGATGAGACAACATAGAACCACTTTCAGACCTAGGATCTAGCCCTCCTAGGTCTAGAGAGGGATCTCTCTATGAAGCCAAAGGATGTGTCTTTGAGGCTTAAGTATAAGGTTTTAGGCTAGTTATAGGCTCGAGGTTGTTGGTTTGATTTTTTGTGTTTGGTTGGAGGAAAACAGGAAAAGAAGGTCCAATATAAGACAAGGATGAGCAAGGAGGAAGCTTAGGCAGAAACAGATAACTCAAAGAACATCAAAGCCATTGGGCTATGGAGTCAAGAAAGGATTTACTTGTAGTCAATGTGCAAGATTTCAGTTGGGCTAGTCATCTAGAGCATTTGGATCTTAGAGAGGATATTTGGAATGGAACATTAAGGATAGAAAATGAGAGGAAGTGGACCAACCAAATCTGTCTATAGATTAGGCCAGAGGTCATTTAACTCCAGGCCTGCTTGGACAGAATCAGAGGTGAAACAAGGGATCTTGGAAAGGTTTAATTAGGATGGAAAGCCTCTAGTGGGGCAGATGTAGGATTCTAGACCTCACAGGTTCTTAACACATTCAACTAAATCCTAACAAGAACATCTGAACATATACTTCATTAATTCATACATCAGAGAGCACGCAATAACATCCACTACACTGGTTAAACCAATCGAAATCAATATTCAGATATGCAATGGAGCAGAAAACATTGAGGTAGGGAGAGAAGGAAACATAAGGCACGTATCAAGGGTGAATCTTACATTATAATTCTATTGCCTACCAGCAGAAACATGATGAAATGAAAGCAAGTCAATCACAAATACAGAGAAAGGAAAACATCACCAGCTGCTTTAGATCAGGATCCAAAGAAACATGCTTGTCATATTAAAAACAACACCAATTAGGTACATCATAGCCCATAGGTTGAACATTCAATCTGAACATATCATATCTCAACCTATCTTACAATATACACAGAGAACTTGTCTCAAGAGGACAACACTTGCATTTCCCTGATATCTTATCAACAACCATTACAACGTTTTCTTCTGTGCTTTATAGCAAAGGATAAACCTAAGATCGACTGAGAAGGTAGGTGAAAATTAAATGTATCTTTAAACATAACCATGAAAGTAGGGCCGAAACCCATTCTGCTTGACATGCTGTATATTTAATCTCTGTCACATTCCTTGTAAGAGAATGATATGCTCCAGATTTGATCTTGACATTTTGGCTTGTTGTACTCCAGGTGTCGTGAACAGAAAGTAAAATAAACTGTATGGAAGGTCTATCTCATAAATGTCTGACTGTCTTTGAGCTGTAGTCTGGTGGGAAAACTCTTCAGGGGCGTTCTGCGTAATAAAAACAGTATGGATGCCTTGTACCTGACGAAGAAAAACATTTTGCCGAAGGAAACCCTGATATTACCTTTTTTCTACGCTCAGGATCCTTTGACTGATCCTCGGGGTCTGTAATCTGCTGATTTGCCTCTGAAAACATTGAATTAGGGCTCGAGATCTTTCATTAACATGCCCTAATCTCTCTTGATAGTACTGAATGACTCTGCCTTCTCATTTTTCTTCTGACAGTGGTAGCTCGTGCTTTTAATAGCGCTGAAATATTTTCACTAATCTCGAACCCTGTTCTTTGAATAAACGACCAGTCTTCACCTTTATGGGCCTTCTTCATTAATTGTACCGAAGTACAAAGCTTTCCTGCACCTCTCGGATGCTGCATAGGAAACTGGACGATCATGACGGCCATTTCTTTCAAATATCCCTGCAAAAGCATGAATACTGTGAAGAGAACCATGGATATGAATGACGGAGGTGGCGGGTGATGTAGATGGGAGAAATGGGCGTGCAATCAGTGACATGGCGGACGAACACGCTAAAAAATGGTGAAAAATGGCTCAGATAGGGTGTGCGGACGTTGCAGAATGAAAAATGCATGAGAAACATGTAAAATAAATCGGCTTTATGTAATGGACTAGGGAGAAGTACGGATGGAACATGTGGCATTGACGTGGCGGGACGGGGTGACGCGGCGGTCCCAGGGCGACGGAAAAGGTCAACCATGAACAAACGGATCTGGACCGTTGATCGCTGATAGATCAACGGCGGGGGATGTCGGGAGGTGGGGCCGCGGGTACGATGGACCGGGCTAAAAGGCGTGCGGCTTCAGAAGAGGACAGTCGTTGGATGGAGGGGCCAGGATCCAACGGCGATCGTGGATTCCGCTGCTCGGCTTTCGTCCAGGGAATAACACGCGAAAAAATGGTTTTCAGGAACAGTACCAGAGGATGCGTGGCAAAGGATGAATGGGATCGCTAGGTTTCGAAGAAAACCGCCAGCTACAGATGGGCAGTGCGGGAATTACCGGCGGGTTTGGGCGGATGACATGTGCAAGAGGGGTCCACCATTTCGGGCGCGCTCCGCGCCGTTGGATCGGATTTCCAATGGACGGTCGAGATCTGTTGGTCAAATCAAAACGTATTAAAACCCGAAAGTGCGCATTAAAAAAGGTTTTAAACGAAATTTCGCGCGGAGAAAGGTTGGAGGGGGTAAGCGCCTGGAGGGTTTAGCTCTAGGTTCCGGCGCCAGGACTTATGGGAAGAAAAGGAGCGCGGGGCTAAGGCTAAAGGGGCTTAGGCCTTATTATATGGTTTTTGCACATTTTAAAGCATCTTTAGGCCCGAGGGGAGGAACAATAGGGAAATGAAGGGTAGGGAAGGCCAAAACAGGGGCAAAAACAGGATTTAGAGGGGGTTTAGAGGGATAATGGGGGAATTAAAGGGGAGTTTGACAAAGGGAGAAGGGGAAGGTGATATTTTGCAAAATTATAAAGGGCAATAATGGGCCTTTTTTTGAGAAATAGATCAGCAAAGGAATTACATTTTAGACACAGTACAGAGAGACTCCAAGGAGGATGAATTTTCAGGGGAAAGGCAATCCTTGGAGGCTCCAGAACAATTCTATCCCCCAGCTTGCTTGTCAAGAATTTCATAGGGGGGCTAACACATACAACGGGCTCAGTATTGGGCCTTTCAATTTGAAGAGGGCCAGAAGCATGTGGAGGAGGAGGACCATCAAAGATCTCTTTCCCTGCTGCCTGACGTGATTCAGTATAATCTTTCAACCGTGTAACAATAGAAACAGACGTAGAACCCTTCATCATGAACACCTGAGAACCAAATGGGGTAGAGGAATGAGGTTGCTCTACCATCTGAGTCTATTAGATGGAAAAGGTTCTTTAAGAATAGTCATATTTCCCTGGGTGCCTTTGAGTAGTATACTTTCTTCGGCCCATCGAGGATAGTCCTTGGTGTAGTGCTCTTCGTCACAAATCAAACAAGGCTACTTCGGCTTACGCTATGATCCATCATCAGTATGAGATTTTGATGAATCTAGTTTCGGGGTATCGGCTTTGGCCTTACCTTTATCCTTATTTTTCTCCTTGGAAGTTTTATTCGCTGGATTGACCTGAATGGCATTGACTTCCATGGTTTTACCAAAATTCAGGGTAGGCTGAGAAGAAGCATCATTGGAAGGATTAGAATTTTTCTCCCCAGGATTTGAAGGGGAAAACTTCCGAGAAGTCTGAGACACTGAACCAATAATACCATCAATGCATGGGGTCCCTGGTGCTTTAGAAGTTCCAGGTCGAGGGGCATCAGGAAAGATATCATATAACGGTCTAGACTAAGAGTACACAAGATCAAGGTAATGGGCACAAGAAATGGCCTGTCATTCAATTACACATGCCCCCATATCTATGTCTTTAGTGATTTTATTAACAAAGGAGGTAGTGAGACAATCAATTAGAAGCTGACCAGGAATATCAAACTTAATCAAGTGACAACAACACCTCCATTCATGAATATGATTCGAGATGTGAGTAGCTCGGTCTTGTTTCAAGGATGTGAGGAGGTGTGTCCTGGTATCATAGCAAATCGGTAACTGAAAATGGGTAAGAAATTCCATGGCTAAAGAGTTTAAATCTTAAAAAATTCCACGAGATAATTCGATGTACCACTTTGCAGTGGCACTAGTAACAGTCCGTTGGAAAATACAGAGTCGAATAGAATTTTCAACCCAAGAGTTAGAGGAACACCGCAAGTGGTAAGTCATAACATGTGCTTGGGGGTCTTCCCTGGACTTTGCCTCAAACTCAGGACAATCACCAGGAATCTTAGTCAGAATTGGAGCCCAATACAGGTTATGAAGAATCGGATCGTTCGTTAACTTCGACACATCAGCAATTCCAATGTAGCAAGAAATGGTAATTGAGGATTAAAAGGCATTAGAGGCCTTCGATAAGAACCTATGTTAAAATTCCACCCAGTCTGAGAGAAATTCTACCCCCATATGTTTTCTCTTGGAGGATTACGACCATAGGGGTTATACGCTTGATAATTCAGCCTATACTTTGGTTGAGGACAAGGATATTGATTTTGAGCATACCACTGAGGTTCTTGCTGAGCAACGTATGGATTCTGTTGCAGAATGTAAGCATTGCCTTGAGGTTGATTATACACCAACTGGGATTGAATTTGAGGGTAATAAGTGAAACCTTGGGGCACAATATATACCGGTTGATATTGGCCTTGAGGAGGGTAATAAGTGCCTTGAGGTTGAGCAAGCGGACCCTATTGAGCAAGTGGACCTTGATGAGCAAGCAGACCCTATCGAGTAGGAACAACTTGTTGAAGCAGCTGTTGGGGTTGGGCAGGCTACCCCTGCGGAGAAGGTTGGCCTGGATACTGAGGGCCACCGAGTTGCCCTTGTGAAGGAGGTTGGCCCGATGGTTGCGATGTACCATGTTGTCTCTGATGACGAGGTTGACCCGGAGCAAGACCGTAGGGTTGTCCTTGTTGTACAAAGTTTTGTCCATACTGAACGTACATATGTTGCTATTATGCAAGATTTTTTCCCTATGGTTGATATATTTTCCCCCCAGGAACATAATATGCTCCTGGTTGATACTGATACTAAGGTTGACTAGAAGGACTGTAAGGTTGCTGGACCAAAGATTGGCCCTAGACGGGTTGGCATTATGGACCATAAGGTTTTCCCTATTGGATCAAAGGTTCTCCCGATGGGGGTTGTCCTTGTAGACTAGAGGGTTTTCCTTGTATCACTGGCCCTTGATGAGGGATGGTCTGATAAGGATCAACTGAAGGTAGATAAGCATCCTGACTTGGATCAACATGAGGCAAATAAACAAGGTTGTCGTAGACATCATAGTGATGTGGAGGATTAACATGAGCTTGGGGATGCTAAGAACCCTAAGAGTTTTGTTGTTGATCATCCGTAGAGGGAACATATCGTCGGTGAATATCCAACATGTGTTCATCGAAAGTATAAGTGGAAATCATGGGTGCAGAAGCAGATTGGGTTTCCACTGCATGATTTTGTGATCCACTCGCAGAAGGCCTAACCGGGAACGTAGGATTAATGGAGATGGACCCAATAAAAACATAAGATCTAGACAACTGGTGCACAACAACCGGCGCAGACGAAGCCACACAAACAATAGGTTGGACTGGAGCAGATGTAACAACGATCGATGAACTAGGTGTCGACGGTGACAGTCCTAATGAAGGAAGGACTGAACTCCTTGGAGGAGTCGAAGTACTAGAGAATGCTATGGATGCAACACCAGAAATAATCTGACTCAAATTCTGATAACTGGGTGGAAGTGACACCAATGGAGGGGAAAAATGATCAGAGACATATAGAAGATCTTCAGGGGAAATATAGTATTTTCCTGTGGAGACAGGCATTTCTTCACTGCCGACAGGACTCGAAGAATCCATGTCTGACAAAGTTGTAAGATCTTCAAAAATAATACAAGGGCTAGGAGGTAAAGCACCAGCTAAAAATTTTGATCTTGAATTAAGAGGGGGAAATTCTCCATCATCCCTGAAACTAGACCAAGCACCCAGAGGAGGCCAATTGAACTCAACTATCTCTTCAGGGGGAGATCGGGTAGCAAGAGGCAATACGGTTAGGAGGATAGGCTTTGAAAACTCAGAAGACCTAGTGGACTGAGGGATTTCAAAAGAAACTTCAGGAAAATAACTACCACTAGGCGGCAGTGAAGAAGACGACGAAACTGGAAGTTCCACCACTTTGACAGTATTTAAAAATAGGAAGGAAAACGAGATAGTCGATCGAGGGCTTCAAGATCAAATTCTAAGGAAAAACAAAAACAAGCTAATTTTTTATGCAGATAAATCCTCTCTGGGGACAAATACGATCCCTCTAGCCCTAGAGTGGGTCTAGTAAAAAAGGGACAAGCTAGAGTGAAGGTTACTAATTAATGAATGAAAAAAATGAGGTAGATCAACCTACCTAGAGTCCAACGCTGTTGTCGTAGCTGTAGTGGTGGTGGCCTCCTGAATCCTATCTCGACAGGTCACGATCCTTCCGCAACGATGCTTGGATACCTTCACAAAGATTAGCAAAAAAAAACAACATACGAAACAATGATCGCATTCATAATTACTAACCAGTCAAGGAGGGTTAAGCACATTGCATCAAATAAAACACATTGACGCAATATGGGAACTAGACAATAGTCTTGTATATGTATTAATAGAAGAAAGAGTTACAACCGGAGCCTTGAAGTCGTAGCCTCCTTTAGCGGGGTTCAATCGAAGCGTGTCTCAATGGATCGTCAGGGAATTCGAAAGACACAAGTCTAAGCTCTCTCATTGAGGGTCTCTTCCGTTCTATCTTTTCTAACCAAATGTACAGAAATCTCTTCATTGTTTCAACTATATTATGTTCATTTCAGCTAGCACATCAATGGAAGATGGATGTACTTACAGAGGGAGAGGAGGATTTTGGTATCCTTAAAATAGTGGAAGGGAGGCCTTATCCCTTGGGAGGTTTCCCAAAAAGGTGGAAACAAGAGGCAAAAGGAGGAAGGTTGTGGTTATTCAGTCGAACCACTCCAGATGACTCGCCCATGAAGTTTGTTATAATGGAAAATTCACCTCTATTTTTAAAAGAAATTCCATAAACAGGTTGGTGCAAGTAGCTAATTGGGACAAAGTGCCAATGGGCGTGGGGCCCAGAGTTAATTTCCTGATTGGCGCAAGATCATAGCGGTCTATTAGCACCAAGGCAAAAATAGGTGTTTTTGATGGTCTGTTCAAGAAATTTTCAACAGAAGGAATGTTGTGCTCATGGAAAGGGATGCAATGGCGGTATTTTCAAGGCATGACACTTTATTTTGGTCATAGAAATGAGCCTCCAATGTTCGGGATGGGGATTGCAAGGACAGTGACAAAATGTTGTGTAACAATTGGTTCAATAGATAAAAATTGTACTGGATTTCATGTATCTCTAATACAATATTTGGCCCTAAAAATCCTACCCAAAAAACTATAGTTTGTTTCGTTTTGGTAAATATTTATAGAATACAAATATAATGATCAAAGAGAAAGTTATGAGTATTTTCCACGGGACACCTATTTGAGACTGAATTTTGGAGCATACAAAAACCCTATATTTCTTGGATCATATATCTAAAAATGTAGAAAAAAAGGGTTTGAAATTGTAACCATATGTTAATCAACATCTCGGGTCCATGTGGTAGCAATTTCAGCATATGAAGCTTCAAATAAAAAATGTTATAGCAAAAATTCCACAATGGCTCATTTGAAGCAACAAAACCCTAGGATCAAGAGCTCTGATACAAAATGTTATATATCTAGATCAAAATAGCACAAAAATATTAGAAAATATAGATCAATATTGACAAAATAATAAGTTACTTTGAGAGGGAACCTCCCTTTACATCACATAAATGAAAAATTCTTGGATGATTCAAATGAAAAAAACTCCTGTGTATATATAGGAGTTGAAAAGGTCAAAATATAATCAGGGCCTACACAGCAATAAAAATGTAAGGGCTCAACAATAACACTAGTAGGCGTGTATGGGGAACAACACTAACAATATGGGGGCTACACTAGTATATGGACCTGGCGTATTATTAGAATATTCAAGCAAAATATTGGAAGAAAATTTCTTACGTTTAGAATTACAAGTTAGTGATATGGGTATTTTGCATTCTTATTATTTAAAAAATAGGTGTATTAAATGGGGTTCATTACAGGTAGGTGTTGTGTTATGGAATTGTCATATTTTTACCTCCACTTTTCCCTATTTTTAATCCCTTTTCACTCACCTATCACCTTGTATTAGATTTGTTTTTAGTGCTTTTGTGAAATATTTAGACCTAAAGTGTTTTCCATTGCATTCCCTTAGTATTTTGTGTGAAAGACATATTTTTTCATTTATACTTGGAAAATGGGTTAGTTTTTTTATTGTTTTAAAACTAGTTCTATTTTTTACAATTAATTATTGTAACTTTGATTGATACTACTCTTGGAAATGAAAATATGTAGAGTGGATACTTTAGATTTTGTGACAAACCCAATCATGTGTTTCTCTCATACATATATGTAAATATTTGGAAGAAAAAATGGCCTGAGTCAAGGGACATAAATTCCAGACCTGGGGAGGTTCCTTCCTGGGGATGGTGTAATTTTTCTTGAGGCTGGAAAATTTAAATTGTTTGGATAGCTCCAAAGACCAATTGGTGGAATTTTAATGGTTAGGTGTTTTCAGAAATTATGGAGCTGTGACAGAAAATAGGATACAATCCTTTCTTGGGTTATTGAACAATGAAGTGAGGAAAAAATAATTAAAAAGATTAATGGATGGACCACCAACAGATGGGATGTACAAGCCACCCACTACAAAAAATTAAAAATTTCATTTAACAAACTAGTAATAAACAGACAGGTGGAAAAATTCTATTAACTAACAAGTCTTTGTTGGAAATTTTATTGTCTAAATTTTTCCTAAAGAAAATACAAATCAGTTCGAATTTGAGATAACATAGTTGGGGGGCCAGTTGATGAACATCAGTGAGCTAGTTTTTGGGTGGAAAAAAAAAATAAAAAATTTCTGGCTAGCAGAGTCGGGATGATAATATTCCATGTGTAGAGAGTTTTCGTCTATTGTGTAATGCTTTGGTTTTGGTTTTGGAGTTACTAAGGCTGGGTGGAACCAGAGAGCCTTTGTGCACTGGTAGATTGTAGCGCAATCAAAAGAAAGAGGTGGTAGAATCAGTGGTTCCTGGTTCACTGGTGGCTGTGTTCAAATCCCTGAGCATTGGACCCCTTAGACCCTATAATCTAGCTCAAGGGTGATAGCTGTAAGTAAGCATTGGCTACAGAAGTATACAATTTGGTGGAGAGCCTGTGTCCCTGATTTAGTTTCGCAAGATCAGTGAGATAAGCATTTTCTTCATGTAATTAAATTGCATTGGAAAAATCTTACTTCTCTATTTGAAATTGTGGTGTTAACGCTTGGGAAATTCTTGATATATATATATATATATATATATATATATATATATATATATATATATATATATATATATATATATATACATGTGTAAGTATTATTATCGGGACATACGAAAGGTGCTAGAATAAAGCTCGTATTAGCTCTAAATATGATTCACACAAGGGAAATTTCTATTGTTTTGTGACTGAAATTTATCATGTAAATAAGTATTCTAACATTGCTTGTACTTATTAGTAGTGTCAATAAGAAGATCCCTTGGCCTTAATTAGGTGTTTAAATCACATGAATAGTTTATTCTAGTCCTTAATTCCATTACGAATGTTCTTGTGTTTCTTTGAGGTCAATGTAAATATCTTACCAGCTGAGTAAGTTGTGTGAAGCTCATATCCTTCCTGAATTTGAAGGGAGTGTTAGGTCATTTTCTGTTAGCATTGGTTTTCATCGACACCACCACCAAATTAAAATATGGATATATTCATACAAATATGTGGATAATCGATATTGTTATCATAATGACTAACAATTTTGATTACCCTTGAAATCACTAGCCAAATTTAATATGTATATATATTCACACATAAATAGTAAAATTTCCATGGTTAGTAAGCATTGCGTTTCGTCGACATGACTAGCCAAACTCAGAATATGTTCACCTATATATATATATATATATATATATATATATATATATATATATATATATATATATATATATATATATATATATAAGCATAGGGTAATATGGTTTAGTACATAGTGTGAGCACTACATCTCCATAAAAATGTGATAGGTGAGAAATAATACCACCAGTTCTAACTGTGGGTTACTCCTTGTCATACAGACCTATATGTGATTCAAGTTGGTCATATTTGATTTAGGGTCTAATATCACTAACCACTATGCCATTAATTACATAAGGACACCTGGTGGTTTTTGGACTATATTGACATTGTTGTTCACACTCCAGGGCAAGAGACTATTATGGAATATGGGAGTGTATTTCTCCCAATACCAAACAATTAAATTCGTTCTCTAGAACCTGAATACCATCGTGGTTGGTGGGACATGTGGAGCATAGGATCATTTTCTTTGACCTTCTTGGTGTGATGGCATTGATGATGCTATGTGGGATGTAGTTGGAGTAGCACCATGAATTATGTGGCACATATCATCCTGTAACATTAGAAGTTTCCACTAGTGGCATCAAAGATCATAGGTTCGAGAGCCATATTTCCTACTAACTGAAACAATAATCAAGGCAAACTCAACTTAAAGGACGTAGGTCCATTGACTATAGACGCCATTAATGTAATTTTTATAGATTAGTAGTTTATGTATATTCAGGGAAGATAACCAAATCCTACGCCCTCGAAAGGTCAGGTAGTTTTTCTCATTTTATAGGATGGGGTTAGAAGGGAATTTATATGTTATATGGATATATGAGTATATGTTCATGAACCTTTATGAATTATGTGTAGTGTCAATACTGTAATATATATAAATATGTGTGTCTACATGACCTGTAATTTAGAGTCAGAATTATGCCATATGTGTGTGTGTGTGTGTGTGTGTGTGTTTATGTATATCTGAGTGTGCATTTTTCATGAGTAGTCAGATCTCTAAAGAGGGTGAATGGTCAATTGATAGTTGATGAGAATAGATCGTGAACATTGAAATCAAGTACTAGTCATGTGAAAATGTTGTGACCATAATGTCGACAGGAAAACCATGGCAACATCTAGAGGGAAAATTGATCACAATTCGATGCATAGTGGTGGTTGTGTTTTGTCGATAGGGAAATAAATTACGTGACTATCCAATGTGATCAGGATGGGACTAAATATGGATGAGTTCGACCCATCTAATCCATTGATGTCTAGGAGTCGATATGCCAACTTTCCATTTCATGGTTGTGAGTGAAAGTACAATCATTGAGGTCAACATGTATTTTGTGAAATGGGTATTGAAAGGTTTCCACATATCCAACATCGATACAAATGAAAAGTTCCACATCAGCGGAAGGCTTGCTCACTAGATACACTCTAAGACACATGACTATTAAATTTGAGCCCCAATGAATGAGACTTGGTGGTAATTAAATATAAATAAATATACATATGGAATTGTATGGCAGATATATGTAAACTATTCCCACCCAGGTATAATAATTTTTACATCCTAACCTATCGACCAAAACTTAATGACCATCATAATACATTTAAACACACACACACATATATTCCTAGTCAATGTGATTGTAACTAGAATTTCAAGGCAGGTCAAATTAAAAGGGTGTCGACTAGAGGAGATAGGAGGGTGAAAATTTATAATTAATTTATCCATGGATAGTTCCTACATATGTTTGAAACATATATATTATATACTTGTATATATAAAAGTGTAAGTCCAATTTTTCATAATCACAAGATGTCAACTTATATATATATATATATATATATAGTCATGCAGGTAGTAACTCCACGAATGAAACTATTATTTTTCATCAAGATAAAGCTTGGATATATACAAGGAGAGAGATACAATTGGGTTTCATCTCCCAATGTCTCTTTGTCTTCCAGTTTCCTTTATTTTTATATTTAAAATATTTACATAGGTTTTCCTAATCCCAAATATTTAGAGTCAAAATTACCCCCCCCCCCTACCCTTCATCTTAGGGGTTGTTGGTGATTCCAAGCATCATTCTAAATCTTTTAAACTTTTCCCTTCCAAGAACTTTGGTGAAGATGTGTGCCATATGCACATTTATGGAACAATGTCATATGTGGATTGTCTTGGCCTCAACATGATGTTGAATTGGATGATATTTTGTATTGATGTGCTTCATTCAATCATGGAATTTTGGCTTGTTGGCCAACTAGATTGCAGAAGTGCTATCAATCATAAGAGGATTTGAATGTGCTTCTTTCTCCTGCAAATATTCCAGAATTTTCCTGAGCCACTCAATTTTCTTTGTTGCTTCAATTGATTCCACATATTATGCCGCAGTTGTGGAATCTGTTAGAAATGATTGTTCACATGAACTCTAGGAGATAACTCCTGATCCAAGACTTATAACATATCCCGAAGTAGCTACCCCTCTTTATTTATCTCCATTGGAATTTGAATCAAAGAATCCAATCAAACTGAAGACACCCACCTATGTATACTTGAGTCCAAAGTTATGAGTTCCTTACAAGTACTCTAGAATTATTTTTGCAGTAGACCAATGACACTAACAAGGATTTTGCATAAACCTAGAGAGGATTCCAACAACAACTGAAATGTATGGTATGGTAGTAGTCAGGTATTTGAGACTTCCTACAAGATATATATACTTTGTTTCATCCTGAAACTATTTTCCTTTAGTGGATTTGAACATTAAATTATATTCCATTATAGTCAAAGGATTGCACTTGGTTATGGTAAACATGCTCAACATATCTCTAATGTACTTCTTCTAAGAGAGGAATATAAAATTCAGATGTTGGGTTACTGCAATACGAATATAGTAGTGAACATAGCCATAATATGTCATTTGAAAACATTTCCTCAGTTCTTTATTTGTGGATGCAATGTAGTTCTCATTGCTCCCTGCCATCAAAAGATCGTCTGCATACATCGCAAGATATACTACTATTTTTCCAAATTTCTTGACAAACAAAGTTGCATCATCAAGATCACAATGTTTGAAATTGAGTTTCAAAATATGTTGAGTTAATTTCTCGTACTAGGTTCATGATGCTTGCTTGAGACCATGAAAGGATTTTACAAGCTTGCATACTTTTTGTTCCTGGTCCTTTATAGCAAATCCTTTTGTTTGGGACATAAAAATAGTCTCTTTCAGATATCCTTTCAAGAAAGAAGTTTTTACATCCATTTTATGGAATCTCCAACCATTCTGAGATGCCAAGGAAAACAGTGTCCGGATGGTAGCCCATTTTTTTGAGGGGGGAAATTTCTCCTCATAATCAAACACTTGATTGTATGAAAAACCTTTTGCCACAATCCTCGCTTTATGCTTGTCAAGTGAGCCATCTGATTTGTACTTGTTCTTGAAGATGCACTAGGAACCTATTGGTTTGGTTCCAAATTAAGGATCAACCAAATTCCACGTGACACTCTTTATCAAAGCATCATATTCTTTATTCATCACTTCTTTCCATGCATCGTGGGAAGAATTTTTTTTGAAGGAAGTTGATTTCAAATGTGTAGACAAATTTAGTTAAAAATAATAAGAAACATCCATATTAATAGGTGAATTAGGATTTTCCACATCACCTCCATTCTGTCTGATTGGGCTTATTGTTCCTGTCTTTCCAACCTCATCAGGATAAACACTTTCAAGTGTCTTTGTCATCCATTTTTGAGGACCTTTATAAGATGGCTTAGGCTTCTCAGTTGACTGAGATGGGTCTGAATCAAGATTTAGCCTCCCAATTTTTTCAATCACATCACTCAAAGTGCCATCTTGATTAGTGGTTGGAGCTTCATGAGGGGGAGAGAGTGCTAGAGAGTGCTTCAGAAAGAGATTCCATAGATTGATCCAATATAAGGATACCCCCTTCAAGATGTGGAATATCATTATCAAACTCTTGAAAATACTTTGCATGTTCAAATCTATCCAAGCGACCAAGTTGTAGCTCAACAACATTGTAATTTTTGGAATATTCAAGAAATATCCTGTCTCTAAATATTATAAACTTTTTATTCAATTCATCATAGAGATGGTGTGCTTTGGAGGTATTTGAATACCCCAATAATATACATTTGCGACTCGTTGCACTGAGTTTTTTTCTCTATTCCTTAGGTATCAAGGCATAACAGGTGGACCCAAAAACCTTGAGGTGCCTCACCAAAGGAATGTTGCCATACCACAATTCATAAGGAGTCTTTTTTTTATAGCATGAGATGGACACCTATTATTTATATAGATAGCACATAGAATTTCATCATCCCAAAACATCAGCTTAACATTTTTGAAAAACATCATCGAGCGTACCATATTTAAGATTGTCATGTTCATTATTTCAACTACTTCATTCTGTTGGGGATTATAAGGCACGATTGTTTGATGTTGGATCCCATGATGGAGAAGATAGTTTTAAAATTAATTTGAAGTTTATTTTTTTCCATTATCAATAAGAATAGAGACAATATGAGATTGTACATCATTTTCAATCCATGCATGAAATTTCTTGAATGTTTCAAAAGATTCATATTTGTTCTTCAATAAATAAACCCAATAGATTCTGGTGTATTCATAAATAAATGTAATCATATATTTATTACCATTTGCAGAAGGAACAGACATTGGGTCACATAAATCATATTGAATTAGTTCAATTTTTCTATGTGCTATGGACTAAGAATCATGGAAAGGTTGTTTGCTATGCTTTCCTAAGATAGAAGCATCACATTGCTTAAGTTTCCTAGGAATTGTAGGGAAACTAGTAACACCATTTTTATTTAACAAATGAAGGTTGTCATAGTTCAAGTGTCCAAATATAGGACACAATAAAATACTTTATGGAAGTGTACCTTCATCATAGTGAGAATTGTATGAATTTTTTTTTGCATGAGAAAAGTTTCCATGAAGCTTCAGAAGTCTTTCTTCTTCTATCCCATTCATGAAAAGTGAGTGGTCTAATGGTTTTTTTACCTCAACCTTTCCATAAAATATATGAATGGAGTGTCCTTGATGGTAGATGTAGACCAAAGACAACAAGTTTCTCCACAACTCCGAGAGGTATAGAACATCATATAAAATGAATTCTATAAGTTCGGGAAATTTGAGCCTGATGGCTTGAGTTTTGACTTGTATGAAAAGTATACTTCTCCATCAACATTATCAGTGAATTATTCAAAGAAATATATTTTGAAATTCATGTGGCAATTTTCTCCTGAATTAGGAAACCAAACATCTTTCCATGAAGAAAGTGAAACACTGAATAAGTCTTCAATTACTCCCATGTTTCAATGTGGCACAACATAATGAGCGTACTCAAGTGATTTTCCTTTCCATTTACCAAGTGTTTTACCTTTTTCTTCATTTATTTCTTGATCTATCTTGTTTGAAGGAAAATTACATGTGGAAGCATCATGTCCATTTTTATTGGATCATATACAATGAAGTGTTCAAATTGTGGTGTTAGCATTGATGTCAACAGGTTCATAGTGTTTCTTTTCATATGCATGTGTGATGAGTGCTTGGTTGTGTTTGTTTAGGTTTATGGCCTTGTTAGTTGGAAATGAAGTCAACATACTTATGACTAGACCTATTGCAGGTGATTTGGAGGCTGAGTAGAGATGGATTCTGTTGAATTTCCATGACCTTGGATCTAGGTTAGAGTCTTAAATCAATGACACTAACAAAACAATAATCTCAACCATAAACTACTTTTCACACTGGAAAATATAAAGCAATAAATAATATATGCACAATATACACAGTTTTAAAAAAAATTGTACAATAATGTACAATCCCCAATATTAGTTATATAAAACCAAATCTAAATAATACAACAATCTATGGTATAAAATATACAATGTAAAACTTGGTTGCAACTCTTATTTTTTGTATCTTGTCATGTCGGTCCTTCACACCCATACTTCTCACTAACAGTGCCTTAGTCCATCAAGGTGACTACACATCGAGGGCTACCACCTAACACTGTTGAAAATCCTTCTATAGAGTGTACATGGGTTGATCTAATCTACTCTTTAGGTAGGCCTAATCCCAAGCTCCAATATTCCATGCTAGAAATAAATTTTTTCCATCAAAGTTTTGCACTTCAGCACCAATATTCAGCCAACCTTCAACTACTCTTTGTCCTTGAAGATAGCTCATATAGGGCTACTTTGGGTATCCAACATGTAACCCTCCTACAATCCTATGGCAGCCAACCTTGTCACTGCTCAATCGGCTCCTAATATGACATTTCACCACCTCAGAATGTCATATACATGGCATCAACAGGTTGCTCTATAAATCTGATCCATCACTAGTCATCAACTTCACCCAATACAAATCCAAGTGTTGATGTCCCTCCTTATTGTAATTTTTAACGTTGCACCCCTGGTTAGGGAACAAAAAGTTTCCCTCAACCTCCATGTAGCTCAGCAACTAGCCTCCAATCTAAATACGACCCACCCTTGACAGATTCCTCTTTCCTTATAGGGCTTCTAACCACCCTGAACGTAGCTCCTATAGACTCCACTTGCTGGATATGGACTGTGGCCTATCCCAACAATGGACTACAGTTACTGTCACCTCCAAACATTCTGCAATATTTTCCTCCAAACAACAGCAACACTCCTCCTTGTTGCGACCTCTTCTTCCCAGCACACCGAGCCCAAGAAAAACACTACAATACACCCAAATAGCCCAAAATTTCCCACGGTGTCACCTAAAACAATCACAGAAACCCACGCTGATCTTCAGGCCTCTTCACACTACTCCTTTGAATCTTCTAGCTGCGGCTTCTTCCAAAAAAATTTCAGAGCTACTCCTTCATTGTATTTCTCAAAAATGGATATCTAAACAAGGATCATACACCTTTAATTTATAGAGTTTAAGTATCCACAAATTTTATTAAAGTGGCACACCTATTAGCACCCTTTTACACCAAGCCTAAATGACTTGGTAACCAATAATTACCTTGTCAAATTCAAAAAAATGTTTCTCTCTCATGAAAACTAGGATTCAGACGATTTTCAATGCGTTGGAATTGTATCACAAAGAACTATCACCCTCATCCATCACATGTCTTGTATTCATCATGGTTTTGGCCCAAATCATGATGGGTGAAAAACCACTCCCTTTTTTTCCAAGCTCACAAGTTTCCCTTGTGGCACTTTGTCCTCCAAACCCAAAACCCTATGGCTTGGAGTACCTCACAAGATATACAAATCAAGACTCCCTCTTAGTGAGGGAGGTACTTCCAAGACTAGTAAGTGCTTCATATTTGTCATCGTTGCTCACAACACTTTCCAAAATCTTGGTGCTCACAATCACAGCAATCCCTGTATGGGGAACTACACCCTACTCGGAAGTTTCGTTGTCACTAGAAGCCTACTGCTTGTTTTTTTCTCTTATATCACTTTCCAGTCTCGCCATGACTCTTTCTTGCTCAATGTGGAAGCACCATTACTGCCCACTGACCATGCACTCTTCTTGGGTTGTAGAGTCTCCCTCTAAATTTTCAAGATCCATCTATAACTTGACTCCCTCTAAGCCTCTAAAACCTGGAATTTCTCTGAAAAGTGTACCTTCTTTTTGGGAACATGTGCCTTTTCCTTTGAAGCCTGCACCTACTTCTGCTTCTCTAGAACCTGTACATATCCATGCTTGTTTCCATCATCCTCAGTCTTTCCCGTCAACCTGTAGAGACCATGCTCCCTGAATCCAAGCACAAACCCAACAATCTTAGAGCCTCTAGGCCTGAGTCTTGCCTTACCATCCTGGAATAAGACCTCAAACCCCTTCCTCTCCATCATCGAGATGAGAATCACACTATATCTGAGTCTTGGTATAAACAATACATCCTAGACCCATATCACATGTCTTGTCTCCATCCTAAATGGTACCACACCCAATCCTTGGATCTCCAACTAACTCTTGTCACCCAACACCATGTGAATCTTCGAGTCCCATTTAGCTATAGTCTCAAAAACCTCCTATGGCCCTGTCATATACTTCGTCACACCACTGTCCACGTACCATCCATCCTCTTGAATAGTACCCTGTGATAAATGAGAAATCATAGCAAAGTCCCCCTTTACCAATATCCTGGCGAGATCATCCATATTTGCTGAAGTGGAAACTCTGGTGACCTGCTTTCCTTTCCTTGTCTTCTCATCATCTCGTTTCTTCAACAGATAACTCGATGAAAAATTACCCATCTCGTCATAGTTGAAACACTTGATTTTACTCAAGTCCTTCTTCGGCTTACCCCTCATTATCAATGCAAGAGCCCTGTCATCATCTTCCTTCCTTGATAGATGAAGATACTCATCTCGCAATTCTTCCAGAATGAAATCGTCCCACAGTCTATTCTAGTCTCGCAGCTTTTCCCTGGCAACGATTCCTTTGATGAAGGGCTTCCATTCCTTGGTGAACCCTTTCAAGGCAATCCTTACCATTTCTACATCTAAAACTTTGATACCGACTTTATCAAGCTCATCTCAGACCTGAGACAACCTCGTCAGATACAAAGTCGTTCCTTCACCCTTCAACATCTTGGTGGACTTAAAATTATCCTGTAATACCAATACCTGGTTCACGTCCTTATTTTGGAACAATTTTTGAAGAGGCACCACATCTCATGTGCATTATTATTCTTAGATAAATGAGGTATTAAGTAATCCCCCACACTATAAAGGATGATCAACCTCGCTTTCATATCGAAATTTTTCCATATGTCTAGTTCCTTAGAGTCAGTTGGCTACTTGACCTCTTTCGCGGAAAACTCCCAGATTCTGTTGACCCTCAAAACCAAATTTATCCTTTCCTTCCAAGAGTATAGTTGGAAACCCCTTGCAACCTATCCTCATACTGAGACTTTCCCGTAATTTCGACCATGTAGTGACTCCTTTATTGACAATGTGACCAACTCCCTCTCAAGTTGTACTTCGTTGTGAAAAATTTGATTTACTGACTTCCAAAGTAGCTAAGACACGCTCAAATACCATGTTAAATTTCCACGACCTTGGATATAGGTTAGAGTATTAAATAAGTGATTCTACCAAAACAAGAATCTCAACCATAAACTACTTTTCACAGTGCAAAATAAAGCAGTAAATCACATATGCAAAATATACACAGTTTCAAACAAATTGTACAATAGTGTACAATCCCAAATCTCCATTATATTAAAAAAAATATAAATAATACAACATTCTATGGTATACAAGATACAATGTCAAACTTGGTTTTAGCTCTTCTATGTCAGATCTTTTCCTGTCGGTCCTTCGCACTCGTACTGGTCACTAGTAGTGCCTTAGCCCATCAAGGCCACTACACATTGAGACTCCAGGAGGGCTGCCACCTAACACTATTGCACATCCTTATGTAGAGAATTAGGGGAATTTTGAGGTCTAAAATGGGCCTTATAAGGAAATTATAAAACAATAGTGGGAATAATAAAATAATATTAGATTACATCATCAAATTTTAGAGGGAACAAAGATAAGAAAAAATCAACTCGTATTTTCCACTTATCTATCGACAGGTTTACTCACATTTCGATTGGAAACAATCATTAGATGAAAAATTATATTCATCATCGAAGGAGTATCCATGTTTCATACTTTCGATTGATCTTGATACATGAAAAAATAAAAATACATGAAAAATGTGATTGCAATCACGCTTTTTCATGTATTTCTCATTTTTCTTGTAGCAAGCTCCATCGAAAGTATGCAACATGGGTACTCCTTGTATGAGGAATTAAATTTTGCATCCAACAATTACTCCCATTCGAAATTTGAGTAAAACCTTAGGGAGATAAGTTGAAAATACAAGTTGAAAAAGTAGTTTTATTATTTTATTATTATTTAATCTTTTTATTTTTTTACTCCAAAAATGGTGAATCATCCCCCATGGTTGACATCATCATATTGAATCCTATTGGTTCTTATAAATTTTATTTTGGTTGTAAATTTTTCTTAGGAGGCCCATTTTTGACCTAAAAATTCCCCTAATTGTGTACTTGGGTTGATCCAATCTACTCTCTGGGTAGGCCTAATCTCGAGCTCCAATATGCTAGGCTAGCAACATCTTTTGTACATCAAAGTGTTGCACTTTGGCACCAAACTTCACCCAACCTTCAACTGCTCTTTTTACTTCAAGATAGCTCGTCTAGGGCTACTTTAGGTAGCCAACACGCTGCCCTCCAACAGTCCTATGGCACCCAATCTTCTCACTACTAAATCGACTCCTAATATGAAACTTCACCACCTCGAAATGTCATATACATCGCACCAACAGGTTTCTCAAGAAATTCGATCCATCAATGATCATCAACTTGACCCGATACACTTCAGAGTGTTGTTGTTCCTCCTTACTATAATATTGAATGTTGCACCCCTAGTTAGGGCACACAACGCAGCCCTGAACCTCCACGCATCTCAGAAAATAGATTCTAATATGACTGTGTTCCACCCTTGGGAGACTCCTCCTACCTTATAGGGTTGTATCCACCCTAAAAGCAGCTCCTATAGGCTCCACTTGCTAGCTATAGTCTGCGTCCAAGCCCAACAGTGTAGTCTGGTTTCTATCACCTCCAAGAAATCCGCAATACTATCTTCCAAACAACATCAACACTCCTCCTTGTTGTGGCCTCTTCTACCCAACACATCAAGATGAAGAAAAACACTACAATATGCCTAAAAAATCCATAATTTCCCACATTGTCACCTAAAGAAATCACAGAAACACATGATGATCTTTAGGCCTCCTCACACTGCTCCTTTGACTCTTCTAGCTATGATTTCTTCCACAAAAACTTCAGAGCTACTCCTTGAGTGTATTTATCACAAATGGATGGCTAAAAAAGGACCAAACACCTTTAATTTATATACTCTAAGTCTCCAAGAATTTTATTGAAGTGAGACATCTATTGGCATCCTTTTACACCAAGCCTACATGACTTGGTAACCAATAATTACCTTGTCAACTTCAAAACGCTATTTCTCTCTAACGATAACTCATATTTGGATGATTCTTCATGTGTTTGAATTGTATCACCAAGCACTACCATCCTCATCCATCACATGTCGTGTCTTTGTCACAGTTTTGGCCCAAATCAGGATGGGTGAAAAATCCCTCTCTTGGGTTCCAAGCGCACAAGCTTCCCTTTTGGCAATTTGACCTCCAAACCCTGAACCTGGCTTGGAGTACCTCCCAAGCTATAAAAATCAACAAATTCAATATGTGTGATTGGATAAAGGTTTTCATGTTGTGTTTATTGGAGGATTTTTTGTTGCAGGTGGTAATTGGAGTGCTGCTATAGGTGTTTCATATGTCTCTATATGTCTTGGAGACATTGGATATGCTGCTACATGTGTTGAGTTGTGGTTTTTTTTGTTGGAGGTTCCTTTATTAGTGTCATAGGCAGTTGTATCACATGATGCTATTGTCTCAGAAGTTGGAGATGCTAATACATGAGTTAAATATGTTATTGTAGGTGTTGGAGGTGTTTGGACATGTTGTGGTTGCTGCTTGAGGAACTAGAGTTGTTGATCTTGGTGTTAAGGTTGGTAGACTAGGTTCTGCATGTCACTGAATTGTTCTTGGCCTATTTCATTAGTTGAAAAATTATTACAGAGGCTTGTAGGTGTGTTTAGAAGATGAGGAAGGTGCCCCTAAATTCTGGCAGTGATCTAGGTTGAATTGATTTGATTTTTCTTCATGCTCTTCCCCAGTCGCATGGATGATGGGTCATCAATGCGACTGAAAATATATTATCACTGGGAGACAAACCTATGCATGCGACCAGTCGAATTCAAACAGTATTTTACATGAAATCAGATTCCTCATATAGCTCAGCTAATTTTTTTATTTTGGTGTTGTTCTTGATCAAAAATTTTCGGCATATGGTCGAAAAGTTTTTGGGGCCTCTAGAAGTTGATCAAGGTTGAAAATATCAAAAGGAAAGTGTAGTTAGTGGTCTGTTCAAGCCAATGATTTGAATCCATATCAACTCAAGCATATGAACATTATTGTTGAGCTCCGTAGTTCTTGGTAACTATTGCGCTGAGAATATTAGTTCATCCATATATTAGAGAAATATTAATGATAGTATGGTTGATTTTCCTAGTGTGTTGAGTGAGAGTGAGCTTGGAGAAGAGACTACAAGTTTTGTGAGTTGTATATGCATATTTTCTAAGATATTTTGCAGTTAAAGTTTATTTTAGCTGTTATATTTATGCAATGAGTGAGGTTTTGAAGTGTGGATTGGAGTAGTGTTAAGAGGATTTTTTTGCAAAGTGTGTGGAGATTTTGTGTGGAAGTTTTGATTTCGACTAGTGCTACAAATTTGTTATTTGATTGTGCTTTGATGATACATTGTAATAGTACTCATGTTGAGTAGTTCTCAGTTCCAGTCTGAAACATTTTGAAAAGAGAATCACATAGAGGAGTGGATTTGGAGGACTCCAGCGAAATAAATATAAGTGATAATTTTTATAAATCAAATGGCGTTTGGACAGTTTGAAAGAAATTGGGAATGGTTCATTGGTCGTGGTGGCTTCCATCATATCAGGTTTTGTAGATTCGATTGATAGTTCTGGAGTAACTGGGCTAGGATTTTTTTATCGTGGTGGCCTTTAGTAGATGGTAGTCCATAGATCCGCATGATAAGTAGTATCCATTTGATAGTAGCCATGTCTATATCTCTATGCAAAGAATTGTTTAACATAATAGAATTCGAGCATCACAACAAAAGCGGGTGGTTTTTTTCCCTAGAGAGGGTTTTCCACCAAACACACTTGTGTCCATTATGTTGATTGCATTTATGGTTGCATGTGTATTTCTGATGCTCTGATATATGGTTTTGTGTTTCACTTTGTGCATGGTAAAATAATAATAATTTGGATAAAAAATATTAAAAGTGGCATCACTAGTGATTCGCCACCCCCCCCCCCCCTAGTAGTGATATAGTTTCCAAAAATTGGTATTAGAGTGGGGCTCTCAAGTGCAAATTTATCGCTAGAGAGTGGATCTTGGAATTTTTTATAGAATTTTTTTTTTGTTTTTTTTAGAATAAGTTCTACAAAGAAATTGGTTCTTACTTTTACAAATTTCAAAGCATGGAAATAAAATGTGAAAAATAAATTATTACTTTGTGGTTCTAACATTTGGAGATTGGCTTGTGAAGGAAATGATGGAGGTTTTCCTGCATCTAAATTTTGGAAGAAAAATTCTCAAGCAAGGCGAATTATTTTCAAAAATATCCATAATGCATATTTAGAGAAAAATGAAGATTTAAAATTTTCCAAGGAAATTTGGGACATATTGCATATGTTATATGGAGCCATCAACAACAACAGTGATGAAGAGATTGAGAAGATCAACAAAGAGAAGAAGTAAGCTCCACTTGAACCAGTTGTGAAAAAGGACAACAAATATGAAGGGATAAGCCATAATCATATACTTTTGAGTTATATTTTTGATAGCGGTAATGACAATGACTCATTTTTGGTTAGTGATAGAGATGATTATCACAATTATATTCTTCTTAAGGCTCAATATGAATCTTCCATTCTTGTAATTGAATAATTTTCTAGTGAAATTGGTAGACTAACAAATGTATGCAAGGAGCATAAGAATAAATTACAAGATTGTGATAAAAAGGATAAAAATCTCAAGGAAGAAATTACTATCTTGAGAGCACAACTGGCTGAATCGAAAAGATTAGAAGAAATAAATTGTAGAAAAAAAATATAGGAAGGATTATGTTGAAGCGCTTCAGGGAGGGATTGAAAAGTTGAGAAAGGAGCTTCATGAAAAGAACAAACAGTTGGAAAAAGTGAATAGCACCATAGCAGTAAGAAAATCTAGTAGTAATTTTCAAAAGTGTGAGACAAGCATGCATACAAGAAATAATAATAAATAAGAACCAAACAAGCCTACAACAAATAATGTGACCAGAAACACCAATAAGAAAGAAGAGAGAAAAAAAAATTGCCGGAAGTAGCAAAATAGAAAACCAAAAGGAGCTACTACATCTAGAAGGCCAATTTCTCTTATGGTTGAAAGTAGTCATCTTCAAAGGAGAAGTAGAAACTCCTTTGGCCCCTTGATGGACGAGATCAAATTCTTCAATTGTCATAGTTTTGGTCATGTAAAAGATAATTGTAGGAGGATAATACACACATCCATGCATCAGTATGATCAGCCAAAAGGAGGACCTACATTCAGGTATAAAATTTCTTTCAATGGTTATTGTTTTTTTTGTAACATGTTTGGGCATAAAGCTATTGATTGAAAATCTAGCGTAAGAAGATGGAGATCCAATATGAGGAGAAAGAGATCATATCCTTTGGCTACATATCTTGGTCATATAGAGTGTTATGTGTGCCATAATTTTGGGCACATGGCCAAGGATTGTAAGATGCCTAGATCTGAGGCCATTTATTTAGAAGCAGTAGTCAAGGGAGAATGTGCAACCAAGGAACACATGGAAGATGGAAAAACAGCTTGGAAGATGTAGCATTGTACTTTGTTCTCATGATGTTGATGACATACGGTATATAGATAGTGGATGCTCACACCATATGTCAGGAGATAGGATAAAATTTCATTTTCTCAATAAAACCAAGGATGTTTGTGTTGTGTTTATAAGTAGTGAAACATCTAGAGTTTTGGGAAGTGGAAAATCCAATCTTGGTAAGAAGAGGACAAATGCATAATACGTTTGGCTCATTGAATGCCTAAAGAATAATATCTTGAGTGTGATCCAAATGGTTGATGGAGGGAAGGAACTTGTTTTCAACTTCAAAGGTTGCATCATCTGGAAAGAAGGATCAAAGAGAGTGATTGCAAGGGGAGATAATGTGTATGCGATTAAGGAAGAGTGAAAAGTAAGAAGAGACCAAGAGAGTATTTTTCCTCATCATATTCAGAGTAGATGAGATTAGTCCCTACTACTGCCCATTCTTTTGTGTTATATCTACTTAACTCCAAAAATATGCATGAGACTTGCATGGTCTCAGGGGGAGTGTTATAAACTTGATTCAATTCCTTCATGCACTTTCATATCAGCCAGATCACTTCATATGAGGTATATCATGCTCAGGGGAAGCTATATTGTTCAAGGATTGATTATTTATGTTTTATTTATTTTCACTCATTATTTTTGTAACTAATGTATCTATTTTATATGAGTGGAAAATACATGTCTATCAGCCTTGTTGCAACATTCATTGATTATATTTCAGCTATATTGTTATTGATGGTTTTTGGAGCAACTACATGTTGAGTTCTTGTGATGTTATTGGAGATATGACAGCCACATGGTTGTCTTATGCATATGGTCAAGGTGTGATGGAGGATGACACATTCAAAGGGAGCATATGTGCTTCTTAATGGATTTTCATAATGTTGACATTGTTTTATGTAGGATGACTATTATTTTTGTTGTGATATTTTGCAAGTTGTATCATCTAGAATTTATGGACCTCATTGATTATGTTTTTTATTCTAGATGAATCATGAATGTTGCTGATATATTTTATATGGTTGAATATGATGTTTCTTATGATGTGTTTGACATTCATTTGGTTGATTCATGTTGATTCATATGGCTAATTATGTATGGAGATATTCGTGTTTCTCATGATGAGGACATGTATTTATTGATGCTACTATTTTGATGAGCCCCATGTATACTTTGTGATGATTGTGATGTATTTACTATTTCCCTATGACATATTTCCATGTTTCTGCTACTATATTGCTTTGTTTTTAATGCACATGTGGATCATGGTGGTGGTTTCTAGTGGTTTTTCATGACCTTATTATAGGATCTTCATTTTTGGGATGATGATGGCCAAGGTGTTGAGTTTCTATGCACTTTCATGTGGTTTGGATAATACTCTTATTGTTGCTTCTGCACATTGAGAGGTTGTGTCATCATTCATAGAGGTTGTATGTTGATGCACATGCCATGTATTTCATTGGATTGTTGCTTCCATATGGAGCATATATCGATGCTCATTGATTCCATGTACTCATGTTATTTTTATGTTTTCTGGAATGTATAGAAGAGAGTACCATTGTGTGCAAATATAAAATCCATGTAATATGATTGTTTCATCTTTTGGGCACATTTCTCATTGAGAGACCCATTTTGTCTAGTATTTTTTGTAATTAAATATGTATTGGTAAATGGGAGACCGAGTCATGTTTCATGATGTATATATTTTATGGATCCCCACTAAATTTGGGTGCATGATGTAAAATTGGTTCCAGAAAAGTATTAGTTGATGATAGGTTTAGAGGAGACATATGTCAGTCCTATGTACTGATTACAATTATGCATTTTCGCCATAAAGCATTATATGTATTGTACTTAATTGTATATAATTGCTCGAATTCAGTTGGAGTCCTGGTCATGAGGAGTATTAGGCTTCCACTTGGAAAGGAGGCTTATTGAATCAAGTAGAGTGTGTGATTTCAACTTCATTACATTCTTAGGGTGACCATGTTCAATTTTAGAGTTTACATGGTATTGGATAGAGGTGTTGGAAGTAGAGTTCCTTATTTCACATGATTATTTTTTATGAGATACTTCTTGGTTTTATTCTACATGGTGGTGAGCATGAATGGGGGAGTCCTACTCTCATCCAACACTCATTGGAATTATCTTCAGTGTTGGTATCAAACAAAATTTTAAGGATGGAAGTTTATCTTAAAGTTTAGAAACCTTGGCAAATCTTACTAGACTCTAATATGCAAATTTTAAAATGTTTGGAAATATTTTTGTAAAAATATTTATATTTCTAATGATTTTATATTAGTCTATATAAAATTTTGGTGATTTTTAAGGTAAAATAATTTTATATTATAAAATGTGGGCGAATTATATAAAGGAAAAAATGGAAATTAGCAAATCCTTTTTTTTGTAAAAAACATGGAAAATTAGTCCATGAATATTAGCCTCTAAAATATTCCATGGAACTTGGTATGGCCCTTTTCTATAGATTTCGATGGGGGAGAGAATTTGGATGGATAGAGATTAGCTTCCAAGTTGCAACTTCCATTTTGCAGAGTGTATGGAGATCAACCTTAGTGTTGGATTCAGGTTGACATCAATTCCAAAAGGGGAGTTTGTTGGAACTATAGTTTTAGCATTGATGTAATAGGTTCAAGGTGCTTCTTTTCATATGCATGTGTTATTAGTGCTTGGTGATGCGTGTTTGGCTTGATGGTCTTGTTATTTCTCATTGATGTCAACATACTTATGACTAGATCTAGTGCGGGCGATTTAGAGGTTGAGTAGAGATGGATTCCACATGTATGATTGCATTGAAGTTGACATGTTGTTTTGATTGGATATGTTGTTGCTTAGGTGGTTGGAGTGCTACTCTAGGTGTTGTATATTGCTCTATATGTCTTGGAGACATTGAATATGTTGCTACATGTGTTGAGTTGTGGTTTTTTGTGTTGGAGGTTGATTTGGGTAAATTTTTGATACCCTTAACCAAGACCTTTTAATTCGGCTGATGTGTTAATATTACAATTTATCAAAAGAGTTAATGAAAATAAATGAACATCTACATGCTATAAATAAGAGGAACATAAAAAATCATGAGAAACATAAGACGTTGATAACAGAGTTCATCCAGGAGGGACTACATCTCCGGGCCTCGATGTCAAGATGGTGTAGGCCACTACATTAAGTGCTGCAAGGAGTGAAGGTGTACATGGATGGTGTTTTATCTATCATACGAGGAAAATTCCCTCACGCAGGAGTGGCTAGACCTCTGTACGAGATGTTCCTCTATGGAACTCTCCTTCACAAAAAGGACTCCTATCAGTATGAAAATAACTCACACATAATGACTATGAGTATCCTGCCAACATGGAAAACAAAGGGATCTCAAACAACATACATGTGACGATGCGTATCCCACCAACATGGCATCAAAGGGATCTCAAACATAATACAAATACATTGTAGAAAGTGTTAGAGTCAGCCTTTGCAGCTTTCCTTCAGTGATCAAACATGCTCTTACAAAGTGATTTTAAGGTGTCAAGGTCAAATTTTTTCATTTCAAAGAGTCTTCAAGCAAAATTTGGTCACTAGGCATTAGGTCTAGGGTTTGTTTTCACTCTTGTCAAAGTTGTCCAAATGTCGGTCCATGTCACCATTCAGCTGAGTGTACCATCATTCAGAGGGTTTTCATTATCATGTCAAGTTCCATTGGGTCATTTTACAGCTTGTTCATGCTTCAGTTGTGCCTTGGTAAGGTCTATTTCCCTCTCCTAGGGTTTTGGAGGTAATTTCTCTTGGATGGTCAAATCATCGAAAAAACTTGTATCCTGATGTTCACACACCTTCCCCTATCCTTAATGTACCTTATTAAACACTTCCCATCACTGAGATCCCCCAAATTCCTCATTTTTGCACAAACCCTAGTTTCTTGCCACAACTTGGCAATTTTCTAGGCTAGGCCTGTGTTTTGCCCTTTTGGACCCTTTCCCCTCACTCAAACTCTAAGATTCCACTTTCCCCTGCTTCCTAATCCCCCCCTACTTCCCAAAATTTCTCCAAGAATTTAGAAGCCCCTTATCCCCTTCATTTCGCTTCATTTCGACAAAATCCCTTGTTTCACACATCGGGATAAGTTTCACTCAAAAGATGTTTCAGAGCAATCAAAGATGAATTTTGGAAAACTGAGAGAGGTTTTTGTCCAAAACATCCCAAGGAAGAAAAACCTCTTTCACTTTTTACACAGGTATCATGGTTTTAGAGAAATGTCAAAAATACCGTTGCCTCAGGAGAATTGAATGCACCTCTGAAGTGACCTTGGGAAAATCAAGATTTCTCCTAGCATGGTTGGCTAAATGACTTGCTTGATGAGTCAAAGGATAACTAGACACAAATATATTTCCAATGAGCTATCATGAGCTCAATTTGGAGTTGAGGAAGACCTTCAAAAGTTGACTGCAACAACGCTCTGCCTTGAGGCAGCCTCATTCTGCTCATTTTGACAAGTTTTGGGAGATTTGATTTCTGACAAGGAAAATGAATTCCAAATTGAAACATTCCACTTTGGTTGGAAATTATACTCCAAGATCTTTCCAACGAGCTATCACACGCTCAATTTTGACACCGGGAAGGCCTCCAAAAGCCTTCTGCAAAATTCACTATGTAGCGCGCTACGCATATAGAAGGCGCGCTACTCATATAGAGCGCGCCACGCATATAGCCTCACCAGCCTGTGTAAAATAACAAGGGCGCTACACACATGCAGCACGCTACGCATTGGGTAAGCGCGCTACCCATACAGTCTCAGGGCCGAAATTTTTTTTGCCTTTGCGTCCGAGCTCATGCCCAAACGCCTTAAACGGCTTCCAAGTAGGTTCTCCATCATTGCTCAGTGATTTTTGAACAGGGTTGTGGTATTTTTAAAGTGGGGAAATTAGTGTATTTGATGTGGAGAGGTGAAACCATATGCTCATAGAAGATTCATTCCTTAGGGTTTTGAATACATGTTGATGGCCTTGTGAAGATTTTCCCAGCTTGTATTGTTGATATATATACCTATGCATCTATTGTCAAAGTGTTACTGCCCTCACGCTCTCAGTTTGTCATTTCACCACTGCTGTTATCGCCATTATATTACCACTGTCATTGCTATTTGTTTCACTGTGGTCATTGTCACATTGTGTCCCATTTCCCATTGACAAACACAGTCTCATACTCATTTTCCCCTTTGACAAATTTTAGCCAGTATTACAAAGGCTGCACATTACATTACACTTTTTTCTCATTTGTCAAATTCCCTTGTGATCAAAACAGAGACTGTTTTTATGCCAATCCACTAAAACAAAGCTATTACCACTATGGCTTGTTTTCCTATGATGCTTTGATACATATGTAACATGTTTGGGTTTTGAGCATACATTGAAACTTTTGACTTCACTACACCTATATCAGCATACATATTGCAGACATCTTGTTTTCAGAGCCATGTCAGAGACGGATTCAGTTTATGAGCAGGAGTATGACAGTGATTCCACAGCAGAGGGTAATGTGCCACGGAGGTCTCACAAAAGTGGCAAAGGTGGTAAGCATCTCAGGGAAGAGCCTACTTCTTTGGCTCAATTGCAGGCTTGCCCGCTTGCAATGGATTTTTTTCAGCGTCAGTCATGTTTCCAATACTGTGAGATGATCTCACAAACCCAGCATCATCGTGAACTAGCTTGTCTATTTGTTCTACATTTACATGATGGCCGTGTAAACCTCGCCGGAGTAGATTTCATTCTGTCACCAGAGACTATTGCTCAGGCCATCGAGATACCAAATATAGGAGAGGAATGGAAAAAACGTCAGCAGTTAGAGAAATTCCACTATGAGCCATACATCAAACCTGGGTATATGAGGCACCTGAGCAGGGTTTTTCCTTTCAGATTCCTGAAGGATGAGTTTGCACCATTGATGAAACTCATCATTCGGTATTTTAGTTGCGAGGGCAGATTCTCGCGTCTCTATGCGTACCATGTCCGTTTGTTGATGCATTTCACGAGGGTACGTATGATGAACATTCCGTACTTCATGTATCGCAACATAGAGAGGATGGTGATTTTTGTACAGAAGAAGACCCCAGCACAGCAGCATAGAAGTATATATCATTACGCGCTGATCAATATCGTAGTGGTACATCAGTTGACACAGCAGGGCATCACTTGGGAGGATTTCATCTCTCGTGACTTATTTACAGCACCACAGCCGCTTCCCGAGGTAGTTCATGATGCGGGAGAGCCTTCACACCGGCCTGACATTCCTGAGATCGAGCATAGCAGTGCTCCATTGTATGTGACATACCAGCGAGGCCACAGGGCCTTATTTGCAGCTACACGACGAGTATTATCTCCACCCGGGGTGGAAGGGGTCTCGTTGACTCCATCAGCCGAGCGAGTATTATCTCCACATGATGTGGAAGGGGTCTCACCTTCTTCTTCAGCAAAGGTACAGATTCAGGACAAGGGAAAGAGGCCCATGCATGATGAGGGCCCATCAGGAGGCCGGGACACGGATTTCATGATCATTGATGTTGATGCGAGCTCTCCTAGCTCGAAGCTGAAAGAGATAATCCAGGAGCAAAGGGCCGAGAATGACACGCTGAAAGAGAAATTGCAGAGGGCTCAGTGGGTGATAAACTACCTAGAGCAGCGTAACAAACAGCTAGAGGATGAGCACGAACTTTATGAGCTGCGGCGAATCCGTGAAGATCAACAATTGGCCCGGAAGAGACCTGGCGACATGACACCAATCGATCAAGATTATTGCCTCACATGTGTTAACATTCATCTGGAGAAGTTGATTGAAAAATCCAACAGAGACAAAGACATGCTTCGTCACATGAAAGGTCATTATTGGGCCCGCATGCACATCTGCAAAGCAAGAATGAAGATTCTGAAGAGGAGATGGAGCGAAGCACTAAAACGGCGGAAAAGGCCTAATCCACTCCGGATTTTGGCCGAGGCTTCGTTGGCTGGGCATGATACATGATGGAGGGCATTCGCTCCGAATTTGAGCAAATTCGGAGAAATTTTTGTCATTTTGAAATATTTTGGTCCAAAAACAGATTTTTCAGCTATACGAGTAGCGCGTCGACGTGCTCGCTTTTGTTCGGGACACTTGCTGAAGGAAAAAATTATATTTCTGGGTTTTTCATGGTAAGTTATGCATGCTCAAGCATTTCCGAAGCATTTCATCAGGTTCTGGATGGTCAAAAGGCCCAAAAACACCATGAAAACCACCTTGCTGCCACCTTTTGCACCAGCAGGAAGTACTTCTGGGAGAATGAAGTTTTGGAGGGGAAAATGAGCTCCAAATTGGGAAATTACACTTGGGTTGGATAGCCAACATCCAGGGCTTTCCAACGAGCTATCATGAGCTCAATTTGGATGCCAAGAAGTGCCCCAAAATCATGCTGAAAGGCGCGCTATGCGTATGGCTCATGGGCGCTTCGCATATGGATTTTTGGTCAATTTTTCACCTTCCAGCTCAGGATTTCGGCCAGTTGGGACCAGTTTTGCTTGTGGATGAAATTTTTGAGTTATCATGATGTAAATTGATGGTTGGCATGTAAATTTGACTCACTTTTACCTATTCTAGATGATTCACTCCTAAAAAAGTAAAAATCAGATGTAAGAATCAGTTTCCTCCCTTTTAGAGGCAAGTTGTTTAGATGCCTATATTCTAGCTCCTTGTTTAGAATTAGTTGGAACTGCTCCTAGAAGGAGGAATTCGACCCATAGAGGTGTGGGAAGGGGTTAGGAGGTCTATATGATGTAATTTTTGAGACATTCTACAGGTTGGACTCTTGGGAAAGATTTTGGCACACTATTGTACATATTTTTCATATTTTGGCTAAGGAAAGATCAGAGGTTTTGCAGCACCTGTTGGGATTCTTGTGGATTTCAGTTCTTGATGGTGTTATCTCTCAGTTTATTGTAAGTTCTTTCATGTTTGATGTATTCCATTCCCTTCTTATGCTTCTGAAACTAAATGAATGAGTAAATGAGGTTGAATCCATTGTTTCCAGTGCTCTGCCTTTAAATTTGTTTAGTTTTACATGTTTTCGCCAGTTTGGAGAGGATCCATGTTCTCCCTTGCCCTCTTCAGCTCCTTGTCGTTCTGATCCATCCATACACCTGATCAAAAGCATCAAGACTATTGCCTACCTCGCCCCAACTCGAATTCTGCAAAGATCTGGCCTTATCCCCGGACCCAAAATTGTTTTTTCCCATTTCTCCAACAAAAACCCACAAAATCAAAATCAAACTTACCTATCTCTTTACTAGCCTAAAATCAGTATTCATTGTTCATTATAACTCATCTCAACCCCTCTGAAAACCTTTTTCCGAGATAGACCCGGAGAGAGCCCTCTCCTGTCCTCGTAGGGCTAGCTACGAGGCTGAGCGTGGTTTGATGTAGCCTTGAGTTTTACCTTATTTCAGCCTAAGGTAGATTTGAGCACTAACATAGTGGTGACCATACTGGGGAAAAACTCAAAACATTTTCTTGTTATAGACAGAGTCTGAAGTCACGCCAGGTAGCCTTCGAAACGCTGTTGCTATGCATCAGCGAAGTAGATAAACGCTGCTTCAGTCGATCTCCGGTTTAACTTGTAATCGTAGCATTTAACTTGTAAATTGCCCCAGTACATGTATCAAGTTCAGATCTGATGCTGATGGTGGACAACAGTCAGACACCACAAGGCTGAAATCATTCACCTGGTGACTTCATTCACTGAACAAATCCAGAAATCGATGCTTCATGGTGACTTCACTGCAGGGAGATCAGTAGCTGTGAGATTTTCAAGATGGACCGAATCACAAGAAGATACGCTCCCATGAGCCGAGATCACATTCCAGGTTTTCCGAATAATATGCCCAAGGTAGATTGGTCAAGGAATCTGCCTACGTTTAACGATGATGGTAAGAAAGATGCTGCTTTACATTTGGTTAGATTTCACATGCATATTCGCAAGTTGAAGGTGGATTTTCCTGAAGATTTCTTGATGAAGATATTCCTGGCCACACTGGAAGGTGAAGCCCAATCTTGGTATGAAAATTTTCCGCTAGCCTGTATTTATTGTTTAAAGGATTTTCATGCTCTGTTCATTGAAAGATATCAAGTATCTTATCCATCATTAAATTTAGTTCATGACTGTTGCAAACATGCTTCTACTTTTATTGAAAGCCTTGAGGAATATTATGAAGATGATAATTTCATGGATGATGAGATCATGGAAGCCCTATATGAAAATCCATTTCAGCAGCATAAAGACGATCATGAAAATTTGCAGCAGGATCAAGATTTTAGTGTGGTGGAAGATGAAGGAATTTTGCATCTTGACAGTGAACAGGAATTATATGAAATGGATCAGCAGTATGAGGAAAGTTTGTATACTCCTTCACTTGAAATCAATGAAGACAATCACTGTTTGAGAAAAAGAAAACAAAAGGTATTATCTCCTCTATCTGAAGATGAGATAGATCAGCTATTGAAAGGTCATGTTCTAGCTCAAGTTAACACAGATCTGCAGTGTGCACATGGTAAAGAAAGTGATGGTGTAACTTCTTCCTTTTCTGAAATGGATGACAGTCCTGTAAGCAGCTTTATAGATCAGCAGGTTGAAGATGTCTATATGGCTGAAAGTGATGAAAGAGAAGAGTCTGTTTCAGATCTGCCCACAGAAGAAGACAGCATGTCGGGAACTCAAGTTTCAGTTTCAGATTGTGATAATGACCAGCCAGCTATTTCAGATCTAGATTCAGATTATAATGACCAAGAATACCTTGTGCTGAATCCTGAAAAGGAGAACTTTGTTGTTGAGTTCATCTGCAATGAAGAAGATAAAGGTATGGACTCAAATGTTTTCAGTTCATTAGAACAGAGCCTTCATGAGGAGGTAATTCAGTCAGTTCATGAAAAACAATATGAGATCTTTGTTCAAGAGCATACTTTTACTGAAGTACATGATGAAGACAGATCGGAATCAGGAGAGAAAGACACCTTGTTTCTTCAGCAGGAGGTAAATCTTCATGTTTTTCATGATCCATTGGAAAAATTGTTACAGTCAGCACTAAAGGTCAGTATTGCAATGTTCAGTGATGAAGGAGATCATGGTCAATTATGTTTTTGGATGCCCAGTTACCAGTATCTATTGTTGACCAGGAGATCTGATCAGAAGAATCAGTCAAGAAGCCATCTGCTTGACTGGTTACATTGGAAAGCCAATTATACATGATTGTACATATTTCATTAGTATGCGGGTGGTTGTCATCATGATTCCAAATCTTGATGGACTGCTGCCTTTTTTCCAAAAGCTTTGTAAATTCTTGTTTTAAGTCAGTCATGAGTCATTTGTGTTTGGTCTGTTGAGTCAGTTTTTTTCAAGTTATTTCAGTTTGTCATCGAGTCGGTTTGAGTCAAGTTTTAATCGAGTTTCAGTCAAATTTCAGTCGGTTTTCAGTCAAGTTTGCAGTCAATAATTGAATCAAAAGTTTTGTGTTATCTGTTGAAATAATGATTCCATCGCCCAATGGATAAGGCACTAGTCTGCTCTCCCAAAGATCTGCCGTTCTTGGCACCTCCAAGGAGCTACCATCCCCATTGGAGCCAATGTTAGTGTCAGCCTTTGCAGCCTTCCTCCAGTGATCAAAAATGCTCTTACCAAGTGATTTCAAAGTGTCAAGGTCAAATTTTGTCATTTCAATGAGTTTTCAAGCAAAATTTGGTCACTAGGCATTAGGTCTAGGATTTGCTTTCACTCCTTCCAAAGTTGTCCAAATGTCGGTCCATGTCACCATTCAGTTGAGTGTGCCATCATTCAGAGGGTTGTCATCATCATGTCAAGTTCCATTGGGTCATTTTACAGCTTGTTCATGCTTCAGTTGTGCCTAGGTAAGGTCCATTTCCCTCTCCTAGGGTTTTGGAGGTAATTTCTCTTGGATGGTCAAATCATTAGAAAAACTTGTATCCTGATGTTCATACACCTTTCCCTATCATTAATGTACCTTATTAAACACTTCCCATCACTGAGATCCCCCAAATTCCTCATTTTTGCACAAACCCTAGTTTCTTGCCACAACTTGGCAATTTTCTAGGCTAGGCCTGTGTTTTTCCCTTTTGGACCCCTTCCCCTCCCTCAATCTCTGAGATTCCACTTTCCCCTGCTTCCTAACATCCCCCCCTACTTCCCAAAATTTCCCCAAGAATTTAGAAGCCCCTTATCCCCTTCGTTTCGCTTCATTTCGACAAAATCCCTTGTTCCACACATCGGGATAAGTTTCACTCAAATGCTATTTTAGAGCAATAAAAGATGAATTTTGGAAACCTGAGAGAGGTTTTTGTCCAAAACATGCCAAAGAAGAAAAACCTCCCTCACTTTTTACACCGGTATCATGGTTTTAGAGAAATTTCAAAAATATTGTTGCCTCAGGAGAATTGAATGCACCTCTGAAGTGACCTTGGGAAAATCAAGATTTATCCTAGCATGGTTGGCTGAATGACTTTATTGATGAGTTAAAGGATAACTAGACACAAAGATATTTCCAATGAGCTATCATGATCTCAATTTTGAGTTGAGGAAGACCTTCAAAAGTTGACTGCAACAGCGCTCTGCCTTGAGGCAGCCTCATTCTGCTCATTTTGACAAGTTTTGGGAGATTTGATTTCTGACAAGGAAAATGAAGTCCAAATTGAAAAATTCCACTTGGGTTGGAAAGTATACTCCAAGAGATTTCCAACGAGCTATCACACGCTCAATTTTGACACCGGGAAGGCCTCCAAGAGCCTCCTGCAAAATACAATATGTAGCGCGCTACGCATATAGGAGGTGCGCTACGCACAAGAGGCACGCTATGCATATAGCCTCACCAGCCTGTGTAAAATAACAAGGGCGCTACGCACATGCAGCGCGCTACGCATTGGGTGGGCGCGCTACCCATACAGTCTCAGAGCTAAAAAAAATTTCCCTTGCGTCCAGTTTCACACCAAATCGGCACAATCAGCTTGCAAGTAGGTTTTTAATGGTTGCTCAGTGATTTTTGAACAAGATTGTGGTGTTTTTAAAGTCGGAAAATTGGTGTATTTGATGTGGAGGAAAGTGAACCCTATGTTCATAGCAGATTCATTTCTTAGGGTTTTGAATACATATTGATGGCTTTGTGAAGATTTTCCCAGCTTGTATGGTTGATATATATACCTACGCATCTATTGTCAAAGTGTCATTTCCCTCACGCTCTCAGTTTATCATTTTACCACTGCTCTCATCATCATTATATTACCAATGTCAATGCTATTTGTTTCACTGTGGTCATTGTCACATTGTGTCCTATTTCCCATTGACGAACACAATCTCATACTCATTTTCCCTTTTGACAAATTCTAGCCAGCATTACAAGAGTTGCACACTACATTTGCACTTGGTACTTATTTGTCAAATTCACTTGTGATCAAAACAGAGATTGTTTTTATGCCTATCCACTAAAACAGAGCTATTACCACTATGGCTTGTTTTCCTATGATGCTTTGATACATATGTAACATGTTTGGGTTTTGAGCATACATTGAAACTTTTGACTTCACTACACCTATATCAGCATCCATATTGCAAACATCTTGTTTTCAAAGCCATGTCAGAGACGGATTCAGTTTATGACCAGGAGTATGACAGTGATTCCACAGCAGAGGGTAATGTGCCACGGAGGTCTCACAAAGGTGGCAAAGGCGGTAAGCATCTCAGGGAAGAGCCTACTTCTTTGGCTCAATTGCAGGCTTGCCCGCTTGCAATGGATTGTTTTTAGCGCCAGTCATGTTTCCAATACTGTGAGATGATCTCACAAACCCAGCATCATCGTGAACTAGCTCGTCTATTTGTTCTACATTTAAATGATGGCCGTGTAAACCTCGCCGGAGTAGATTTCATTCTGTCACCAGTGACTATTGCTCAGGCCACCGGCATACCAAATATAGGAGAGGAATGGAACAAACGTCAACAGTTAGAGAAATTCCACTATGAGCCATACATCAAACCTGGGTATATGAGGCACCTGAGCAGGGTTTTTCCTTTCAGATTCCTGAAGGATGAGTTTTCACCACTGATGAAACTCATCATTTGGTATTTCAGTTGCGAGGGCAGATTCTCGCGTCTCTATGCGTACCATGTCCCTTTGTTGATGCATTTCACGAGGGTACGTATGATGAACATTCCGTACTTCATGTATCGCAACATAGAGAGGATGATGATTTTTGTACAGAAGAAGACCCCAACACAGCAGCATAGAAGTATATATCATTACGCGCTGATCAAGATCGTAGTGGTACATCAGTTGACACAGCAGGGCATCACTTGGGAGGATTTCATCTCTCGTGACTTATTTACAGCGCCGCAGCCGCCTCTTGAGGTAGTTCATGATGAGAGAGAGCCTTTACATCAGCCTGACATTCCTGAGATCGAGCATATTAGTGCTCCATTGTATGTGACATACCAGCGAGGCCACAAGGCCTTATTTGTAGCTACACGACGAGTACTATCTCCACCCGGGGTGGAAGGGGTCTCGTTGTCTCCATCAACAGAGCGAGTATTATCTCCACATAATGTTGAAGGGGTCTCGCCTTCTTCTTCATCACAGGTATAGATTCAGGACAGGGGTAAGAGGCCCATGCATGATGAGGGCCCATCAGGAGGCCGGGACACCGATTTCACGATCATTGATGTTGATGTGAGCTCTCCTAGCTCGAAACTGAAAGAGATCATCCAGGAGCAAAGGGCCAAGAATAACACGCTGAAAGAGAAATTATAGAGGGCTTAGTGGGTGATAAACTACCTGGAGCAGCGTAACAAACAGCTAGAGGATGAGCACGAACTTTATGAGCTGCGGCGAATCCGTGAAGATCGACAATTGGCCCGGAAGAGACCCGGCGACATGACACCAATCGATCGAGATTCTTGCCTCACACGTGTTAACATTCATCTGGAGAAGTTGATTGAAAAATCCAACAGAGACAAAGACATGCTTCGTCACATGAAAGGTCATTATTGGGCCCGCATGCACATCTGCAAAGCAAGAATGAAGATTCTGAAGAGGAGTTTGAGCGAAGCACTAAAACGGCGGAAAAGGCCTGATCCACTCCGGATTTTGGCCGAGGCTTCGTTGGCTGGGCATGATACATGATGGAGGGTCTTTTCTTCGAATTTGAGCAAATTCGGAGAAATTTTTGTTATTTTGAAATATTTTGGTCCAAAAACAGATTTTTCAGCTATACGAGTAGCGCGTCGACATGCTCACTTTTGTTTGGGACACTTGCTGAAGAAAATCTTTATATTTTTGGGTTTTTCATGGTAATTTATGCATTCTCAAGCATTTCCGAAGCATTTCATCAAGTTATGGATGATCAAAAGGCCCAAAAACACAATGAAAACCACCTTGCTGCCACCTTTTGCACCAGCAGGAAGTACTTCTGGGAGAATGAAGTTTTGGAGGGGCAAATGAGCTCCAAATTGGGAAATTCCACTTGGGTTGGATATCCAACATCCAGGGCTTTCCAACGAGCTATCATGAGATCAATTTGGATGCCGGGAAGTGCCCCAAAATCAGGCTGAAAGGCGCGCTACGCGTATGGCTAAGGGGCGCTACGCATATGGATTTTTGGTCAATTTTTCACCTTCCAGCTCAGGATTTCGGCCAGTTGGACCAGTTTTGCTTGGGGATGAAATTTTTGAGTTATCATGATGTAAATTGATGGTTGGCATGTAACTTTGACTCACTTTTACCTCTTCTAGATGATTCACTCCTAAAAAAGTAAAAATCAGATGTAAGAATCCTTTTCCTCCCTTTTAGAGGCAAGTTGTTTAGATGCCTATTTTCTAGTTCTTTGTTTAGAATTAGTTGGAACTGCTCCTAGAAGGAGGAATTAGACCCCTAGAGGTGTGGGAAGGGGTTAGGAGGTCTATATGATGTAATTTTTGAGGCATTCTACAGGTTGGACTCTTGGGAATATTTTGGCACACTATTGTACATATTTTTCATATTTTGGCTAAGGAAAGATCAGAGGTTTTGCAGCACCTGTTGGGATTCTTGTGGCTTTCAGTTCTTGATGGTGTTTTCTCTTATTTTATTGTAAGTTCTTTCATGTTTGATGTATGCCATTCCCTTCTTATGCTTCTGAAACTAAATGAATGAGTAAATGAGGTTGAATCCATTGTTTTCAGTGCTCTGCCTTTGAATTTGTTTAGTTTTACATGTTTTCGCCTGTTTGGAGAGGATCCATGTTCTACCTTGCCCTCTTCAGCTCCTTGTCATTCTGATCCATCCATATACCCAATAAAAAGCATCAATACTATTTCCTACCTCGCCCCAACTCGAATTCTGCAAAGATCTGGCCTTATCCCCGGACCCAAAATTGTTTTTTCCCATTTCTCCAACAAAAACCCAAAAAATCAAAATCAAACTTTCCTATCTCTTTACTAGCCTAAAATCAGTATTCATTGTTCATTATAAGTCATCTCAGCCCCTCTGAAAACCTTTTGCCGAGATAGACCCGAAGAGAGCCCTCTCCTGTCCTCGTAGGGCTAGCTACGAGGCTGAGCGTGGTTTGATGTAGCCTTGAGTTTTACCTTATTTCAGCCTAAGGTAGATTTGAGTGCTAACAGAAAGTACATCTCACATCAAGAATAAAACAAGATCCCACATCAAACATCAACATGGATCTGTACAACACAATGTATCTCATAGTCAAAGAGACAAAGAAGTACATGAAAGCAACTCATCATATACCTCACGCTGAAGAATGAGCTACTTTGTTGTTGGGTCTGAAATCACCATCAAAATTGTGGTTTCTAAAGGTGAAAAATTGACTGTTGAATCACTGAATGCTCACACCTGCAACTCCACTTTGAAAAGTGGCTGAAAAATATAAATCTCAGATGGAAAATCTGAATGCACCATCAAATTCCTGACATAGAATAGTGAAAAATCGACAAATTTTTTTTCCCATTTAGACATTGTAAAAATTTCACCCTCCTGAAAGTTGGGCTCAATCAGGGTTCCACCTGCCTCCACTCCACGCTCATGGTTCCTCCTGCAATTAATTAAAAATTGTCTCGAACTTCATGCTCCATCCTTTGCTGGCCTATGCGCACTGTAGAAGAACTGGATTTATATCAAAATTAAGGAGGACTTTCGAACATGAGACATTGGGTGCATTGGTAATTTGAGAAAATTGTTGAGGAGGGGTCAGGGGGTCAAATCTCGCCGTCATATTTAAAACACCATTTTGTTTTTAATATGTGGCAGGGGCGGCAGGTCCACCAGACCAGTGGCCCGCTTCCCACATTTATGGCACTGTAGTTTAATGTTGGCGGGTGGTTGGTTTATGTTTAACCTTGTTTATGGTGTCGCCCACTCGGGGGCCGGCCCACGTGGGCTAGGCGGGTTCGACCCCCGTCAAAACCTTGCATATAACATATATGTGTTATATATGGTTGTCTATTGGTTACGGTGTGGGGTCCGTGGCGGTCACGACCCGTCAGACGATACAAATATTTTTTGTTATGCGGTTGGGTGAGGTGGTGGGGGTGGTGGCCCGTCACCCACTTTTTTAAATTAATTTTTGTTTCATATAAAACAACTAGCCATTTTAAAAAATTTCAAAAATGACCATAGGAGTGCTTTTAAGAAGGCCATAATTCCACCTGGAATTTTTCCTGAGCTTGCTGGAATTTGGTGGCCAGTAAAGGTCGAATTTGCATCTTCCTTAAGGTTTTCGAGTCACCAAGTCAACCCAGAACTTTCATTGCTCCTAAATTTCACATATGAGCTTAGTTTTCTGAACCATTCACACTGTTGCAATTAGGATGTCGAGATCTACAACTTGAACCTGGTTCAAGAGCAATCCATTAGGGGAATTTCGAGGTATAAAATGGGCCTCCTAAGAAAAATTTACAACCAAAATAAAATTTATGAGAACCAATAGGATTCAACATGATGATGTCAATCATGCGGGATGATTCACCATTTTTGATGTAAAAAAGTAAAATGGTTAAAAACTAATAAAATAATAAGGCTACTTTTTCAACTCGTATTTTCAACTTATCTCCATAACGGTTTACTCAAATTTCGAGCGAGAGTACTCGTTGGATGCAAAATTTAATTCCTGACCCAAGGAGTACCCATGTTGCATACTTTTGATGGACCATGCTACATGAAAATGAGAAATACATGAAAAAACGTGATTGCAATCACGTTTTTCATGTATTTCTCATTTTTCATGTAGCAAAGTCCATCAAAAGTATGCAACATGGGTACTCCTTGAATGGGAAATTAAATTTTGCATCCAACAAGTATTCCTACTCAAAATTTTATTAAAATCTTAGGGAGATATGTTCAAAATGTGAGTTGAAAAAAATAGTTTTTTCATTTTTTCCCTCTAAAAATTGATGATGTAATCAAACCTTATTTTAATGTTTCCACTATTATTTTATAATTTCCTTAGGAAGCCCAGTTTAGACCTCAAAATTCCCCTAATGTGAACACTTTTATTTTTTAACCCTCTTTGTCATATGTGTGTCTCTAGAGCCACATGGATCAATCCTCCCCACTAAGGAGATTTTGATCCTCCAAAAGCATCAACAAGAATCTGCACCACTTTGTACTATGTCTACACCACAAGCACCCTGAAAATGTCACCCTTATATCTCCTTCACCTTTGTCCTTTAGAGCCTTAAGCAATGAACTAACACATGCACCTTCTGCAAACCTATATTACAATCCCTTGCAAATTACATGCTCAAATTGACCAATTTATAACCCAAATATTCCCATACTTTCCACGAGTTTATAACATGTACTTGGTTGTAAAGTTTACATCAAATGGAAATCACGCCCCAGCTATCATTAGAAGACCAAAAACATCATCTTCACATTTTGAAGTGACGGAAAACACCTCATCACTTTTACATGAAAGAAATGCATCACGTGACTCATAAAACAAGGCCAAAATATCATTATTGTTCAAACAAGTGATGGAAAAAAACATGATCACTTTTACAGTTAAAAGTGAAACATATGATTTATAAACATAGCCATGAAAAGCTAAAATATCTAGAAAAGTAATCTAGAAAAACCATCTCTCACTTATCAAAGTGAAAGGATCATCTCCATGTGGCACATTTGCTTGTCGAACAATCGTTTCAACTGGTTCATGCACCAGTGCTTCTTCCTTAAGGTGTTGCTCTGCATGGAGCTTTGAACACGTGGCTCTTTGATGGCCACTTTGGTTGCACTAGCTACAAAATGACTTCTTCCTCCAAACCTTCTTAACTAGTTTATTTTTATGCTAGGGGGAAGCCTTTTCATGCCTCATCCTCCTTTGTGCTGCCATCCTTTTCCAACACTTAGAAAACACATGGTTATGTAAACCAAAAAAATTACACTTTTTGTGATGCCATGATTTACGGCCGTGGTTATCAACATTCTTATAATCAAAATGCACTCTGGAATAATGAGATTCATTATACCTTCTCTGGTTGTCTCTGGTGTGATCATGGTGATGGGAGCTTGCCACAACTCTGCAACATTCACTACCATGGAATGATGTGAATTCATTCATTCGTTGTTGCGCTTCAATTCTCCCCACACCTCTGTTGTGGTTTGCAACTGAATTTGAAATCGATGTTTGTCCTCCTTCTCTTCCTATAGGAGTGTCTTCAATTCAACGTTCTCTATGGCTCGTTTTTTATAATCTTCATATAACATGTCCACTTTCTAGGACACCCTAAGCATGGTCTCATACATTTCCTTGACATTCTCCATGGCTCAACTCAGTGAATGTTCAATAGTTCATGTGTGTAATCCAATTAGTAAGAAGAATTTCTCTAAAACCACTTGATCCAGGTAAATTTTTGATACCCTTAACCAAGACCTTTTACTTCGGCTGATGTATTAGGATTACAATTTATCAAAAGCATTAATGAACATAAAAAAACACCTACATGTTGTAAAGAAAAGGAACATAACAAGCATGAGAAACATAAGATGTTGATAATGGAGTTCATCTAGGAGGGACTACATCTCCGGGCCTCGGTGTCAAGATGGTGTAGGCTGTTGCATTAAGTGTTGTGAGGAGTGAAGATGTAAATGGATGGTGTTTTATCTATCATACAAGGAAAATATCTCACGTAGGAGTGGCTAGACCTCTCTATGAGATGTTCCACTATGGAGCTCTCATTCACAAAAATAACTCCTATCAGTATGACAATAACTCACACATAATGACTATGAGTATCTCATCAACATGGAAAACAAAGGGATCTCAAACAACATACATGTGACAATGATTATCCTGCCAACATGGCATCAAAGGGATCTGAAACATAATAAAAATTCATGGTAGAAAGTACGTATGACATCAAGAATAAAACAAGATCCCACATCAAACATCAACATGGATCTGTACAGCACAATGCATCTCAGAGTCAAAGAGACAAATAAGTACATGAAAAAAACTCATCATATACCTCACACTGAAGACGGCTGAAGAATGAGCTGCTCTGTTGCTCGATCTGAAATCACCATCACAATCCTGGCATCGAAAGGTGCAAAATCAACTTTTGACTCACTAAATGCTGACACCTACAACTCCACTTTTAAAAGTGGATGAAAAATATAAAGCTCAGATGGAAAATATAAATCTGCCATTAGATTCGTGGTGTTGAATAGTTCAAAATCGACATAAATTTTGTCTCATTTGGACACTGTAAAAATTTCGCCCTCCTGAAAGTTGGGCTCATTCAGGTTTCTACCTGCCTCTACTCCATGCTCATGGTTCCACCTGCAATCAATTAAAAATTATCTCGGACTCCGCACTCCTCCTCCACTAGCTTGGGCGAACTATATAAGAACTGGGTTTATATCAAAATTAAGACAGAGTTCCCAACATGAGATGTTGGGCGCGTTGGTAATTTAAGAAAATGGTTGAGGAGGGGTTGGGGGGTCAAATACCACCCCTCCTATTTAAAACACCATTTTTTTAAATATGTGGCAGGGGTGGAGGGTCTGCCAGACCAGTGGTCGACCCCCCAAATTTCTAGCACCGTACTTTAATGTTGGCAGGTGGTTGGTTTATGTTTAACCTTGTTTATGGTGCCACCTACTCGGGGGTCGACCCACGTGGGTCGGGCGGGTTCAACCCCCGCCAGAACCTTTCATATAACACATATATCTTATATATGGTGGTCTATTGGATATGGTGTGGGGTCTGGGGGGTCACAACCCATTGGACCATAACAATATTTTTTGTTATGCGGTTGGGTGACGTGGCGGGGGTGGTGGCCCACCACCCACTTTTTAAAATTTAATTCTTGTTTTATATAAAGCAACTAGCCATTTTAAAAAATTTCGAAAATGACCATAGGAGTGCTTTTAAGAAGGCCACAATGTTTCCCAGAATTTTTCCTGAGCTTTTTGGAATTGAGTGGCTGAGAAAGGTCAAATTTGCGTCTTCCTTAAGGCTGCCTAGTCACCAAGTCAACCTAGAACTTTGACTGCTCCTAAATTTTGCATACGAGCCCAGTTTGAGGAATTTTTCACACCGTTGCGAATAGGATGTTGATATCTACAACCTAAACCTAGTTCAAGAGAAATCTGAACAATTTTATTTTTGAGCCCTCTTTGTGCTGTGTGTGTCTCTGGAGCCACCTGGATCAGTGCTGCCTTTATCAGTGTTGGAGGAAGTTGTATGACATGATGTTACTACTATAGGGGTTGGATGTGTTACTACAGGATTTAGAGATGTTACTGCAAGTACTGTAGGTGTTTAGACATGTTGTGGTTGTTGCTTGAGCAGTTGGAGGTGTTGATCTTGGTGTTAATTTTGACAGACTAGGTCCTTCTTGTCACTGAATTGTTCTTGGCATATTCATCAATTGTAGACTTGTTACAGAGGCTTGAGGTGTGTTTAAAATATGATGAAGGTTTCAATTACTTTTTAAAGTGATCTAGGATGAATTGGTTTTAGTTTTCTTCATCCTAAGCCCCAGTCGCATGGATGATGGGATATCAATGTGACTACAAATATTCAGTCAGAGGCAGATAGGCCTATGCATGCGACCAGTTGAATTCAATTAGTGTTGTGCATGTGACTGACCCTTTTCACAATTTTTTCTTTGTATTCCTCATGCATCTCAGCTAATTTTGGTATTGTGGTGATGTTATTGATCAGAACTTGTAGGCATAAGGCTGGAAACGTTCGTGGGGCATTTAGAAGCTTATCAAGGTTGAAAATATCAAAATGCAAGTGGAGTTATTGGTTTGGTTGAGTAAATGATTTGAATCTGGATCAAATGAATCATATGAAAAGAATTGTTAAGCTCAATATTTCTTGGTAATTATTGAGTTGAGCATCTCAATTCATCCATATATTGGAGAAAGCTCAATGATAGTATGGTTGATTCTCCTAGTGTGCTGACTGAGAGTGAGCTTCAGGAAGATATTTGCAGTTTTAGCAGAAAATAACTGAAGTTTATTTTCATTATATTTATTCCAATGAGTGAGGTTTTTAAGTTTGGATTGGATTATTGTTTTGAGGAGATTGTTTTTTAGCATGTGTGGAGATTTTGTGTGGAGGTTTTGATTGCAGCTAGTGCTACAATTCTTTTATTTGATTGTGATTTAAGGATATGTCGTTGTAGTGCTCATGTTGAGTAGTTATTAGCTCCATCCTGAAACATTATGAAATGAGAACCACATATATGAGTGGATTTGGATTACTCTGGTGAAATAAAAATAAGTAAGAAGTTTTCTCAATCTAATGTTGGTTGAATAGTTTGGAAGAAACTGGGCGAGATTCATTGGTCATGGTGGCTTCCAGAAAATTAGAGTCTGTAGAGTCGATTGATAGTTCAAGAGTAACCGAGCGAGGATCATTGATCGTGGTGGCATTTAGTCGATGGTAGTTCGTAGATATCAATGAGAAATAATCTCCATTTGATAATATCCATATCTATATCTCTATGTAAATAATTGTTTGACATAATATAATTTGAGTAGCACAACAACAACAAGTGGTCTTTTTCCGTGGAGAGGGTTTTCGACTAGAGATACTTGTGTCCATTGTGTTGATTTATTTTATGGTTACATGTGTATTTATGATGCTCTGATCTATGGTTTTTTGTTTTAGGTTGTGCATGGTAAAAGAATAATAATTTGTAGCAAAATTTCAAAAGTTTCGTCACTACTGATTCACCCCCTCGCTCTCAATAGTGATCTAATTTCCAACATGAATATCAGACCTTTATCCTTGGAAATTTCTACCCCCTATGCCTCTAAAATTCTTATTATATCTTCTTGTTCAACCACCTCTTCCTTTAAAATAATATTGTGCATGATTCTTGTCATTTTGTGCAAGGCACACGACTTGTTCAGAAGACTGAGGAGTTGTCTTCTTCGCAAAATCCTTCTATTTTTCAACAAAATTATTCTCAAGGGAGTCAAAGGAAATATTCTTAAGTTTTCCACTTTCTTACAATGATTCAAGATAATGTGAGTAAGTGGGATGTAGTTCATTGAAATAGGCAGTGAGAGGAACATCTATTTCAACACCAGTGGATTTTATGGCATACATAATAAATCTTATCTATGATGCTAAGGAAAAGAGTGTTTGGATAGTATCTCATTTTGTTGTGGGGGAAAAGGTCTCCTCATAATCAACCCCTTCATTTTGCACAAAACCTTTTTCCACAAGCCTGGATTTATGGATATCAAGTGAGCCATATGATTTATACTTGTTCTTGAAGACCCACTTGTAGCCTATTGGTTTGGTTCCCAATGGAGGATTAACCAACTTTCAGGTGTCATTATTTATCAAAGCATAATATTATTTTGGCATTTATTCTTTCCATTCATTGTGAGAAACAAATTATTTGAAGGAAGTTGGTTCTAAATCTGTAGAAAAATTCAGTTAAAAATCATAAGAAACATCCATATCAACAGGTGAATCAGGATTGTCTACATCACCTCCATTATGTCTGGTTGAGATTCTTGTTCCTATATTTCCAACCTCATTAGGATGAACACTTTCAAGTGTCTTTGTCATCCATTTTGGAGGAACTTTATGAGATGGCCAAGGTTTCTCATTTGACTAATATGGGGATGAATCAAGATTTAGCATCCTAATTCTATCAATCACATCACTCAAAGTTTCATCTTGATCAGTGGTTGGAGATTCATGATTTGGAGAGAGGGCTTCAAAAGGAGATTCCATAGATTTATCTAATATAGGGATCACCCCTTCAAGATGTCGAATCTCATTATCAAACTCTTGAAAATATTTTATATGTATGAATCTATCCAAGCGATCAAGATACCGCTCAGCAACATTGTCAGTCTTGGAAAATTCAGGAAAGATCACATCTTTACATATTATAAACATTTTATTCACTTCATCATAGAGATAGTATACTTTGTATGTATTTGAATACCTGAAGAAGATACATTTGTGACTTCTTACACAGAATTTGTTTCATTGTTCCTTAGGTATCAAAGCATAACAGGTGGAACCAAAAACCCTAAGATGCCTCACTAAAGGAATGTGGCCATACCAAATTTCATAGGGAGTATTCTTTTTTATAGCATGAGATGGACACATATTTCAACACCAGTGGATTTTATTCCATGCATAATGGATCTTATTTCTAATGCCAAGGAAAAGAGTAGCTGGATGGTAGCCCATATTGTTTTGGGGGCAAAGGTATCCTCAGAATCAACCCCTTACTTTTGTGAAAAACCTTTTGTGACAAGCCTGTATTTATGCTTGTCAAGTGAGCCATTTGATTTATACTTGTTCTTGAAGACCGACTTGCAGCCTATTGGTTTGGTTCTCAATGGAGGATCAAATATCTTCTAGGTGTCATTATTTATCAAAGCATCATATTATTTCTGCATCGATTCTTTCCATTAATCACCGTCGATAGCGAAAAGAGCCCCTTACCATAGATATAAGTAAATGAATACTATGGTTAGAATCGTACCATACAGAGATAGATGGAGGTATGTGGTAGATTTTGTTTTAATAGAATTTCAAGATATGTAGTATTTATAACCAGGAGTTTGACTCGAGGAAGCTCATTAATTTTTTTATATCCCATTTCTCTAACCATATAAGAGAAGTCAAATTCATCAAGTGAGAACTTCACTAGGATTAAGTGGGGTGGTTACAGGTGGTATCAAAGCATCCTAGTTCAAAATTGTACTATATGGGATCTATTTTGGAAGTAGCAATGAGCTCCTGCAAAAGAGTCTCAGGATGACTTTTAGAAATTAAAAAGGGAAAATTTTAGGTGTTAAAATCTGGTCTAATTTTTTTGACTATATATATAATTGATATGTTGGATTTGTGATTGTTTAACTAGTAAGGACTAAGAACTCACTTGTTTCACAACCTTTGATAAATTGAAAGGGATGCTGAAAATAATATATTTAGTTTATTGTGTAGGCCTGTATATTTTTCTAATAATTTGTTGATTTGTTGATAATGATGTACTGATGTGGATTGTTGTTGCAAATGGTTTGATATAATAGCTCTGCAAAAGTAGGACCATGGGCATGATTTCTTGTTTTTGATTTATTTATTGTGTGACTAATAGTTTTGTGTGATTTTACAACACATTATAAGTAGCAACAGATAGTGAAAGACACATGAATTATGACCGTAATGGTGCAATATAGTTATGTTTAGTCACAACACATTAATGAAGATGCTAGAACAAATGAAGAAGAAATAGCAGTTGGCCAAGGGGGAGGGGATAACTCTCCATATTGTATGGATGCCTTAAGGATATTAAAGGTTTAAGTCAGGATATTCAAAGCAGACAATGAAATTATGGTGAGAGCCCAAGAGAAGAAAGTTAAGAAAAATGAAACTATTTTGTAATGTCTTAGACTTTACAGAAATAAAGGCAACCTGAGTTGAGGGATAGACATAGAGATACGATAAAATTTTAGGAGACAACATAGAAAATAAATGGGGAAGATGGTAGCATATCCAAGAATAGGAATAGGTAGGAAAGTGAAGACATTGTGTGGAGAAATTTACCATTGATCACTCTGGAAGGAAGAACTAGCACTTATGTGCATCATTATAGTAGACCATATAGATATACTACTAGGAGGCACTACCATCACTCTCACCACCAGTACCATAATTAGGGAAGAAGGGAAAAGGAGTATATTCCTGAAGAGTTTAAAAATTCCAAGCCACCCACATTTGATAGGGATATGAATGAATTTGATTATGTGATTGCATAGATGCTAGGAATAAATAATTTTTTCATAATTTGTGATTATTATAAAACATTAAAGCCAATATTACCGCCTATGGATTGAAAGGAAAGGAAAACATATTGTGGGAGGATCTGAAAAATGTGAGAGGAATTGTTGAAGAATAATTAACTTGGAGTGAATTTGAGAAGCTCTTTAGGAATCAATTATATTTTTCTAAGAAATATTATGGCATCAAAGAAAATGATTTCTATGAAATCAAGATCCAAAAAATGATGGATGATGAATATGCTATTAAGTTCTTGGAACTATTCAGGTATGTTCCATATCTCAAGGATGATAAAGTCAAAATCCAAAGAATTATTAGTGGCTTTCCTATGACATTTAGAGAAATAATTGAATTTCCAGAGCCTCAGACATTGAATGATGTTGTTAATAAATTGACACATTGTTATGAGTAAGAAAAAAACAGAAAAAAAAATTTAAAGCGAATGGAAGACAAAGAGAATTGTCGGGAATAAAAACAAATGGCCCAAGAAATTTTTACAAAAGAACGAAAGTAAGTAACTAGCTAATACCAATCTATTTCAACAGAAAATTAACATTATTTCTAAAGGAAATATGCAATAGCTAGTCGCAGAGCAATGAAGGGGAAAAAAAGAGAAATTAAAGTGTTGGACTTGTGGTGAAAATCACCAGAAAGGAGACTGCCCACATTAGAAAAAAATTGTGCCAAATATTCACAGCCCCCAAGAAGCTCACTTAATGGGTGAGGTAGCTCAAAGTTTTTCTAGAATGTATGCACTTGTGGAAAATCACCAAGAAGGCCACAAGGAATCCATCATTGAGATGGAAGGTAAGTTTTTGCAATCAATTTGTTTCCGTTTTAATTGATATTAGTTCTAATTATATGTATGTTAGCTCGAAGCTCATAGAAAGATGAAATTTGGCCAAGGAATTGCATGCAGAACCATGGTTAGTCCAATTGGAAACATGAAAAAGGAGAAAAATTAACTATTGGATGAAATCATGTGCATTTGAACTCAGAGACATGCCTACAATAACACACTTGAATCTATTGTTGTTGGGCATTTATTGCTCATACTTGCACAAGATAGAAGTGGAATATGCAATCAAATTCCTTGATGGGGATGGAAAGAGAAAAATCCTACAGGGCAAGCATAAACCATATTTGTAATGATGGTTTTGGAAATGTAGGCCAATCATAGTTTCAGGAAATGATGTAAATTATTTTTCATACAAATTTTCAGTAGTGAGAAAGTTGGTGACGGGGAGGAGCAAGAAGAAATAAAGATGCTAAGGAAGTATCCCTTGCTACAGTAGTATGAGGATGTAATTCCGAAATAAATTATGGGTTTGCCTCCCCATAAGGAAGTTGTATTTTTCTATTGAATTGGTTTCATGAGCGACACCAACATCCAAGGCACCATATCAGATGAGAAAACCAAAGTTGGTCGAGTTGAATCTACAATTGAAGGAAATGATTCATAAAGGCTATATTTGTCCAAGTGTGTCATCGTGGGCATCTCCAGTATTATTTGTGAAGAAAAATGATGGGAGACTCAAAATTTGTATTGATTATAGGCAGTTAAACAAAGTGACCATCAAGGACCGATATCCATTGTCACTAATAGATGACTTATTTGATAAGCTAAGGAGATTCACGATGTTCTCCAATATTGACTTGAGGTCTGGGTGCCATAAAGTACACATCAAGGAAGAATATATCCAAAAAAATATTTTTCGGACAAGATATAGACACTAGGAGTTTTTAGTGGTACCCTTCAGGCTCATTGATGCCTCGACCACATTCATGTGTCTGATGAACACTATGTTGTGCCTTTCTTTAAAAATGGTTGTAATTGTCTTCGTTGATGAAATCCTGGTGTACTCTAAGACTAAAGAAGAGGATGAAAATCACTTAGCTGTAGTGTTACAATTGATGAGGGACCACAGGCTCTATGCTAAGCTCAGGAAGTGTGATTTTGTCCAGCCACAAATACACTATTTGGAGCACATTAGCTCCAAACAAGGGATATCAGTTGATCTAGAAAACATCAAGGCCATAATGGAGTGGTCAACACTGAAGAAAGTGAATGAGGTTAGATCATTCATGGGAATGGCAGGTTACTATAGGAGATTCATCAAGAAATTTTTGTAGATAGATCATCCTATCACATCCCTGCAGAGGAAATGAAAGAGATTTGAATGGACAACTAAGTGTGCTACAAGCTTTGAGAAGTTGAAACAACTTCTCAAGAACGCACCAGTATTGAGGATTGCATATCCTTCCAAGGATTTTATGGTATCCACAGATGTCTACAAGGAAGGGCTCAGTGGAGTCTTAATGCAAAAAGGACAAGTAATTTTATAAGAGTTGAAGAAATTAAATGAACATGAGGTTAATTACATGGATCATGATATAGAGTTAGATACCATCATTCATGCATTGAAGATCTAGAGGAATTAGCTTCTTGGAAGGAAATTCACATTTATGACATATCATAATGGACTCAAGTATTTGTTTGGTCAACCCAATTTGAACACAAGACAAGCTAGGTGGATGCCCATAATTAGCTAGTTCAAATTTCATATCAAGTATATTAAAGGTAGAGAGAACAGGGTTGTGGATACACTCAGTAGAAGGATTCAATTGAATCACCTAGTCACCATAAGATCTAATGAAGTGGACCTGGTGGAAATGGTAAAATACATAGGAAAACATGATCAAAATTATCAGCAAGTGAAATAAATTTTATGACAATATGGTGAGGATGAGGAATATCACATCACAAAGGATAACATAATTATATTCAAGAATATAATCCATGTACCAAATAACGATGATTTGAAGAGTCTCATCATGACGGAGTTCCATTTCAGGCCATCCTAGGTACCAAAATACTCTCACAACTATTAAAAAGTTTTATTATTGGCCTAAATTTAAGAAATAAGTGGTTGATTTTGTTGCTAAATTCGTAGAATTCTAGCAAGTGAATCCTAAATATAGACATCCAATTGGTTTATTGCAACCCATTCCCATTCTGAAATGGAAGTAAGAGGTAATATCCATGGAATTTATCACAGGATTATTGAGGACCTCTAAGTAGTATGATTCAATTATGGTCGTGATCGAGAAGTTGAGAAAGGTGGCTTGTTTTGTGGTAGTAAATTCCACCAACTCAACTAGTGAGGTGGCTCAAATTTTCATATGGGTGATTGTGAGGTTCCATGAAGTTCCCAAGAAAATAATCTTAGATAAGGATGCTAAGTTCACTTCAAGGTTTTGGAAGGGTCTATTTGAAGGCTTTGGGACAAAATTAGCATTCACTATAGTGCATCATCCACAGAAATATGGGAAAATGGAGAGGAAAAATTGAATCATCGATGATATGTTGAGGATGATTGTGATGCACTATCCCAAGCAATGAGAAGAGTATCTTCCACTTCTATAATTCTCATACAACAATGGGTACCAAGAATTAATAAATATGAGCCGATATTTTCAGGCAATATATGGGAGAAGTTTTAATACTCCTATCAACTAGAGTGATCTAGTAAATAGGATCCTAATTGGACATGAGATGCTCAATGAAATGGAGAAACAGATTCAGATCATGAAGCAAAATTTGAAGGTGGCACATGAAAAGTAGAAAATCTATGTGTATCATCATAGAGTGCATATAGAGTTTCAATTTGGGGAACATGTCTAATTAAGATTTACGCCTGAGAGAAGTTATCTAAAGGTTAGGTGATGTGCCAAGTTAGCACCACAATATTGTTCTCCCTTTGAGATCTTGTAAATAATTGGACCAGTGGCATATAGGCTAGCCTTACCTCCATCCATTAAATTCCATAATGTTTTCCATGATTCCTTGCTTAAAAGTTATGTGAATGATTCTAATCATGTGATTGATTGGTTTATGCTACAGATACATTTAGAGAAAGAGTTCCAACCAGAGTCGTTACCCATCCTAGATAGGAGGAACCTCATGCTCCAAAATCTAGCAATAGAGAAATTCATAGTGTAGTGGAGGCACTTTGGGCTCGAGGAAGCCACTTGGGAAATGGTTGACTCGGTGAGGAAAACATATCCTTTTTTGTTTGTTAGTTTCAAGAAAATGTATATTTAATTGTAAATGCTATATATATTTGTACATATAAAGCTCCCCAAAATGGCATGTACACTTTTATTTAGTATTTGGTATTACATGTGGACAAAGAACACCGGGGATGGTGTTCCCTCACGAGGGAGGAGTCTTTGTGAATAGGGAAAATTTTAGGGGCTAATATTCACAGGAGGGCTAATTTTCCAAGTTTTTTTCCAAAAAAACGATTCGCTAATTTCCATTTTTTCTAAAAATAATTCGCCCACATTTTATAGTATAAAATTATTTTACCTTAAAAATCGCCAAAGTTTTATATAGACTAATATAAAACCATTAGAAATATAAATATTTTTACAAATGTTTCAAAAAATTTTAAAATTTTCATATTAGAGTCTAGTATGATTCGCCAAGGTTTCTAAACTTTAAGATAAACTTCCATCCTTAAAATTTTCCTTGGTTTTTGAAAACCCGAATCAAGTTTTTCTCTCATACATATATAATAATATTTGGAAAAAAATTTGGGTTGAGTCAAGGGACACATATTCCAGAGCTAGGGAGGTTTATTGTTAGGGATGGTGTAAGCTTTCTTGAGGCAGGAAAATCTGAATTGTAGAGAAAACTCTTGAATACTAGTTGGTGGCATTTTAATGTTTGAGTGCTTTCATAAATTATGGAGCTACTAGAGAAAATATGAGACAGTCATTGCTTGGGATATCAAACAAGGTAGTGAGGACAAAATAATTAAAAATATGAATGGGTGGACTTCTCGTGCATGGAATGTACAAGCCACCCACTACAACCAATTAAAAGCTATATTTAACAAACTAGTAATGGCTAGACAGGTGGAAAAATTATATTTAACAAAAATACTGTGTTGGCAAGGTCATTGTCTAAAGGTTTTCCAAGGAAATGAAAAATCAATTCAAATTGGAGAGAACATAGTGAGGGGAGGGGGTGGAGGGTATTTATTTTCTCATAAATTCCTGAGGGATGGGGTGGAGGAAACCATCTTGGAAAAGTCTTGGAATAATTCTGATGACTCCTTGATGTGTAATGTTTTGGTTTTAGTTCTAGAGTCCCCAAGGCTGGGTGAAACCATAGTGCCTCTATGTACTGGTTGATTACAAAAAAATAAGAAGGAAGATGCGGTAGAGTCTCTGCTTCTTGGTTTACTGGTGGCTGTGTTCAAGTCCCTGAGCATTGGACCCCTCAGACTTTGGAATATGGCTCAGGAATAATAGTTGTAAATAATAATAGTTGTAAGTAATAACTGGCTACAACCATATATGGTTTAGTGAAGATTCTTTGTCCTTTATTCTCTTCATGTAATTTAATTGTAGTGGATAAATGTTGCTTCTCTATTTCAAAAAATGTGGTGTTAATTCTTTGAAAATTCTTGCAATCTATTACTTATATATATATAATATTGTGAATGCAAAGGTGCTAGATAAGAGCTCATCTTAGCTCTAACTATGATTCACACAGGGGAAATTTATTTTGTTTTGTGACTGAAATTGATCATATAAAGAAGTACTCTAACATTGCTTGTACTTATTGTTGAAATTTTACTTTCAACAGCCCTGTGCAGAGCCGCTTTCCAATTTTTATTACTAGGTTTATGTCCTCCAGCCGCTTTCCAAATGAAGTGAACAATCAGTTTCAGTTTTGTTTAAATCGGCGCAGTCCTCTACGTTTTGAAAAACAGAGACTTTTTTATGTGTTCAGGACAGTCTCTGTTTTGGGAAAAATAGAGTACTTTTGTTTTAAAACACAGTGAACAGATATTTTTATGAATGCGGGCGTTTTATTTTTTATAAACCCCGTGGTCCCCACAGGTACAGTGTCTTGTTGATTTTGGAGGGTCCGATGTGTTCAACGCAACCATAGGTATCAAATATATATATACCACAACCATTTTAAATTGCTCTCCACATAAGCCAAGGTCCGCGGGTCCACAAGACCATGTGGTAGTTTAATATACAGTCGCAAGTTCACAATTGGGAGCGCGTTGTTGTATGGTCCGATTGTAATATGCAATGGTGGACCCGATCCATTCTTATACAATGTATTTTATGTTTTGGTCTCAGGTATGATCCTCAATCAGAATCGGAAGTCCGATGTTTGAACCCTTTTGATTTGTTTAAATCACAGACCCGACCCACCTTATAAGCAGCAGTTAAATGGTTCATCGCGTCCATTTTATAATCGGCCATCGGAACTTTTGGTTGGTCGTTTATTTTGTTTAAAGTCATGGAGCCGATGGTGTTATACAACAAATTTAATAGTTGGCTTTCACATTACAAATGGTGCTCGCATCAGCAGGGCCATTTCGGACCCGAAAATTTTATATGGCAGATTTAAGTTTTCATCGCGCGCAAAAAACCTGGGATGACATCATACTATTTTGTGACATGAAATGGTTCGATGTAATTTGGTTCATAGTTCCCTCAAGTCCGGAATTCATCACGCGATCAAAGTTTTGTGTCAAAGGTTTATTGTATTGTTTTAATGTTTTACATTGTAATGTTTTAACATATGCATGAAATGTAAGTGGGCCCGAAGGTCTTTCAAACATCATATAGTTTAGTTTTAATATTGTTATTATATGCGCGACATATAAAAGTAGAAAAGGCCCGAGAGCCTATGCATTGTTTTTTTTTTTAATTTGAAAAGCACAACAATGCATATTACACAGCAGTGTATTTTCAGAGAGACAGAGTGTGTTATTTTTGTAACAGATAGTGAGACAGTAAAGTCTGTTTCAGGCACTGCGTTTGTAGCAGTCCTATTTTGTAATCCCTCTCAGTGAGGAAGACATTGTAACAGTTTTTTTTAAAGGAATAGAAGTTTTTACAGTGTTGAAACTCTATCCCTGTGAGCAAAATTTTTAATTTCTCTGTATTAAGGTGGAGAGCATTATTCTCTCTCTTGGTTGTTCTGGAATTTTCATAAATTCCAACATGGTATCAGAGTTAGTCCAGGCTCTTTAAAGGTGAAAGAAGTTGAAGGAAGGAGTTCCTGTTGCAGAAGCTTCTCTAGCAGTGTGAAGACTCAGCCAAGAAGAATCCAAGGTATTTCTCTATATAGATTTTTGTGTTACTGTTGAAGGCAGTCAGTTATTTTAAATACACAGTCAAGTGTTTGTGAAACATAGTTTAGAGTGCAAGAATGGCTAGAGCCAGCACTAACATGGGTATTGGAAATACCCAGCTCCCACAATTTAATGGGAAAAATTATGACTACTGGTCAATAACTATGAGAGCTTTATTTGCTTCCCAAGATTTATGGGAACTTGTTGAGGATGGATTTTATGAGCCAGAAGGTGAAAATGAGCTTGATGGTTTAACACAAGAAGAGAAGGAACTGTTAAAGAGCAATAAGAAGAAGGATTCAAGAGCCCTCTACTTTTTGTATCAAGCAGTGCATGAGAGTGTGTTTCCTAGGATAGTAGTAGCTAAGAGATCCAAAGAAGCATGGAAAACTCTCAAGACAGCCTATCAAGGCATGGAAAAATTGAAGACAACAAAACTGCAGTTGTTGAGGAGAGACTTTGAGACTCTGTGTATGAAGGAGTCAGATAATATTGACTCATTCTCACACATGTGATAGGAATGGTCACACAGATAACGTCTCATGGAGAGACTCTTGAAGACAAGAGGATTGTGGAAAAACTCCTGAGGAGTCTACCCTCAAGATTCGATGTGATTGTCACCAACATAGAGGAGACTAAGGATCTCACAAATTTTTCAGTGGATGAGCTACATGCATCACTGATGACCCATGAGCAGATATTGGGTAGAAATGAAAACTCATCTCTAGAGCATGCCTTTAAGACCCAGATGTCTTTTGGAAGAGGAAGAGGGAAAGGCAGAGGAAACAAGAGAGGAAGAGGCAGAAGCCAAAACAGAGGTGGAAGAAATAGTCCAACAAATGCTCAAGGAAGGGGCAGCAATCCAAATCAGCATCAATTCCAAGGTAGCAGACAACAAAGTGGTCAGCATCATGCTCAAGGACAAAGTTATGATAAATCCAATGTCTAATGTTACGATTGTAAAAAATATGGACATTATGCTAATGAATTTAGAAAGAAGCAACATGATATGGGAAATAGAACAAATGCAAATTTTACTAGAGAAAATATCAGCCAAGATAAATTGTTTTTAGCTTGTAATATGGCTGAAGAAAAGAATGAAGACTTATGGTTTCTAGACTCCGGTTGTAGTAACCATATGACAAGAAACATAACAATGTTTTCCATCTTAGATGAGAGTGTGAAGTCACAAGTCACACTAGGGACTGATAGTAAATTTTATGTTATGGAAAAAGGATATGTAAATGTTTTAACAAGGAAAGGTGAAAATAAATCCATAGCAGATGTCTATTATGTTCCAGGAATGAAGTGTAACCTCTTAAGTATTGGACAACTTGTTCAAAAGGTGTACAATGTATTTTTTGAGGATGATGTTTGTACCATCATGGATAAACCACCCAGCAAACAATGTATTGTTGAAGTGAAGATGACAAGGAACAGGATGTTCCCTCTCAGAATGAGAGCAGATTTGAAGAATAAAGAAAAGATAGCAACAGTGACACAAGAGGCTTTCCAAAGCGAACCAAAAGATGACAATTGGTTGTGGCACTTGAGATTTAGACATCTCAACTTTGGAGGTCTTAATTTGTTGAATAGAAAAGGAATGGCAAGAGGTTTACCATTGATAGAGAAACTGGACAACCTTTGTGAAGATTGTATCTTGGGGAAACAACATAGAGAAAGTTTTCCTTCCAGGAAAAGCATAAGGGAAAAGGCACCCTTGGAATTTTTCCACTCAGATTTATGTGGACTGATGCAAACTCCATCACTTGCTAGCAGCCATTACATGCTAACATTTATTGATGATTTTACTAGAAAAACTTGGGTTTACTTTTTGAAAAACAAAAGTGAAGTGTTTGAAAGATTTTGCAATTTCAAAGCACTCGTGGAAAACCAAAGTGGTCTGCATATCAAACTCCTAAGGATTGATAGAGGAGGTGAGTATATCTCTAAAGATTTTCTACGTTTTTTTAGAGAAAATGGGATTCATGAGTAGTTTACAACTAGATATACTCTGCAGTAAAATGGAGTAGCCGAAAGGAAGAATAGAACCATAGTGGACATGGTAAGGAGTATGTTAAAGGCAAATCATTTGCGTAATGATTATTGGGCTCAAGATGTACATTGTGCAGCATACATTTTGAATAGGTTCCCTACAAAAGTAGTTATGAACAAAGTGCTAGAAGAGGCATGGAGTGGCACAAAGAAAGGTGTCACACACATGAAAGTTTTTGGATGTGTGGCTTATGCACACATTCCGGATCAGCTAAGAAAGAAGTTGGACAGCAAGGGGGAGAAATGTATTTTCATTGGATATAGTGAGGAATCCAAAGCTTATAGGTTGTGTAACCCATCCACCAAGAAGTTTATTGTGAGCAGAGATGTTCAATTTATTGAGGAGGAAGCTTGGGATGGAAGCATAGAGAAAACAATGAATGTTAAACAATGTTTATCTCATGATGAAAATGACGAGGAGATGGCTGAAATACATCACCAAACAGCAGCACCAACACAAGGGCAACAAGAGTCACCCTTGAGGATAAATGAAAGTGCTTCTCCAAGCACACCACAAGGAGGAAATTCAAGTGCTTCTTCAAGCATTTGTACACCTAATGAAAGAGGTAAGAAGTTCAGAAATTTGAATGACATTTATGAACAAGAGACAGCAAATGAAGGTATGAATTCTTTGTTTGCTTTATATTGTCATGTTGATGACCCTATTCATTTCGAAGAAGCTATGGATGAGGAGATTAATGCCATAGAAAGAAACAAGACTTGGGATTTGGTTGAACTCCCAAAAGGTAAAGATGTCATTGGAGTTAAATGGGTCTACAAGACCAAGAGTAATGTTGAAGGAAAAATAGAGAGACACAAGGCAATACTTGTTGTCAAAGGTTATAAGCAGAAGCATGGGATAGACTATGAGGAAAATTTCGCACCGGTTGCTAGAATGAAAACCGTCAGAGCAGTGCTGTCCATAGCAGCACAAAACAAGTGAAAATTTTACCAAATGGACGTGAAGTTAGCATTCCTAAATGGAGTGTTAATGGAAGAGGTTTACATTGAACAACCTCTCAGCTATGAAAAGAAGGGCCAAGAACAAAAAGTGTGCAAGTTGAAGAAATCTCTTTATGGGCTAAAGCAAGCGCCAAGAGCATGGTACAGTAGGATATATTCCTATCTACTGGAAAATGGATTTGAAAAATGTGAGGGAGAACCCACCCTCTACATCAAAGAAAATGATGGTAAAATGTTAATTGTCGTTTTATATGTTGATGATGTTATTTTCACAGGTAATGATGATTACCTTATTGAAATTTTTAAAACAGTCATGAAAGAAGAATTTGAAATGTCTCACATGGGTTTGTTGAAATACTTCTTAGGAATAGAAGTAGAACAAGATGAAAATGGGGTTTTTATCTCACAGGAAAAATATGTTAATGAAGTGCTGGAAAGATTTAATATGCAGGAGAGAAAAGCAGCAATCACTCCCACAGTGATGGGATTAAAACTCAGCAGAGAGGACAACAGCAAGGATTTTGATCCTAGTTTGTACAAGAGAATAGTTGGCAGTCTCATGTATTTGACTGCAACTAGGCCCGATATAATGCATGTTGTTAGTTTGATTTCCAGATTCATGGAGAGGCCAAAGGATGCACATTGGCAGGCAGCGAAGAGAATTCTGAGGTATGTTAAAGGTACTAAAAGGTTTGGTATTTTATATACTGCTTCAGAATGCTTAGGTTTAATAGGATACACTAACATTGATTGGGCTGGAAGTGTAGATGATCAGAAAAACACTTCCGGTTATTTTTTTCATATGGATTCATGAGCCATTTCATGGGCTTCTAAAAAGCAGCATATTGTAGCATTGTCTACAGTAGAGGCAGAATATGTGGCAGCTACAGTAGCAACGTGTCAAGCAATTTGGATGAGGAGGATGTTAAGAAGTTTGTGCCAAGAGCGAGCAAAAGGAACAGTGATTTTTTGTGAAAATAGCTCAGCTATTGCATTATCTAAGAATTTTGTGTTTCACAAGAGAACGAAACACATTGACACAAAGTTTCATTACATCAGGGAATTGGTAAACAATGGAGAAATTTTTTTGGAACACTGCAGAACTCAAGAGCAGTTTGCAGACATTCTGACCAAGCCATTGGGACAGAAGAGTTTTGGGTTTTTGAGAAAATGCCTGGGTATGACTGATAACCCATCAGTTGAAAGTAAGGAGGAGTTTTGAAATGTTACTTTCAATAGTCCTATGCAGAGCCTCTTTCCAATTTTGATTACTAGGTTTATGTCCTCCAGTCGCTTTCCAAATGAAGTGAACAGTCAGTTTCAATTTTGTTTAAATCGCCGCAGTTCTCTGCGTTTTGAAAAACAGAGTCTCTTTTATGTGTTCAGGATAGTCTTTGTTTTTGGAAAAACAGAGTACTTTTGTTTTAAAACACAGTGAACAGATACTTTTATGAATGCGGGCGTTTTATTTTTTATAAACCCCATGCTCCCCACAGGTACAGTGTCTTGTTGATGTTGGAGGGTCCGATGTGTTCAACACAATCGAAGGTATCATATATATATATACCACAACCATTTTAAATCACCCTCCACATGAGCCAAGGTTGGCGGGTCCACAAGACCATGCGACAGTTTAATATACAGTCGCAAGTTCACAATTGGGAGCGCGTTGTTGTATGGTCCGATTGCAATATGCAATGGCGGACCCGATCCATTCTTATACAGTGTAGTTTATGTTTTGGTCTCGGGTCCGATCCTCAATCGGAATCAGAAGTTCGATGTTTGAACCCTTTTGATTTGTTTAATTCACGGACCCGATCCACCTTATAAGCAGCAGTTAAATGGTTCATCGCGTTCGTTTTATAATCGGCCATCAAAACTTTTGGTTGGTCGTTTGTTTTGTTTAAAGTCACGAACCCGATGGTGTTATACAACAGAGTTAATAGTTGGATTTCGTGTTACAAATGGCGCTTGTGTCAGCAAGGCCATTTCGGACCCGAAAAGTTTATATGGCAGATTTAAGTTTTCATTGCGCACAAAAAACCTCGGATGATGTCATACCAGTTTGTGACGCGAAATGGCTCGATGAAATTTGGTTCATAGTTCTCTAAAGTCCGGCGTTCATTGCGCGATCAAAGTTTTGTGTCAAAGGTTTATTGTATTGTTTTAATGTTTTACATTGTAATGTTTTAACATATGCGTGAAATGTAAGTGGGCCCGAAGGTCTTTCAAACACGATATAGTTTAGTTTTAATATTGTTATTATATGAGCAGCATATAAAAGTAGAAAAAGCCAGAGAGCCTGTGCATTGTTTTTGTTTTAATTTGAAAAGCACAACAGTGCGTATTACACAGCAGTGTATTTTCAGAGAGACAGAGTGTGTTATTTTTGTAACAGATAGTGAGACAGTAAAGTCTGTTTTAGGCACTGCATTTGTAGCGGTCCTATTTTGTAATCCCTCTCAGTAAGGAAGAAATTGTATCAGTTTTTTTTAAAGGAATAGAAGTTTTCACAATGTTGAAACTCTATCCCTGTGAGTAAAATTTTTAATTTCTCTGTATTAAGGTGGAGAGCATTATTCTCTCTTGGTTGTTCTGGAATTTTCATAAATTCCAACACTTATTAGCAACGCCAATAAGAAGACAATATCCATTGGCCAGAATAGGGTTTTTAGATCACATGAATAATTTATTCTATTCCTTAATGCCATTACCCAAAGTTCTTGAGTTTCCTTGAGTTCAATGTAAGGAGCTTACCGACCCCATAAGTTGTGTGAAGTTCGCAACCTTCTTGAAATCCAAGGGAGCGTTAGCTCATTATCCGTCAGCGTTGGTTTTGATTCGCATCGCCATAAAATTAAAATATTTATATATTCATATACAGATATGTGACTAATGTGTTAGCCTGGTGACTTGGAATCACTATCCAGATTTAATATGTATATATATATTCATCCATATATAGCATAATTGTCATGGTTGGTAAGGTGACAATCAGCATTGGGTTTCGTCAGCACGACCTGCAAAACTCATTGACAGTTGTTGTGAGCATGGGGTAATATGGCGCAACACGTAATGTGAACACTACGCGTCCATAAAAGCATGATAGGTTGAAATAATACCACCAATTCCGACTGTGGGTTATTCCTTGTCATACAAACCTATATGTCATGCGAATTGCTCACAGTCGGGTCAGGGTATAATCTCAACTTTATTACACCATTTAGTACATAAGGATGCCCAATGGTTTTTGGACTATATTGACACCATTATTCACACTCCAGGGCAAGAGACTATTGTGGCATATGGTAGCATATTTATCCCAATAATGCACACTTAAATTCATTTTTCAAAACTCTAATACCATCATAGTCTGTGGGACGTGTGGGACGTAGTAGTTTTTTGACCTTCCTAATGTTGAAGTAACACAATGTAGCATGCAGCACATATCATCCTGTAATGTTACACATTACCACCGATGGTATCAGAGAGTCTAGGGTCTCAATGACCACAACAATAATAAAGGCGGATTTGACTGAAAGGATGCAAGTCTGTCAACTATAAATGTCGCTAAGGATTAGTATTTTACATATATTCAGGTAAGATAGCCAAATTTTACACCCTCGAAAGGTCACGTAGTTTTTCTCGTCGCATAGGATGAGGTTACGAGGGCAGTTATATGTTATATGCACCTTTATGAATTATGTTTCGTGTCAATATTGTTATATGTATATATGTATATACCTCAGTGTGCATACTGCACAAGTAGCCCCGACTCCAGAGGGGGGGAATGGTTGACCAGTAGATCGTTTCATGGTCACCAGTGTAAGTCCAATCATTGGTATCGACATGTGTTTTGTGAAGCGGTATCGAAAGGTTCCCACATCTCCAACGTTAATAAAAATGAGCATTGCCACGTCAATTAAAGGCTTGCTCGCTGGAGTCACTCTAAGATACATGGCTATTAAATTTGGGCCCCAATGAATGAGCTCTAGTGGTAAGTATATATAAATAAATATACATAGGGCATGGTATGGCACATATATGTAAACTCTTCCCACCCAAGTATAAGAATTTTTGCATGCCATAACCTATCGATCATAACTTGACGACCATGAGAGTACATTTAATATGCATACTTATATATATACATAGTCAATGCGATGGTAACTAAAATTTCAAGGCAGTTCAAATTAAAAGGGTGCCACCCAAAGGAAATAGGCAAGTGAAACTTTGTAATTAGGCTGGCTAATGCCTACACATGTTTGAAATGTATATATGTATTTAAGTCTATATATAAAAGTATAAGTCCAATCCATCATTATATATATAGATATATGCACCACTTGCAATGGAAAAGGCTCCTTACCATAAATATAAGTAAATGAATACTATGGTTAGAATTGTGCCATATAGAGATGGATGGAGTTCTATGGTACGTTTTGTCTTAATAGGATTTCCAAAGCAGTATTGAGAATCAGAAGTCTCACTAGAAGAAGCTCGTAAAAAAAATGTAATTATCTCATTTCTCTAACTATACAAAAGAACTCAGATTAATCAAGTGTTCAGTGCGATTAAGTGCGTAATTAAGAATTTCTTATATAAGGAATTATCAAGTCAATATAGGTCTATTATTTAAATATATCAACAATCTAGATCATACATTTTGAGAAATTTTTATTTAAAAAAAAAAAAATTCAAGTCCAACCCATTTGGTTGTTGCTCTATATTTGTTGTTACTTCACGTTCGCAAATACTCCAAATTTGCTTACTGGATAAGATAGTTTTTGCTACTCTGCAAGGCAATTGTTGCCACTCAATAGATATTTGTGTGAATCCACGGAAATCAGTTCACAACCACAAATATTTTCCATGGATTTGGATCTTAATCGACCATTTTCAATATGACAAGAATCTTGGAATTCTTAGATAAGACTAGGTGAAAAGAATTTTGGATTCCTAAGAGAAGGAGAAGGTTAGCTTGAGTTGTTAGAAAGGATATAAGAATTATGTATGAATGGTTAATTATTATCAAATTGTAAAAACCACATGATAAACTTGTGGATCTACATTGATTATTTTCCATTTTAGTTTTAAGTAGATCTATATCTAAAAGAGATTTCCTTCATTTTATAGAATAACTAATAGAGAACAAATCTTGGCTATGATGAAATAAATTATATTTTGTAAGTTCACATTTTACTTTAGTTTGTTGTTTTATAATTTCATTAGATTAATTTACGTTGTAGACTAATTCATTTAGCTAATTATGTCTAGGACTAATTTATTTAATTAACTTATAAATAGATTAATTTATTTAATTTACTTATGTTGGAGATTAATTTATTTAATTTATTTTATAGATTAGTTATAGGGCTTTATTTTCTGATAACATGGACCCGTGACTAGACAATGAAACATAAATTTATTTCTATTTATTTATTTTAATGATTGTGTTTTATTTCAAGATTTATCTTCTTGTAAGGAATGGCATATTTCTTTTCTCACAATGTTCTTTCAACTTGTAGATTAATGATCAAATTTCCTTTTCTTAGGAAAATATTATCTAAAATAATCTGAGATAAGAAATGTAGCTTATACACATAGTGCGCAACATATCACAAGTGTATGTACCTTGAGTATGAACTAATAAATTATTGAAACAATTAATTATCCCTGATAGTATATGTGACATGGATTTTATATGTCCCTACACATCCTTTCCTAGGCCTTCCATGTCATCCTCCAACTAACTTATGTGTTCTAGTTTCATAAGTTTCAATGTAATTTTGGATAGTTGATCTCAAACCTATAAATGAAATCTTCACCATTAGCTACAAAATAACACAACACTTCTCTTTCAAGGTTATCTTGACATTATAAATTAGATCACTATTTTTAGTAGCTAGCAGTTTATTTTAGTGTTCATTAAGACGAATATTATAAATTTATTTCGCTTGTTTGAAATTAGAAGGTCATGCCCTGACTTACTAGAAAATCCATGCAAAAACCTTGAGTCTAGAGGAGGATCCTCTAGTGACTAAGTGGGGGGATTTTAAAAATCCCATAAGTTCATAGTTCTACCCTATCAATTATGTAATGAACCAATTGATCTAGTCATACATTACTTTAGGCATAAATAGGGGAAAAGTGTACACGAGGTTGCCCTAGAATTTAGGAAGATGGTAATAATGTCGAGTATCTCTTGCAATAACCCATAAGTACTCCTCAAGTATCTAGTGGGTCTAAATAGCCATCTATAGAAGTAAGTGATGTTATTCAAACCTAGAATAGTGTATGGGGCTTTTGTACCAGAAAAAAACCTCAAAACATAGGCCAAAAGAAAGGGAAATCAAGGGGTCAATGTAGAAGGAACACAAGGAAGTTTTCAAAGAAGGGAAGAAGAAACAAAAAGGTGGGGAGGAAAAAAAAGGATAAGAGCCACAAAACATCAAGGAAAAGACCCCAGCAAGAACTGCAACCACAATAGCATTAATGGTCATATAGAAGAGAATTGTTGGAAACTACATCAAGAACTCACCCCAAAGAACCAAAAGGAGGGCAAGAAGAAGAAAAATCTCATGTCCATAGATTATCGTAATCATGTGAAAAGCGTCTTAAACATTGCTAAGAATATTTTATGCACATCAGTGAAAAAGGGGTTGAATTTGAGTATCCTTTATTGAAAAGAATAGAATGATATGAAAAAACTCTTTTATATAATGGTACATGTCAAGAAGATCAAAATCGATGATTTATTAGACCTGTGATAACGAGCAAATATTATTGCTACAAATATGGTAAAAAAATTTCGATTGGAGGTCCATGACCATCTGAGACCATATCCATTAGGATGGCTTAATAAGGACAAAAAAATAAAGGTAAAAAAATGGTGTAGAATCAAATTCGATATTATTGTTGATTTTATTAATTAAGTAGAATTAGATGTAGTTCTACTTGATGTATGTGGAGATAGTTTGGAAGTCCCTATATGTACATAAGGGAAGAGATATTCATGTAGAGAGCCAATCAGTACTTCCTTGTAAAGGAAAAAATATCTTTCATCATCAAGACACAAAAGGGAAAGTCAAAGATCTCATTGGTAAGTGCCAATCATGCCAAGAAATTTCTTAGTTCTAGTAAGAAGTATGTTTTGTTATTTTTAATAGAAAATTAGTTTATAGAAGATTCAATGAGGCCTTATCCATCAGTGGAAGGGTGTAATAAGGGAAATAAACATGAAATGGGAGATTTGATATAGGCTTACAAGGATGTGTTCGAAGATCCTAAAGGGCTTCCACCCAAGAGGGAAGTGGAGAAAAAGATCTAGTTGTTGTTGGACTCTCCATTTTCAAAACATTGGGTTGTATAGGTAGTCTCTTATAGAAGAAAACAAGGTGAATAAGCAATTGTAATAGTTATTGGAAAAGGCTCTCATTTGACCAAGTGCCTCACCATGTGGGTCACCCATCATAATTCTGCCAAAGTAGAATGGGACTTAGCATATCTGTATTGATTACAAGACACTAAACAAAATTATTCTTAATAATAGGCACCCCTTGGATAGATGATTTTTTAGACTATTTGAAACATGAAAAATAATTCATCATGCTAGACTTCAAGTTAGGGTATCATCAAGTTTGATTTAGAGGAGAAGACACGTAGAATACTTCCTTCGTAACCAAACAAGGTTTGTATGAGTGATTAGTTATGCCCTTTAGCCTATGCAATGCACCAAATATATTCATGATATTCATTAAAGATATATTTTTTTCTTTTATAAGTTCATTTATAATTGTTTATTAGGAATATATATTGGTATATGAGGCTACATGGGAGGAGCACATCTCACATTAATTGAAGTGCTAGAGACATTGAAGAAGCGCTAGCTATTGTAAAATCTTAAAAAGTGAGATTTTTCTCAACAATAGTTGGTGTATCTAGGATATATGATAGGTGGAGGAGAGTTAAAGATAGATCCTTCCAAGATGGAGGACATCATGAAGTGGGAAATTCCTACCAATTTTTTTAATTTAAGGAGTTTCATTGGGGGGACAGAGTACCCAAGGAAGTTCATAGCCTCATTTTAAATTATAGCAACACCACTCCATTCCATCACAACAAGTGGAAAAAGTTGCTAATGAGGGAAGGGTAAGAAGAAGACCTTTAATTAATTAAAAAGAAAATCAGTTAATATTTTATTCTTGCATTACCAGAATTGTAGCATCTGTTAGTGTAAAATATTTCTGCAAGTGTACCAAAAATACCTTACATAAGCCACGAGTGATTAAAGGCCCTAACAATAGATATGGCCATCTAATTCTTCATATATGCAACATAAATTCAGAAGAAACCTGCAAAATAATAGATCTGAGTAGAAAAATACATTAAACAACAAAAGATTTAACTAAAGTAAAACCCCATAGCATAGACAAAGAGATATCAAAGAATGAATGATATATTATAAACTTGTTCCACCTGGTGAAGGAGACTCATAAGATGGCTATAGGTCCCCCTAAAATGGGATGGATCCTTTGTTTTTCCTCTACGCTTCAGTATTCTAGATCTTTCTCTCCTTATAATGTGGGAAACCCAAAATGTGTGTTGAACTCAGATGGGAGCTTGAATGCAAAAAGAAGATAACAACGATGATGATAGTGATCATGGTGAGAAATGGATGGAAAAACCCTCCTATTTAAAACAAAATATTTGGTTATTCTTGAAAATGGAAAATAATAAAATATTATTAACCATAATCTAGATCTAACCGCTTGGAATAATTTATTATAAATTTTGGAGGGAAAATATATTTAAATTGGTTAAATACCTTTATTTAGAAATAAGTAACAAAAAAATTATTTATTTATTATCTCAAGGAAGTGGTTAAGGAATAATAAATAAATAATGATTTTTTTAATTATTCCTAAGTGATTTAGTCAAATTTGACAAGGAATATTAACTAAATAATGATTTAATTAATTATTCCTAGAGAAAAATCAAATAAATTATTTATTTAACTATTTCTCATGATTGGGTCAAATGTGACAAGGAATAATAACTAAATAATGATTTAATTAATTTTTCCTAGAGGAAAATAAAATAAATAATTATTTATTTAATTATTCCTCATGGGTTTTCATGTTTTAATTAGAAATAACTTAATAAATATGGTTTATCAAATTATCTCCTCCTGTGAAAGCAATTTTACTATGGTAAAATTGGTCTTACATGGTGTATTTCGATCCACTTGGTTAGATATGGCTAACTGATCTTTTTTTGGTGATAACATATTTCCCCCGAACTTACGAGTGTTAGGAGAAAATCTTATGACTAAATATGTTGTAATAACACAATCGCTAGACACTGAAGGGGAGTTAGAGAGAGAGTGAGAGAGACATAACTAAAGTGAATCAAGGAGGGACTTGAGGTGCTGAGACCTACGAACTGATATAAGTCTCATTTTGTTTTGTAGTACATGACCTCAATGAGGCGAGCGAGGCATACCCGTACCCGTCGAGATAACTATGTACAACGAATAATGATGAGCCCAACATTGTGACAGAACTAAAAAATGTATGATACATGATATATGACATGCTGGAATCAATGGTCCAGAAATCAATACAATGGATCCCATATAAATAATGCACCTAGAAAAATCAAGGCAGGGTCTGAAGACAATAACATCTGAGTACATTCAGAGACATAATTCCCCTCCATATGACATGGGGAGGGGGGACTACAACCAAAGAAGAATTGTTGAATAGGAAAGGGCTCTAAAGATCTGAATGGATCATCTAAATAGGAAATGCATGATGTGGCCATTGCAAGCGGCTAGAATCGAACCCATCGAATCTATATAACTAAATATAAGGATGGAGCATGATCTAAGGTCATATAGGCACGTGGGGGGATACCTGAAGGGCTATCCCCTCATGAGGTCTGAAAAAATATCACACACACCTGAGAATCACTGGTACAATATGTTGGATCACTGAACCATCAAGTATATTATTATCAATCATGCGATAATGATTTGGGGTTGATCACGTGAGAAAAAACCAAGTCAAAGGGAAATAATGATTCCCTTTGTGTGATCTGGGGTACTGAACAATGATGAAAGTTGAAACCAAGGTACATGCCCTCTAGACCATTCTTGTGGAATGAATGTGTTGAGGTCGAAATAATAGGGCCTTCCAGAGCTGAGGCAATAAGGAATCCTCAACTAAGGCACGAGGGATCATAGGAAAGTGACTAATGGACTTACACCAGGGATAATGAAGGAAAGATGGAAAATGAGAGGTAGACTGATGAATTCCCTTGTGAGAGCATAAAATTCATGGTGGACCTGGCAGTGACTGACTCAATTCCAGAGAGGATGATGACAGACAATATAGCAAAAGGAAAAAAATAGGCAACACTGGATGAATGCGACGCAAATATGGATGTAATATTCACAAGAGATAATGGGACTCAGGACAAACTCCATAAATGCGAGGATGACTCCACTTGGATGCTCTAAAAAAGGGTGACTCGATGATGCTTCCACACAAGATAGGTCGAGGGAGACCATAAAGACATAAGTAAATAACTGTTAACCATGAGGAAAATAGATTCAGGAGGTGAAAAGTGCCAAGGTGAAGTGGTACTGAAGTACAAGCAGCCCATATGAAGAAATTTGGTTTGAATTGGAGACAAAGTGAAAATTCATGGAAAAAATGGCTTCTAGGTGAAGTATAAAATTACCCATAAGAATGAAAGACCCATTATAGTACTCTATGAGACCCTTCCAATGGTATGGATGGTTCATCGAACTGAGCTATGGTTTGGTCACAATGGGATACAAAAAAAACTAGGGTTTTTCCTCCAATTTCAATTCATTTGCTAAGTGATCTGTGGTAAATTTGGAGAGGAGGAGAAGGAACTAAATTTTGTGGGGATTGCAGCACAAAAACTGACCATCAGAATTAGGATGTTTGACTTTCAGGTAGGTGGCCTTACTTGTCTAAGGATGGCCTAATTCTTCTTGGAAGGATGGTTCTTGGTGAAGAATCAAGGTAAGAAAGGAATACAAGAATGAACTACTAGAGAAGATCTAGAATCATCCCCACCCACCAAGTCAAACATGGTGACCAAGTTGTAAGTGTGGTATCACATAAAGTATAATGCTTGAAAATATGGTATCAAGTGTTTACGATATGTAGTGTATGTATATGGCTTACTAGAGATGCTGGTAGGACAAACTATCCAAGGAATGGAAGGATAATCAACCATACCTAGATATTTGGGGTCTAGGCCGACACTTTATTTAATCATGTGAGAAGATGGCAAGGGGTTCCATCATGACCCCAAGAATATGTGATGGAGTGGAGTGATCTTGTATGCTAATGGTGGGAATGATGCCCTTAGCTAGAGGATTTTGTGGAGTGTCATGATGTTCCAAGTACTCAAATAAGGGATTCAAGAATTAAGCCCTAATGGCACAATATCCTCAGGAGGATGATGAGGATATGTAGGGGTATAGGTTCCCCCCATTTAAAATTATATGGGCATGCCAAATGTATTTAGAATAGTGGACTCTAAACACATTTTGATTGTGTGGTTCACCATTTTTTTATGTTATGGTTGTCTTCCTATGGGAAGAATGGATATATATAATTAGAAAATTAATTTATTGTTATCTATTGTCAGCTCCTCTCAAACATCATTTACCTTCCCTCCACTATTTATACCTTGACCTTCTGCAACCTTCTTTCGTTCTTCATTCTCGTCTTGATGATGGATCCTCGTTGGGATTCCAAACGTTGACCAATTTTTTATGATACTATGGATAATCCGGATTCTACAAATAATGGATAGATATAGTTAGAGAAAGGAAATAGTGGATTACCAATATAATTTGGAACTGCATGTATGAATCACTTACACTGAATTTCTGGGTTAGCATACATGGTGTCACTATACCAAAGGGTGGCTTCGGGTATAATGAAGTGGTGCTCACCTAGAAAACACTGTGGCTGACCAACAACAATGTCTAAGGGACTGGGTTTTTGACATGAGATGAAGGAATGATTAAGTGGATCATCCCTAGAGTGATATAAAGTGATATAAGACTCTATAGGTTCTTCTAAATGGGGAAGAATAATGATACTGGAGTTGACATTACTAGATGCACTAAGAGGGTTGGGAAGAATTTCTTCTCCTAGACTCTTAAATATGGGTTACCCCTTACCCAAACATTGGGTTTCAATGTAATGACCACACGGTGTTTGTGGTTCAAATCCATTTGTTCGAAGTAAGGGTTTATTAAAACAATCGAACTCACTATGGATGAATTCTTTAGACTCCACAACATATTTTTCATGGGTCTTTTGCAGAAGGAAATACACACAATGGTGCATGTAGTCCCAAGGATAATCAGGCATGGTCATGGCTTACATGATGTCTTCATCTCACTAGAATATTGGTAGACTAGAGGAAGAGAGACCACTTGATGTAAAGGGACTACCCGAAGCATCGTCATGAGAGATATGGTTCACATGCGAATCGAAAACAGGAGGAGACGAATTACTAGTAGATGGAATATCTACCGATGTTGAGACCTGGGTATCTGATGAAGGAGGTTCGACCGAATCAGAATGGAGATCTTCAAAAGAGTCTCCAGACAAGGATCTCATGGATGATGATAGGTAGATAATAGTAGCAGTGGAATTCGTCGTATCGATATCAAAAGGAGGAATCACAATGTGTGGTTCCTATTCTGGTTAAACGATGGTGCTAGAATCCGTGGGTAAAGAAGTGGTGGGTTTGTTACAAGCAACCTCTATTTTACAAAGTTCATTAAGGGTATAGAGAAAGTATTCGAGATGGTTAAAATGATGGGAATAGTGGCCATAATTCTCACAAAAAGCGCATGGGTGGTTTGTGTGTAATGACTTGTTTCTTTTGGTAGACTCATGTAAGGTAACATGGACTTCTCGGATGTTAGAGTCACGAAATGTATCGTTGACCATAGGTTTAAGATGAGGGAGATCAGGACAGTTCTTAGTGGCATTCCCAACAACATCACACAAAGCACATGGTGGAGTAGGCTTTGGAGGCTTAGGTGAAGCTAGAGTTGTTTGGGGAGCCTTGTGAGTAGGTTCCTTCTTTTTGGCTTTGCCCCACTCTCCAAATGTTGTTGCAATAGGAGTAGGTTCCTATTGAGGTTTTTGTGGAACTGTAACAAAGGAAGGGGTCATCGCGACCGGTTGAAATGAGGTCAAAGCAATATATGTTTTGAGTTGATCAGCTGGAGTGTTTGCTAGGGGATCAATATACTAGACTGGGATCCCCAAGGTCAAATTTGGTAAACTCAACGTAGCAATGACAAGCACAAAAAGAATCTAGACGGGGGAGCTAAAAATGGTGTCTTACCTAAAGGATAATGGCCTAGCAGAATGGCTCTCGGATGGTTAATATTTGGGGGAACTATTCTTGGTTGAAAAATATGAGGAGAGATACTAGAAGAAGGAGAAGGTCCTTGAGGAATTGATTTTTATGGTTGGGTCAAGTGAACAACAGTAGGTTTAAAGGTGCTAGCTACTAGATAGTCATACTAAACTGCTTATGGTTAGCCTATGACTCTTGCACCATGAAAACACTAGACAATGTAGGCTTAGAAGGGGTAGGTGTTGGACCATAATATGCACCAAGAAATGTGGAATATTTATAGACTCCTGGAGAGAAATTGGTGAGAGGCGATACAGGTTGATTTTCGGTCATCGACGAGATGGTAGACTGGGGTGATTTCTGAGACTCCGGACCATAATATGTCAACTTATCGATGGTGACGATCTTTCCATTATGGGGAAATCACATCTTGCGGTGGACTGAAAATGCGATAGCTGACATCGCATAAGTATAGCTACGACCCAAAATAATATTGTAATCCAAGTGGGAATCGATGACTTCAATGTCAATAAAAACAGTCTTTCCAACAACTGTGACAGGAAAATAGTGATACATGCCAAGAAGCTGTGAAGGATTACCATCCCAAGCACGTAAAGTGATGGTGGATGGTGACAAATCAGGAGACTTGAGTTGTTTCAAAATAGTGGTGAACATCACACATGTTGACACACCTTCATCTATGATACATCGTTGAACAAAAACATTTCTAATGACAACTGGTATTTGAAAATAAATGTATGAGGGTAGAGGGGGATGTTTTGACTTGTCAAAAAAGAAAAAATGATCATATGAAGGGTCGACAATGCCCAGAGAAGATAATATAGCTTTCCATTGGGATGGACATGTCTAGAGAACTTCTAGTATTGACATGGCAGTAGGAGAATGCGCTAGGTCATCTACTATATTGTATGTGTGGGTGGCTTTGTCTGAAGTGGAATTACGACATAATGGCCCTTTCGGGATATTTGGTATGACCTCTGCCTTAGACTGATGAATTTTTAAGGGACCATTTGGTTTTGGAATAGACTTAGTGGAAAATTTGGTTTAGGACTGGGTTTCAAACGTAGCAGGTTGATTGTCATACTGGTGCAACTAGGTGTGAAGGTTGACATCAACAGTATTGACCTCATCAGAGTTTATCATGAGAATATGATGATTAGAGTGACCAGATTTCTAAGGTGGAGGAGTGGCATGAACTTGTGGAAGTTGGGCAGTGATATATCCTTGTTGAGGTAAATTATTAGTGAGAAAAATTGGTTGAGCTGGAGCAGTGTTCAAAGCAATCGACCCCGTGGTTTGCTGTCCTCAAGATGTTACTTGTACATCCCACATTCGTCACATCTCGGGTAAAAGGGGACAATCATGTGTGTAAATTAGATCACTATTTTTAGTAGTTAGGAGTTTATTTTAGTGTTCATTACATAGACAAATATCATAAAATTTATTCCGCTTGTTTGAAACTAGAAGGCCATGCCCTAACTTACAAGAAAATCCATGCAAAAACCCTGAGGCTAGAGGGGGATCCTCTAGTGACTAAGTGGGAGGATTTTAAAAATCCCATAAATTCCTAGTTCTACCCTATCAAGTATGTAATGAACCAATTGATCTAGTCATACATTACTTTAGGCATAAATAGGGGAAAGTGTACAAGGGGGCACCCCAGAATTTAGGAATATGGTAATAATGTTGGATATCTCTCGCAATAACACGTAAGTACTCCTAAAGTATTTAGGGGGTCTACATAGCCATCTACGGAAGTAAGTGATGTTATTCACACCTAAGATAGTGGATGAGGCTTTTGTACTAAAACAAAACCTAGAAACATAGGCCAAAATAAAGGGAAATCAAGGGGTAAATGTAGAAGAACACAAAGACATTTTCAAAGAAGGGAAGAAGAACAAAAAGGTAGGGAGGAAAAAAGAGATAAGAGCCACAAAACATTAGTGAAAAGACCCCAACAAGAACTAAAACCACAATAGCATTAATTTTCATATAGAAAGAGTTGTTGGAAACTACATCAAGAACTCACCCCAAAGAACCAAAAGGAGGGAAAGAAGAAGAAAAATCTCATGTCCATAGATTCTCGTAATCATGTGGAAAGAATATTAGACATTGCTAAGAATATTTTATGCACATTAGTGCAAAATGGGTTGAATTTTAGTATCCTTTATCAAAAAGAAGAGAAGGATATAAAAAAACTCTTCTATATAAAGGTACAGGTCAAGAATATCAAAATTGATGATTTATTCCATTTGCGATCACGAGTGAATATTATTGCCTCAAATATGGTTAAAAAAAATTGATTGGAAGTCCATGATGGTCTGAGACCATATCCATTAGTATGGGTCAATAAGGATGAAAAAATAAAGGTAAAAAATGGTGTAGAATCAAATTGGCTATTATTGTTGATTTTATTAATGAAGTAGAATTGGATGTAGTTCCACTTGATGTACGTGGAGATATGTTTGGAAGTACCTATATGCACATAAGGGAATAAATATTCATGTAGAGAGCTAACCAATACTACCTTGTCAAGGACAAAATATCCCTCATCGCAAAGACACAAAAGGGAAAGTCAAAGATCTCACTGGTAAGTGCCAACCAAGCCAAGAAATTTCTTAGTTATAGTAAGAAGTATGTTTTGTTATTTTTAATAGAAAATTAGTTTATAGAAGACTCAATGATGCCTGATCCATCAGTGGAAGGGTGTAATAAGGAAAATAAACATGAAATGGGAGATTTTGTATTGGCATACAAGGATGTGTTCGAAGAGCCTAAAGGGCTTCCACCCAAGAGGAAGTGGAGAAAAATCTCTAGTTGTTGTTGGACTCTCCATTGTCAAAACATTGGGTTGTATAGGTAGTCTCTTATAGAAGAAAACAAGGTGAAGAAGAAATTGCAATATTTATTGGAAAAGCCTCTCATTTGACCAAGTGCCTCATTATGTGGGTCACCCATCATAATTCTGTCAAAGAAGAATGGGACCTAGCATATGTGTATTGATTACAGGACGCTAAACAAAATTATGCTTAAGAATAGGCACCATTTTCCTTGGATAGATGATTTGTTAGAATATTTGCAGCATGAAAAATATTTCATTGTGCTAGACTTCAAGTTAGGGTGTCACCAAGTTCGATTCAGAGAAGAAGACACGTAGAATAATTCCTTCGTAACCAAACAAGGTTTGTATGAGTGACTAGTTATGCCATTTAGCCTATGGAATGCACCAACTATATTCATGATATTCATGAAATATATTTTGTTTTATTTTATAAATTCATTTATAGTTGTTTATGAGGAATTTATATTGGTATATGAGGCTACATGGGAGGAGCACATCTCACATTAATTAAAGTGCTAGAGACATTGAAGAAGCGCTAGCTATAGTAAAATCTTAAAAATGTGATTTTGCTCAACAATATTTCATGTATCTAAGATATATGATAAGTGGAGAGTTGAAGATAGATCCTTCCAATATGGAGGACATCATGAAGTGGGAAATTCCTACCAATGTTTTTTATTTAAGGAGTTTCATTGGGGCAACATAGTACCCAAAGAAATTCATAGCCTCATTTTAAATTATAGCAACACCACTCCATTCCATCACAATGAGTGGAAAGGGTTTCTATTGAGGGAAGGGTAAGAATAAGGCCTTTAAGCAATTAAAAATAAAATCAGTTAATATTTTATTCTTGCATTACCAAAATTGTAGCATTTGTTTATGTAAAATATTTCGGCAAGTGTACCAAAAAGACCTTACTTAAGCCACGAGTGATTAAAGGCCCTAACAATATATATGGCCATCTAATTCTTCATATATGCAACATAAATTTAGAAGAAACCTGTAAAATAATAGATCTGAGAAGAAAAATACATTAAACAACAAAATATTTAACTAAAGTAATACCCCATAGCATAGACAAAGCGATATCAAAGAATGAATGATACATTATAAACTTGTTCCACTTGGTGAAGGAGACTCATATGATGGCTATAGGTCCCCCTAAAATGGGATGGGTCCTTTGTTTGTCCTCTACGCTTCAGTATTCTGGATCCTTCTCTCTCTATAATGTATGAAACCCAAAATGTGTGTTGAACTCAGATGGGAGCTCGAATGCAAAAATAAGATAATAACAATGATGATAGTGATCATGGTGAGAAAAGAATGGAAAAACTCTCCTATTTAAAAAAATATATTGGGTTATTCTTGAAAATGGAAAATAATAAAATATTATTAACCATAATCTAAATCTAACCACTTGTAATATTTTATTATATATTTTGGAGGGAAAATATATTTAAATTGGTTAAATACCTTTATTTAGAAATAAATAACAAAAAAATTATTTATTTATCATCTCAAGGAAGTGGTTAAGGAATAATAAAAAAATAATGATTTGTTTAATCATTCCCATGTGATTTAGTCAAATTTGAAAAGGGATATTAACTAAATAATGATTTAATTAATTATTCCTAAAGAAAAATCAAATAAATTATTTATTTAACTATTTCTCATAATTGGGTCAAATATGACAAGGAATAATAACTAAATAATGATTTAATTAATTATTCCTCAAGGAAAATCAAATCAATAATTATTTATTTAATTATTCCTCATGGGGTTTCATGATTTAATTAGAAATAACTTAATAAAATATGGTTTATCAAGTTATTTCCTCTAGTGAAAGAAATTTTCCTATGGTAAAATTGGTCTTACATGGTGTATTTCGATCCACTTGGTTAGATATGGCTAAGTGATTTTTTTTGGTGATAACAGATTTCCCCTGAATGTACAAGCATTAGGAGCAAATCCTATGACTGAAATACATTGAAATAACACAATCACTTGACACCGAAGGGGAGTTAGAGAGAGAGAGAGAGACATAACTAAAGTGAAGCAAGGAAATGCTTGAGAGGGTGAGACCTACATACTGATATAAATCTCCTTTTGTTTTGTAGTACATGACCTCAATGAGGCGGGGGAGGCATACCCATACCCATCGAGATAACTGTGTACAACGAATAATGATGAGCTCAGCATTGTCTGACTGAGCTGCAAAATGTATGATACATGATATATGACATGCTGGCATCAACGGTCCAGAAAATAATACAATGGATCCCATATAAATAATGCGCCTGTAAAAATAAAGGAAAGGGCTAAAGAAAATAACATCTGAATACATGAGACATGATTCCCCTCCATATGACATGGGGAGGGGGGACTGCAACCAAAGAAGCAATGTTGAACAGGAAATCACTCTGAAGATATGAATGGATCATGTAAATGGGACATGCATGTTGTGGGCATTGCAAGTGACTCGAATAGAACTGATCAAATCGACAGAACTAAATCTAAGGATCAAGCATGATATGAGGAAATATATGCATGTGGGGGGATACCTGAAGGGCCACCCCCTCATGAGTTCTGAAAACATCTCGCACACACATGCGATAATCACTGGTACAATCTGGTGGATCACCAAACCATCATGTGTACGATTATCAATCATCCGATAATGAGTTGGGGTTGATCACGTGAGAAACAACCAATTCAAAGGAAAATAATGATTCCCTTTGTGTGATACAGGGTACCGAACAATGATAAAAGTTGGAACCAAGGTACATGCCCTCTAGACCATTTTCTGGAATGAATGTGTTGAGGTCGAAAGAATAGGGCCTTCCAAAGCCGAGGCAATAAGGAATCCTCAACTAAGGCACGAGGGATCATAGGAAAGTGATTGATGGACTTACACCAGGGATAATGATGGAAAGATGGAAATTGAGAGGCAGACTGACGACTTCCCTTGTGAGAGCATAAAATGCATGGTGGACCTAGCAGTGACAAACTCAATTCCACAGAAGATTATGACAACCAGTATAGATGAAGGCAAGAAATGGGCAACACAAGATGAATGTGACGCAAATATGGATGGAATACTGTCATAGGAGATAACGAGACTTGGGACAAACTCCATAAATGCGAGGATGACTCCACTTGGATGCTCTGAACAAGGGTGACTCGATGATGCTTCCACATAGGACAAGCCTAGGGATACCATAAAGACATGAGTAAATAATGGTTAACCATGAAAAAAAATTCCATAGTAGGCAAAAAGTGCCAAGGTGAAGTGGTACCGAAGTACAAGCAGCCCATATGAAGAAATTTAGTTTGAATTGGCGGCAAAGTGAAAGTTCATGGAAAAAATGGCTTCTAGGTGAAGTATCAAATTACCCAAAAAAACGAAAGACCCATTATAGTACTCGGTGAGAGCTTTCCAATGGTATGGATGGTTCATCGAACTGAGCTACAGTTTGGTCATAATGGGATACATAAAAGCTAGGGTTTTTCCTATAAAAGGTTGTTTTTCCTCCAATTTCAATTCATTTTCTAAGTGATTTGTGGTAAATTTGGAGAGGAGGAGAAGGCCCTAAATATTTTGGAGATCATAGCAAACAATCGACCATCGAAATCAGGATGTGCGACTTTTAGGTAGGTGACCCGTCTTGTTTAAGGATGGCCTTAGTTATTCTTGGAAGGATGGTTCTTGGTGAAGAATCAAGGTAAGAAAGGAATACAAGAATGAACTACTAGAGAAGATCTAAAATCATCCCCACCCACCAAGTCAAACATGGCGACCTAGATGTAAGTGTGGTATCACATAAAGTATAATGCTTGAAAATATGGTATCAAGTGTCTACGATATGTGATGTATGTATATGGCTCGCTAGAGAGGCCGGTAGGATAAAATATCCAAGGAATGGAAGGATAATCGACCATACCTAGATCTTTGGGGTCTAGGCCGAGACTTTCATTTATCATATGAGAAGATGGCTAGGGGTTCCATTATGACCCCAAGCATATGTGATGGAGGAGAGTGATCTGGTATGCTAATGGTGGCAATGATGCCCTTAGCTAGAGGATTTTGTGGAGTGCCATGATGTTCCAAGTACTCAAATAAGGGATTCAATAATTTAGCCCAAATGGCAGAATATCCTCCAGAGGATGATGAGGAAATGTAGGGGTATAGGTTCCCCCCTTTTAACATGTTATGGGCGTGCAAAATGTATGTAGAATATTGGACTCTAAACACATTTTGATAGTGTGGTTCACCATTTTTTTATGTTATGGTTGTCTCCCTATGGGAAGAATGGATAGATACAGTTAGATAAAGGAAACATTGGATTACCAATATCATTTGGCACTGCATGTATGAATGAAATAGATTGAATTTCTCAGTTCTCATACATGATGTCACTATACCAAAGAGTGGCTTCGGATATAATGAACTGGTGCTTACCTAGAAAACACCGTGGTTGACCAACAACAATGTCTAAGGTGCTAGACTCATGTAATTTACAATATTACAAGGTGACTCAGTATCTCATAGAGGAAAATTTTCATATTGTATTTGGTTTTCAATATTCAAATGATTTCCAAAGAAAAATATGAAAAGAAGAAAGAAAAGAGGGTATAAAAAAAATGAAAAGAGAAAGAAAACCCCAGAAAATAAGTGATACTGAAAGTGCTGAAAATAAAAATGCCACTAATTTTTAGATAGGCTTGTTCAATCATACAGTTTAAGCATGATTGTACATTTTTAAATTTCTGTTGATAGGTTAAAAATGAAGATTGGCCAAACAACCTAATCTTGTCCAATCAGTAGATAGGTAGAAATGAAATTGGTTCAATAGTTTAATCTAAACCAATGAGAGAAATAAGGGATAGAGGTTAGGTTAGAGTTTCAAAGAAAAATGATTTACGGTTTGCAAGTCCAAATTCACCCTACAAAAGAACAAAAAATGTTAGATCTATATTTTGGGTAGGTAGACATGCTGAAAGGAAGAAATAGGGAGAAGCATGAGATTTATCCTATAAAAATCAGTTTAAACGTTTCATGTTTACTGTGGTCGAGGAAGAAAATCAAAGAAACGAGGTGTGATTTTATTTAAAGTTTGGATAAAGGAGATATTGCAAAGTTCGAAGGTTAGACTGCACATGAAGACTTTGTGGCATACGTTATTTTAAGATGTTTATCTTAAAGCCCCGAAAACAACATATTTTTTCCTTTATCCTAACTCTCGAAACCTTATATTTCCCCCCTATCCTAAGTCCTAACCTACACCTCACAACATTAAATCTCTCTGACCCCACTGTAATATTCCCAAATAGGAAAAGTAGGAATATAATACAAAATGTTGGAACAATAGTGTAACACATCATTTGAAATCAAGAGACCAATATGGATACCTTTCATATGTTATAACAACAGCAAAATATGCATAAATAATGGGCCATAAGATACACAACAAGAAAGATAAAGCCTCCAATGAACAAAATCCCTCCAAAATGAGGTGTTGCAAGCTGGAAGACTCTTACAACATTGTTTTAAATTCACTTCTACAACAAATTATTATACATCAGATCTAAGGTTGATATGTGCCTCAAAAGATAGATCTATTACAGATCTGAGCACTATACAACCTCCTTTAAAGAACCCATTAAGGGTTTTTAGCAAAACACCATGTACAAGATGAGGATCTAGGCCCTAGGGCTGAAGAACCACTGCAAAATACAAATCTGGAAAGTGTAGCTAATATGATATGATCAATTCAATAGCCTCCTCCAATAGATCCTCTAAGTGAAATTTAGATCCCCTTCACTAGAAAACCAGCTCTCCAAATGGTGTGCCAATCGACCCTACAACTCCTCCTATAGAAATAACACAAATCTAGAAGAAAACTGCACTGTAGGAATAAATAAAAAATTTTCCTGATGCCAAGATCTAAAATTATGCACAAGTGTCTTCCTTACTATCCTCCCAATGGAAAGGAAGCCTCCTCCACTGAAAATGAGCAATGAAATGACACAGATCTAGTCTCCACTTGTTGCAACCTACAAAAAAACCAAACCCTCAACAGGATTTGTGCTGTAAATGAAAGATGAAGCTTGGCCTTAAGCCTGATAGTGGACAATGTAGTACAAGACTCCTCCAAGAGCTTCTCAATGGAAGAGGTGGGATTCCCAATCAGGAACACCCTGTGCTAAACAACACTCTATCGCAGCTAAACAACAAGAGAAAGATATATGTCTAAACATACCATATATTTAGAAATATCAACATAAATGCATAATGAACAATGGCTACCATCCTCTTCCTTAAATAAGATATGAGATTGAAAACCCTAAGCCCCATCCAATAATAGCACTACTTCCACACAAAGAATCTCCATATAAAACTGTGTTGTCTCTGATTGATGACCACTCCTCCATGACAACACTGTTGATTTGGTCAAAGTTTACCCAATCAAGGTGTTCCAGCCCCTTTTCACACGAAAGGGTGCTCAATTAAGCTGCCAAGATCTATCTCTTTCACATTTGGCATTGATTTATTCATTATGAAGGAGAATTACGGATCTCTGTTTTCCTCTTATTCATTAAACATAAAGCAAAAGTAAAATTTAATATTCTAGCTAGCTCATGGCTAATTGGCAATATTACAGTCCTCCCTTCCCAAATGTTTCTTGTCCTCAAGAAAATGACAAGGTGAGTTCTGAAACTCTCCATCATTGGTGGCACCAACATGTGATAAGCTTCCCTCATAAGCTAAATGTCTACCAATCCATCCCTCCATGAGTTTCTCCTCCAAAGTTCTCATGAGATGCAAATACCCATCCCATATGGAGACAATAGTTCAAATGAAACAAACATGGTTTTCCCAATGTTCTCCCTGAAACATTTAGTATAATGAGCATGCATAATATCTCTCCCATAGGTCACATAAATTTCTCCCATCCTCCCTCCAAAGATTCCCATAAAAAGTATAAGCACATCATCAATGTATGGGATCAAAATCAAGTACATGCAAATATAAATTTGTACAAATGGAGGTGGGTCATAGTCCCACATGTGGAACCAGCGCAGTAAATCTCCAGACTACATCAGATAATGATATGGTAAGTGGTTTCCCCACCACTTACTTGTTGCCCAATTCATCTCACCATGGCTGAAAGTGTGAGATATGTTTGGTGTTTTTGGAATGCACCCACAATGATACAAAATATCCCTTTGTCCTCCAAGGGAGTGGCAATGTTCAGAAATGTTTATGGCCCAAAGTTGGCCATGAAGTCTATATGGAATAATACTCCTCCTTGGAGCTATGGACTGCATATACATGGTAAAGGAATGAAATTATTCATCATATAAAACATTATGTACATAAGCATATTATTCACCAAGGTTTCTCCTCATACAAATAGAGTGGTGCATGGATGGATCCCCTCTCATTCCAAAAGAGGAAAGAGGTGGCTGAAATAACTCCTTCATTGAGTCATGTCTCTATTCCAACTCCACATGGTTCATGCATATTTGAAATTGCTAATATAGCTCCTCTTCAAAGCCTTCCCAACTGTAGATCTCCATGATAGTGTTGTCGGCCTTCATGGAATAAGTATGGATGAAAAATAACTCTTCATAAGCCCTTTGTAGCAACTTCTCCTTGATCTTGGAGGCTCTAGATAAGAGGATCCTACCATGATAGTAGAAGAATCCTGCTTGGACTGAATATCCCTCTTCATGTAGTTGGTTATCAAGTATCATGCATGTGAAAATATACTTGGAATAATCCACCAACAGTTGGGATTTCCAATATGGATCAATATTCCATAGTGACAGCGCTGATGATCTATCACAAAGAACATCTGTCATATGGATGCTCTACTCCTTGACATATCACATGCCAAAGGTTCTCATTGGGATGTTTATATCCCCTCTTTTTTGCTCTTCTTGCATATGCACATGCTCAAATACAGATTGTAACCTTTGGAAGTTAGACTCCCATGGGAATCTATCATCTATCCAAAATTTTCTGGGTTTAGCCAAAGCATGCATGTGTGCCCACCATCTCCTATCATGTATGGAAGATTTCTCCTTAAGTGAGAACATCTTCCGAGTCTTCATAACCAAAGAATGGTCTCCTTTCCTCCTGATGGTGTCATTCCCCAATCCTGCAACATTTCCTCTCAGTGCAATATGAGATGAGAGAGTGGGTAATGGTGATAGTGAAAGAATGTATCCCTCCTCCTTGAGCCTACCCAAGACTCTCAGTGTTGTATCTTGGTCATCTAATGCTCCAATTCCTCCTGGATCTGTGAATGGAGCATCAAGATGTGAAACATCTCTCATTAAATCTGGATTAGGTGGTCTCCTAGGTGGTTTACCACAAGATAGTGATGTCTCATGGACAATTATCATGTGCATAATAGATGGGATCATCCTATCCTTGCTTCCACTATGCAAATTCAACTATGTTTCTTGTGTGGAAGTTTTATGATAGTTGGGTATCACTCTTAATGATGCAAGAGTGCCTCTAATTGGAGCAATTTCTCCATCCTCACCTCCAGGTGGTGGTGGATCATCTCCTACTATCCCAATGCTATGACGCCTCCTTGGTTCATCTTCTTCTTCCTCCTCATCATCTAAGAAGACCTCTATGTAGTGTGCCTTATTAGTTTCACATCTATGTCCAGGTGCCCAAGATTCTTGGCATGTGAAGAAAAGCTTCCTCCTCCTCAAATATCTTCGTACATCATCGTCAAGAGGTTTTTTATTTTGGCTCTCCTTTGAAAGAGGAGCCTTATCTTCTTTTCCCTTTGAAGGAAAAGAGGGCTTATGCTGAAATGTTGCCTTTGCTTTTGGCAAGGCATCTTGAAGATATCTATCCCTTTCAATGACATCTTGAAGGGTAGTGGGCTTGGTATACTTAACCAACCCATGAAGAGGTTCATCTAACCCATCAATGAACATATACACCATTATTGCTGCAGATAAATCAGGAACCGTAACAGAAAGTCTGAAAAATTCAGAAATGTAAGTTTCTAGATTTCCTGATTGTTTAAGCTTTGCAAGCCCCATGAATGGTTCTTTAGGATCTATTCTATCAAATCTTTCCACCAGCCTCCTAGTGAACTCTAAATATGCAGTCACATTGGCATGACCCAATGTAGACAAACCATGGAACCACTAATCATGTGTTTCACCCTCAAAGTGCAGCGCTGCTATATTAATGGCCTCCATTTCTAGAACTTTGCTCAACAGGAAGTATATGTCAAGGTTCTCTACCCATTATTTTGCGGTGCACTTGGATGAACCATCAAAGTTGGGTAAGAAAAATCTGCCCATAGTTCGGTGTAGATCATGATTCTGAATGAATCCACCACTTCTATTGTGATGCATTGGTCTTCTATTGTCCTTGATTTGAAAAAATTCTTGAAAACTCAAGTGGTCCTTGAATCTTTGATTTTTAGACTCACACTCCATAAAATAGTCTTCAAGGGATTCTTTCTCTTGAAACCCTTCATTTCCCACAACCAAGAATGTAGGCATTGTAGAGCATTGGGAAACTTGTGGTTGCTGCACTGGTTGATCACTCCAGTGATGATACATGCCAAATCCTTCACCATGATGAAATCCTTTAGGGGATTCCTTGTATCTATCCATCCTCTTTTCTTTGATCTCTCTAGAAATATCTTGCATGTCTCTAAGAAGTATCTTAGGGAACTCCTTCTCTTCATGTTCTCCTCCAGATAAAGGGGTCTTACACTTTTCTTCTTTGTCATTTGTATAATCAAAATTCCAATGTCTTCTTCTTTGATAACTCTTTTCTCTATCAGTAAGAGGATCTCCTTATTCAAATGACATATTGGCTTTTCAAGATGCACAGGCTATGCCAAGATTAGGCTCCGATACCACTGTAATATTCCCAAATGGGAAAAGCAGGAATATAGTGCAAAATTTTGGAAAAATAGTGTAACACATCATTTAAAATCAGGAGGCCAATATCAAGACCTATCATATGTTATATAAAAAAAAATATGCATAAATAATGGGCCATAAGATACACAACAAGAAATATGAAGCCTCCAATGAACAAAATCCCTCCAAAATGAGGTGTTGCTACTATATATAAAGCTGGAAGACTCTTATAGCATTGTTTTAAATGCACTGCTAAAAAAATTTATTATGCATCGGATCTAAGGCTTATATGTGCCTCAAAAGATAGATCTATTATAGATCGGAGCACTATACAACCTCCTTTGAAGAACCCCTTAAGGGTTTTCAGCAAAACACCATGTAAAAGATGGGGATCTAGGCCATAGGGCTGAATATCCAATGCAAAATACAGATCTGGAAAGTGTGGCTGATATGATATGATCAATATAATAGCCTCCTCCAATAGATCCTCTAAGTGAAAGGTAGATCCCCTTCACTAGAAAACCATCTCTCCAAATGGTGTGCCAATCCACCTTGCAACTCCTCCTATAGAAATAACGCAGATATGGAATAAAACTGCACTGTACGAATAAATAAATAGTTGGCCTGATGCCAAGATATGAAATTATGCACAAGGGCCTTCCTTACTATCCTACCAATGGAAAGGAAGCCTCCTCCACTAAAATGAATAATGAAATGACCCAGATCTAGTCTCCACTTGTTGCAACCTGCAAAACAACCAAACCCTCAATAGGATCTGTGTTGTAAATGAAAGATGAAGCTTTGCCTTAAGCCTGATAGTGGAAAATGTAGTACAAGACTCCTCCAAGAGCTTCTCAATGGAATAGGTGGGATTCGCGATCAGGAATACCCTGTGCTAAACAACACTCTATCTCAGCTAAATAGCAAGAGAAGGATATATCTCTAAATAGACTATATATTTAGAAATATCAACATACAGGCATAATGAACAATGGTTGCCATCATCTTCCTTAAATAATATATGAGCTTGCAAACCCTAAGCCCCATCCAATACTAGCACTACTTTCACACAAAGAAACTCCATCTAAAATTGTGTTGTCTCTCATTGATGACCACTCCTCCATGACAACGTTATTGATTTGGTCAAATTTGACCTAGTCAAGGTGTTCCAACCCCTTTTCACACCAAAGGATGTTTAATTAAGCTGCCAAGATCTATATGTTTCACATTTGGCATTGATTTATTCATTATTAAGGAGAATTATGGATCTCCATTGTCCTCTTATTCATTAAACAGAAAGAAAAAACAAAATCTAATATTCCAACTAGCTCATGGCTAAATGGAAATATTACTCCCACCATCTCATCACCCGTCGCATCAACGTTTAACCATCCCCCATCTTCCCTACATCTCCATCCATCTCCTTTTTATCTGATGGCCCACACTATTTTTCAGCTGATCCCCCTCGACCTTCGAATGTTAACGGGGGGGTGGGGGGGGCAGGGGGGAGGGCTCTAAATAAATTATATTTGATATCGTCGTTGTTGCAAAGTGGAGCGCCCAGATCACTTTGCACCCCACCCTCCCCCCCCCCCCCCTCTGAAAGCGGTTTCTGCCTCGCTTAAAATCACTGCACTCACCTAACCGCACTGTGACCGTTGCCGAGTACAATTGCACCACATCACCCGCTCCAAGTCACCTCCACTCCCGTAAAATAACCATTGCACTGTGTTGTGGACCACACCTCTTCCTACCTGTCCCGTCCATCCTATCAAATCAACTCCCATGAAATACTCATTGCACATTCAGTTGGTTGGATCGTTGTGTAACGGGCCTATGCCAAGCCAACGTTCACCCAATCACATGTTAAAACACCAATTCAGTACTAGAGGAAACGTTTACCTTTGCTATTGAGATCAAATTGATATAGGGAATCGATTTACAGGAAATTAACAGCGAAGATCAGTGAATGAAGATTCAGTTCATCGAAAAACAATTCTCAGTACTCTACAAAGTCTGTTCATGGTTCCCCTTCTATTCCCCCCACCCCTATTCTAATCTGAGATTCTCCCTTTCTAAGATCCCTTCTCTTCTTACTCCCATTCTTCTCTACACAGTAAAATTCATTACAATTTACAGAATGCCTCCAAAGCCAAATCAACGTCCATTCAATCCTATGGTCTATCCTCAGGTGGACCTGGATCACCTGGATCTAGATGATAGGGATTACAAAATCCACGAGATAGAGTCAGACTCCAACCTATTCAATGTCTACTACTGGCTCGAAGAAAAATTACTGGATGAGTTTGATGACATTGGCCTTTGGGAAAATAAATTTCCCTACAACATTTTTCCCAAAACCCAAAGCTGCCCATAATTCATTAAGAATTTCCATGCCTACTATAACATCAATCAGAGGACAGTAATGACCCCAACAAGGGAAATTTTATTTACCATCAATACCGAATCAATACAAAAGATGATGCAGACCCCGACCACTGAAGGAACCATTCCCTTCTCTTATGAAGCTCTGAGAGAATTATATTAGAAGTTGGAATTTTCCACCAGAGCTCTTCATGGCCACTAATTCCATAATGCCAAAAATAAACCCTCCATACCGTGCATCCTCCTTCCCCGGTAGAACCCAACAAATTGTAATGTCTTGTCCTATTTGTTAGGATATCATGTAGACTAGTGGGTTGATGAAGCGATTATAGGATTCCTCTCTATCCTTTCAGTAGAGTCTAAACCCTCAACCATGTTTAATTTTTCCCAATTACTTTTTTATTCCATCCATGACCAATTTTTGAAATTTCATACAAAGGAGGTGTTCAAATACACCTCTGTGTGGGTTTATATGTTTGTTTATTTCAGTCCAAAAAGTTCCAATTTGAGATGACAAATCTCAATGATGACTCCCAACCTCAATCTATCATCTTTTGGACCACTCTATTAATGAAAGAACAGAAAAATTATACATACAAAGATTTTGTGGATTCAATTGTGCACATGGGAATCGACACACTCAGTAGTACAATAGAGCCAAGGGTGAATGAAGAAATCAAGAAAAATATGCAACTGATAGATCAAGTGAGAACAAAATATTGATATGTGTACCAAAATATACATAGATCTGAGTTTATGCATGTGAGTTTCCCCCCTCCAAACTACCAAATTTCCTCTCCATGGGGATCTTTGGATCGGAGTATATAATACAAATGATAAACGCTGATGAGCTTCATTTTTTCTCTACAAACAAGAGGTCCCAATTCAAGATCAAAGCGCAAATTTCACCTTTCATTTGTAACAGAAAAGCATCAGGGGAGGAAACCGATAAGATACTAAAGGAGATGAGTTTCAGTCATAGTTTCACCTAGTCTTATGACCTTGCAGGGATCATCTCCAAGAATAGGGTGGAAAACAAGTCAACACCCCACACACACAGACTTGAAATTGAACAATATGCAAATCAAGCAGAATGGGTGGCCAACACACTACAAGAAGATGAAGATCAGGTGATTTCCACCTCAATAATTCAAACCCCAACCCCATAAGAAAGGAAGGTTATAGAAGATAAAGAAGACAAGGGGAAAGATCCAAAGAAATAAATAGGGAGAAAGAGGCAAAGAGAGGATCAATCACCTTCGATGACTAATACCTCAAGAAAAAAATTCAAGCTAATTTATAGGAAGAGGGCCAAAATTCATATGGATATCGATCAAGGGGGTGAATCAGAGAAGCATAAAGTAATCCACATCATAAACACCTATGTAGAAATTATATACACTAAACATGCATACATCTAGATTCCCCTGATCTCATAATATTTAACTTCTTTCAAAATAAAGAATCATTCCACTGTTAATATTTTGTGGAAAATTAATTGCAAACACTTGTGAAGCATAAATAAAAACAATCACACATAACACAGTTTTTTAACGGGAAAGCCTGAAGCTGAAAACCCCAACTATCATATATTATGTATCATGGAGATCATGTAACAATCTCATACAAAGCTTAGTACATCAAGCTCTTAGTACAATCAATCATCACACACTAATTAGAGAAATCTGCAAGTCCATGCACCGATTTCTTGCCACCTGGTAGCCTGCCCCCATTGCGCAATCCAAGCTGAATAATAGCTCTGAATGAATTTGAATTACCCTTGCCTTGATTGCGCAATACTCATTGGAAACTCCAATGTGTGTGTGGTGCAATCAATGCATCACTATAGTCACAACAGATAGTCCATCTTGCCCTTTCACCTATCTCTCCACTAGGTCTCCAATGGAACTGACATGCACTGTAGTTAACTGTTGTATTGTTTAGTTGATTAATGAGTTAATATTTGTGAATTAATTAACTAATTAATTCACTCCACTCTCACTAGTTTATTATTCAGTTAGACTAGATACAACTAGCTCAACTGAGTCTAACTCACTTTAACTGAGTTAAACTGAATACAACTCCATGAAATACTCTTCGAACTCTGTCATAAATTTTCCACTTCAGTTATAATTGAGTCCTCCATGCATGAACCACCAGTAAACCCTAGGAATTGGGTAATTCCATCAGCCCACTGATTTGACAAATCTATACACTGAAATTAAGTGCTCTAAGAGAATAAGTTGTTATTTATTGTCGGATTATTATTAAGAGCTAAGAATAATTGACACTTCTATTTTTAGATCGACGATCTATAAAAAGACTTCACCCAATATTATAAAAATATAATTTCATCTATTTTCCCAACTTGACCAACCATCCAAAAATAGCATCCTGCAACTTCTGAAATATGATCACCATGTCTAAAAGTAGGCATAGTCTAAAAATAGGCTTGCACCAAAAATAGCCTGTGGGCCCACTTAGTGAAGGTGACTCTTTTCACTAAGCTCATCATTTTGTTGAATCTCAACACTCCCTCTCAACAAGATAGGGATTATCCTTCACCCCGATCATGCCTCTATGGTATTCGAATTTTCTCCTGATGAGCGCCTTCGTTAAAATATCTGCATCCTAATCCTCCATAGGAATGTACTGAAGCAACATGATCTTCTGCTGCACACAATCTTTGATATGATGGTACCAGATATCAATATGTTTATATCTATCATGAAACACATGATTAATCAAGAGTTTAATGCAACCCGCGTATACTTCTGTGCATTCTTTAGAAAACCCTAACTTCCCATACGCGCTTTTCTTTAAGCAGACCCGCGTATACACGCGCTTTTAATGAAGCGAACCTGCGTATATATCTGTAACTTTTCAGGATTGTGCAGCTCTTCAGATTAGATAAAAAACTCAGATTTCATCCTTTACTTCAGAAATTATTTCACCTCATCTCAGATCTAAACATTCCATAAACAAATCTAGAAAATACATATACATTTTAGATCTAGAGATCCCTCTTCATCATTTTCTTCATAGGTGCATTAGTAATTCAGATCAATCAATTCATTCGATGCAGATATAATTCAGAGTGAAGTATTCATTCAATACCCAAACTTGCACACCCTTGCACCATGATTTTCTTCTCCTTATATAGATTTAGCCTTTGTCAATACCATGAGCCAAAACCACACCACTTCCGATGGTATTTCTGGACGGGATCAAATAGATAATCCAGCGCTCAATATTGTGGGCCAATACCATGGTAATTTCCCCTGGTTTTATAAATTTAGAGCGCAAATTGGCATACGTGACTTTGCACGTACTTTTCCACGTACATACGTGACTTATCCTTAACAAACCCGCGTATGCCTTGTGACATACCTTTGTTCAAAATTATTCTTGCACTTTCTGAGCTACTTCTGAACTGATCTGTAGATACATCAGATTTACATCATTAACAACTCATTAAGTCAGTTTTCATCAAGGACAACTTCATCAGGTAGGTTCCATCAAAGTCAACACATTGTATCTCATTGCCAACAATCTCCCCCTTAACTCATCAAGTATGTTTCCGTCAAGGACAAATTCATCAAGTAAGTTGTCATCAACTTTATCAAGTAGGTTTCCATCAAGGACAACACTCTGCATCATATTGCAAACAATATTATTTCATCAAGTAGGTTGCCATCAAGGATAACACATGCCAACATGCCTCTGAGATATCTTAGGACATGCTTGACTTCCTTTCAAAAGAGCTTGGTAGGCTTAACCATCGCTTGTGAAAGCGAGTTCACCGCATAGCATATGTTCGGTCTTGTATTAACTACATACATGAGTGAACCCACCAACTGTTGATAAACAGTGGTATCAACTACCTCTGTTGATGTAGCATCCTCTTTCCTCAAATTTCCTAGAAGAGGAGTGTCGATAGGCTTGCATCCTTGCATGTGAAACTTCTCCAGTATCTCTTGGGCATACTTGCCTTGAGACAAAAACACTTCACCTTCCCGCTACCATATTTCCAATCCAAGGAAATAATAAAGGAGGCCCAAATCCTTCATCTCAAACTCCTTTACAAGATCTTCCTTGCATGAGTGTATCAACAACTCATCACCTATTAGTATTAAATCATCAACATAAAGAACAATGATTAAAAGCTTACCCTCCACCACAATTTGGAACAGGTTTGCATCTGCCTCACTCTTGGTGAAGCTAAGTCCAGTGAAATAGTTGTTGATCCATGTGTACCAAGCATGAGGTTCTTGCTTCAGGCCATACAATGCTCTTTTGAGCCTGCACACATGCGACTCACTACTAAAGATCTCGAATCCTTAAAGCTGATCAATGTACACCTCTTCCTCAATGATCCCATTAAGGAACAAAGTATTCACATCCATCTGATGAATATGTGAACCCATCTGCACTGAGAGAGCAAGGATGTTCCTTATGGAAGAATATTGTGCAACAGGTGAAAAATTTTCGTCATAATCAATCCCCTCGATCTGTGAGAAGACCCAGGCAAGAAATCTTGCCTTATACTTCTCGACTCTCCCATCAGTAGCTTGTTTTACCTTGTAGATCCATATTGATCCTACAACTGATTTACCCACCAGCCTTGGAACAATCTCCCAAACACTGTTTTTGACAATGGAGTCATACTCCTCCACCATGGCATCTAACCATGTGGGCTCCTGCACTGCTTCTTCAAAATAGGATGGCTCTGTCACGATACACTTTCTCATGAGAGCCATGTAGCCAGTAAATCAGTCAGGTGATTATCTCTGTCTGTAATGTGATGTAGGGACTCCTACATTCTATGTCACATCAAGCTTCAATCTCTCACCTTTGGTGATACACTTTCTACTTTGTCTGATATTTGGATCTGCATGAGTGGACTCCTCCACTCCACGAATCTCCTCCTGTGGCTGATCCACATTTAGAGGCTCATCTTTGGGAACAAGAAGTTCATCCTCTACATGAAAGTGTAGCTCCCTATCAAGCGACAACTTCATGGATTTCACCTCATTGAATTTTATATCCCATCGCACCACAGTCATCCGATTGTCTAGAAAATACACACGATAATTATGGGGTGTTTTTGTGTACCCCACAAATATCCCAACTTCTGCAGTCAGCTCCAGCTTCTTCCTAGCGTCCTTTGTCACATGAATGTAAAAAAATGAGCCAAAAATATTCAAATGAGAAATATCAGGCTTCTTACCAGTAAAATATTCTTCAAGTGTACTCATGTCAAGTACTCTATGAGGACAATAGTTTTGCACATAAACCATAGTGTTGCATGCTTCTGCCCACAAGTGAAGTGATAGGCCCTGTTCATGGAGCATTGCTCATGCAGCACCCACGATCATTCTGTTCTTACTCTCCACAACCCCATTCTATTGTGGGTTATGAGGTGCTATGATTTCTCTTCGAATTCCTTCTTTGCTACAGAAGTCTTTGAATTCATCCGAGATGTACTCACCACCATTATCACTCTGTAGAGCTTTCACTTGCTTCCCCGACTCCTTCCCCACCAATGCTTTAAACTCACAGAACTTTGAGAATGTTTCGCTCTTCTTCTGCATGAATAATATCCAACATCTACGAGAATAATCATGAAGAAATATAACATAATACCTGTGTTTTGATGTTGAAGCAACCGAGAAAGGTCCACACACGTCTGTGTGAATTCTCTCCGGGATCATCGAAGCACGGTACTCCTTCTCATGAAATTTGGTCTTCATGAACTTACCCATAGTACATCCCTTGCACTAATCTGACTGCACAAAAGTACCCTTGGGAAGTCCAGTAGAAATTTTCTGCAAAATCTTCAAAGCGCCATGGTGAAGATGGCCCAATATCCTATGTAATTCTCCCTCATCCCAGCTCACCATTTCTTCTACTTTTCCCACCATTGCAGCACAGCCATCTACCTCCAGCTTGTAGAGATTCTTAACTCGAATCCATATCTTCTTGGTTTGAACCATTTTTTTATGTCACAGGAAATATTTTCCCTCACTGAAAACAACATCATAACCTTTTTCTTCCAACATTGTGACCGAGACCAAGTTCTTCTTCAGACCTGCAACATGCATAACATCTTTCAACAAGAATGGATTACTGGACTCCCTCTCAAAGGTAATGATCCCAATGTTGATTGCACTGTATCAACCATCGTCGCCCATCTCTATATGCATCTGGAGGTCCTTCTCCTCCAAGTCACTAAACAATTCCTTGTCTCCCATCATATGGAAAGACGCACCATTATCAAGATACCACATCGATCCCATATAGATTGAAACCAAGCATGTGATCAAAGAGAAATGAAGTTCAAATTGGGAGGCTAAGGCCTCTCTAGCTACAGCTCCAATAACCTTATTTTTCTTCTTCTTCTGTGGGTAGTTAGTGGTGAAATGCCCATGTTTGTGACAGTGAAAACACTTCACTTTGGAAAAATCCTTCTTCTTTCCTTTAGCATCAGATTTTGAAAGAAATTTATTTGCGTTCCCTTTCCTTGCTTTGGCAGCCAAATCAAAATTCTATTCATCTTCATTCTTCGATGAAGAGCCATCCCTGGTACCCCGCCTTATCTCCTCCCGCACAAGATCCAACCAAAGTCGCTCCCATCTCGGTAGTTTCTCCCATCCATTGACAGAGTCTTCGTAGCTATGACAACTCTTCAAAAGCCCAATGTGAGCCAAGCTCACCAATTCTTCTTCATTAGCAGTAATCCCCACACTTCCTAGTTCATCCCTATAGTGGACAAACTTTGTGAGATATTTTGGAATACTGTCGCCCTTCTCCATTTTATTTTTTTGAGCTTGTCTTTCAGTGCCAACTTACTCTGGTCGTTGCTACATTGGAAAAAATCTATCAAATCCTTCTACATTAAGAATGGAGTGGCTTTCCCTTGAAGGATGGACACAATATGGTCCTTCACACCTTCCAACAAAATTATTCTTGTCTTTTCTACCTTCTTTTTCCATGCGTCAAGTAATGCAGCATCGCTAGATCCAGGCTTAGGAACATCGCTATCGATGAACTCCTTCAGTCCATTATCTTCCAGCATCACCTCAATCCTATCCTTCTTGGCTATGTAATTCAAGCGCCCATCAAGGGCATACTCCAATCGCAACCGATTGAAATACATTTCAATGTATACTCAACTTCTGCACCAATAATTTTCTGTAGCAAATTCGAATTTTCCACCAGCACAAACTGAACAATTTTTCACAATTGAAATCTTCAAGAATTAACACTGCTCCGATACCATGTAGAAATTATATACACTAAGCATGCATATATCCAGATTCCACTGATCTCACAATATTTAACTTCTTGCAAAATACAAAATCACTCCACTGTTAATATTTTGTAGAAAATTAATTGCAAACACATGTGAAGCATAAATAAAAAAAATCGCACATAACACAGTTGTTTAACGGGAAAGCCTGAAGCTGAAAAACCCAACTATCATATATTATGCATCATGGAGATCATGTAACAATATCATACAAATATTAGTACATCAAGCTCTTAGTACAATCAATCGTCACACACTAATCAGAAGAAATCTGGAAATCCATGCCCCGATTTCTTGCCACTTGATAACCTGCCTCCACTGTGCAATCCCTACTGAAGAATAAATCTAAATGAATTCAAATTACCCTTGCCTTGACTGCACAATACTCATTGGAAACTCCAATGTGTGTGTGGTGAAATCAATGCATCACTATAGTCACAATAGATAGTCCATCTTTCCCTTTCACCTATCTCTCCACTGGGTCTCCACTGGAACTGACATGCATTGTATTTAACTACTCTATTGTTTAGTTGATTAATGAGTTATTATTTGTGAATTAATTAACTAATTAATTCACTCCACTCTTTGTAGTGTATCATTTAGTTAGACTAGATACAACTAGCTCAACTGATTCTAACTCACTTTAACTGAATTAAACTAAATACAACTCCATGAAATACTCTTCCAACTTTGTCATAACTTTGCCACTTCATTTATAACTAAGTCCTCCATGCATGAACCACCATTAAACCCTAGGAATTGTGTAATTCCTTCAGCCCACTGATTTGACAAATCTGTACACTGAAATTAAGTGCTCCAAGAGAATAAGTTGTTGTTTATTGTCAGATTATTATTAAGACCTAATAATAATCGACAGTTCTATTTTTAGATCAAAGATCTATAAGTAGACTTCACCCAATATTCTAAGAATAGAATTTCATCTAATTTTCCAACTTGACCAACCATCCACAAATAGCATCCTACAACTTCTAAAATATGATCACCATGTCTAAAAATAGACATAGTCTAAAAATAGACTTGTGCCAAAAATAGCTTGCGGGCCCACTTGGTGAAGGCGAATATTTTCACTAAGCTCATCATCTTTTTGAATCTCAACAACCCCGAGGTCATCTCCTGTAGCTGGTCAAACAATTTCCTCCCCTACATATTTAGCCACAATTTCTATTCAGCACCAAGAGCTACAGACATCCACCTCCAAGCCTGCCATAGAGGGCCAAGAAAAATCCGTTTATGACATATTCAGAGAGATAAATTTGAAGAATGAAGTGTTTAAGACCACCCCCTACAACCAATTTTTGAAACAGACATCAAGTTCAGTAAGCAAACCGCTATCTACCTTTGATACTGAAAAGAGGAGGATGTAAATGGAATTTCTGGAAGCCCTAGTTCCACAACCTCAAGGATCAGAAGACTACAAGAAATCATAATTCGAATTCAGTGCCAAATACATGTACCCTATTGACCAAATGGAGCTACATAAGCAAACCAGAGAGATGGTGGCCTCTACTTTGAAAAGTACTGCGATGAGCTTGTCAAAAATTTAGGCATATTTAGCTAATACTCAATCACAACTTAAGATAGATAAAATTTATGCTATGGCTAAAGAATCGGGAATAAAATATTTGGAGGATTTGGTAGTGAATATTGGGTATGATCCAACCAATATTCAAGCAATGGAGAAGATTTTGAAGAAAAATAATGCTGATATAGCAGCCCTCAAGAAACAACTCAAAATGTCAGCAACAAAAGACCCCTTGACAAAAGTCATTGAAGAAAATGAATCGCAGAAGGTTGAGTTGATGAATTTGATCATGGGACAGTCTATACAAATCAAGAAAATGGAGACAGAAATGGAGAAACTATTGAAGGAGAAAGAAGAAGCAGCCCAGGTAGCACTCATTCCTTTGGAAGTTGTGCCTATTGCATCAATTCCATCTATTGTTCCAGCAACTGCTGGGACATCAAGTGGGACAGATCAATTTTCCATGGCCATGGATACTATGACCCTCTAGACACAAGAGATCAAGAAGTTGGAAGCATATATTGGCATCCCAAGAGATCAAAAGGCAAGATCTGAAACTTCCCATGAAATAGCCAGAAAATAGATTGAGAGATTAGAGAAGGCAAAAATGGATTTCTCATATAGTAATATTATGGGGAAAATGAAGCTGATCATCTGGGGTAGTGTCATAGAGTCAGTTAATGAAATCTGGCACTCCATCCATATCATTTTTTGGCAGAAAGAGTTGATTGACAGGTGTCGGGTAGCCATTGAAAAGACCAATCAGGAATTGGGCACTATGCCTACCACAACTCCCAAGATCATAAAGTTCCTGAAATTCTAAAACAAATTTTGAGCTTGAGGAACTAGATGTGTAGGATAGAACATAGAATATACTAAAAGTAAAAAGGGTCATCACTAAGAGGAATTTGGTCAGACAACTGGAGGAGAAATGTCACGAATTGGATGTGGAAATTCGCAAGTTCTTCAAAAGAATTGAGCCCTGAAGGGAAAAAGGGTTGCCTTCTCTGTATGTAATTAATGATAAACTCATCCATAAATGAGATTATATGATGAAGCTCAAAGAGACTACCAAAGACACCACCAAGTTCTCCAACATTAAAGGAAACGTGACCGGGAAATTTTTCCTGGAGCTCTTGTGCAATGAAATTTTCATCCAACATGAGTTGAGACACATCTTCCTCGCCAGGCCCACATACAGCAAATATATAGAGGTGGATGAAGTTTATCGACAAATCATAGGGACGAGGATTCTGGGTAAGAAAGAGTGGGAAAATCTATGCATGTATCAGGATTGAAGAATAGTGAGCACGTTCGCACAACCACCGATCAACTAAAGGTGCCATCACCGCATGAGATTTAATGATCGAGAAAAGGCGGTCTGAAAGGTAGATACAGGTGTCAGATCCATTTATAATTTCCTCTTCACGACCATCCCAACCACTTTTGGGCTTACCTTTTAATGCATGAAGAGTTTTCGGAGTTAATACCACAAGCGATGCTTGTCAGATGTATTTTGTCTTGTCCTTTTCATGGCCACACTTGTCTAAATTTGCTTAGTTGTAATTAATAATAGATTTCCAAAGTAGATAGGGAAATCAATGTAGTTAGCGATTAAATTCTGCATGTATTGGAAGTATCATGCATTGCACCCTGTATTGTAAAAACTTTTGTATTGGAGCACTATAATTTGTTGAAGCTGGAGCATAAATAATAAGAGACCATTTATAGTTTACTTGAGCTGTGTTTTACTGGAGATGTGGTTCCTTCTCTGTGTTAAATGTTTTCATTTTTTTTCTCACGGAGTACCGTTTTAATATACTTGTAAAGCAGGAATTTTAGATTAAGATTTGTCATTGGAGCACCTTAATTTTGTATGTGTTTACAATCTGAATGTTTTCTTCTGAAGTCTGGTTAAGAAATTCTTAATTTCTTTTTAACCATTACTGAAATTCACCTTTTCATTCACCTCATGATTCACACTACTTTAAGACCTAGTAAAGATATTTAGCTTTCCCTGCGATTCTCTTGAAAAATTTGATGCACGACCCAGCCCTTTTATGACTGCATAGCCTAGTGGATTAGTTTATACAGATCAACTCATCCAACCACAACAATCAATCAAAACAACCAATCCTCCCAATCAATAGAACTAGCCTAACATCAGCATTCATAACATAAATTTAAATCATAAACAGAGAGAGCCCTCTCTCGGTCTAAGAAGGCTAGGTCCTAGATTCCAATTATGTTTGATGTTGTCCTTTATAGTTTATTATTTTCAATCTTATAAATTATAGAGCGAAAACATAATGGCAACAATACGAGGACTATTGAAAATATTGACATTTCATTTGAATTCAGAAAACCCCAATCAAAACATTGCATGAAAAAGTATTTTCCAAGATTGGTGTCCCAGCGTTTTGTGAATACTCAGTGTGTATGTGCTTCAGGTCTGAATTCTGGCTCCTAGAAGAATCTTCAGTAGATCTCACCATGACCCAAATCCTCCTGCAATAGTTGATAATCCTGAGAGAATCCTAAGAAAAACCCCTAGAAAATAGAGTCCAACTAGCAGCTAACTCCTTCATAGAGAAAATTCCCTTCCTGAAAACCCTGTGACCTTGCAGGACATCCAGTTTGACCTGCATTTTGAACAAAGTTTGTTGAGGACCAAGTCTCTGAATTGGACAACCCAGATAGTATTTGACCCATATATCCTACAACATATTCTAGTTAGAGAAGCTTCCACACCCACCAAAATTGATCTTCAAATTCTGCAACACTTTGACTCCCTTCAAGATTTGGTAGTAGGACTCACTTCAGCTGTCGATGATGCTTACCTTCAAAAATATGTAGAACTATCTGCTCTGATTATAACAGCCCCCTCTATTACTTCCAAGTTTTCGCATCCTTAATCAACTTGTCTATGTGCTTCTATAACCCCTACCACTTCCTTTAAAATTCCCCAAAAGAGTGTCCAAACCACCACACATATACCTACTATCCACCTTCCTCCATTTAATCCTCCACCTCCCCTCATCAACCCTCCTCTTGTCCATCCCCCTTGGGTTCCCCCACCACAAATCATGGAAGCCATATATTCTCCATTGGTGCTTCCACCAGCTTTGATACTCATGCCACAAGATTATCAGTGAAAAATATCCACAATTTCATGGGACTGGTCCTACAACTGCCCAACAGCATGTTGACAAAATGAATGACTATTTTTACCTTCAAGAGTTAGATAATGAAAGTGTCAAGTTAAGGATGTTTGCTCAAATTTTGGGAGGAGAAGTGAGAAAATGGTTTAAAGGCTTAATTCCAAATAGTATCCATGATCTCCCTACTTTTCCCCAGCTATTGATAAATATATGGGAAGTTAATAAAAACCCTCTTCAAATTTTGTCAAAATATGAAAACGTCAAGAGGGATACTGGAGAGAGTGTCCAAGACTACTGCACTAGATTTAACCATGTATATAATGCACTTCCTACTCACATTAAACCCCCACAAGGCTTGGCCCTGGTTAAATTACCAAATGGTTTTGACCCAGAAATGGCTTATCAGCTCAGAGAGAGAGATCCTACAACCTTGGAGGAAATGCAGAGGTATGATGTAAGTGTAGAAGCCAACCTGTTAGCAAAGAGAGCTAGGATGAGGACCGAGAGGATAGTTACTGTAAAATAAGAACCTGTAGCTTCCACATCTGATGCTAAGATTGATAACTTGGTTAGAACCATGGAAATAATGATGGAGAGAATTAGCCTGAATGAGAGAGTTTTCCCTAGAGAAAACCAACCAACTCCTCAAAACATAAATCAAAACCTTGGAAGAAACCCCCCTCAAATAAGACAGAGAGAACAAAGAGGCCCTGATCAACAAATTAGGACCCAAATCCAAGAGAATTATGTTGATGAAGATGAGGGAGTGATTGAAGAATTATAATATAATCAAATTAATTTAATGGGAATTAATGAAGATGATGATGTTTTCCTGACTGAAGAAGAACAAGTTTTATTTTCATTAACTCAAATTGAAGTAGAATCTGAAGAATCATAGGATTATAAATAAGGGTTTGAGAATTCTATCATGGAGGTGCACAGAAAATATAACCTTACAATCAAGAAAAAATCTAATAACTCCAAGAAAAAGAACTCTGAAAATACTGCTAAAAAAATCTCTAGAGCGGATTCCAAGAAAAAAACAAAAAACTCAAAGAAAGTTGTGAACATCTCATAAAAGAATAATATAGAAAACATCACTAGTAAATCAGTTGACAGCCCTATCAAAACTAATCAAGCTGATATCAACACTACAAGTCAACAAGTCTAACTTACTGCAAAAACAATGCCCGAAAAGACTGATTGTTCAAATCTTCTAAAAATGTAGACACCATTCAACATTGAGAACAAAATCTCTAAATTGAAAATCTTAATTTCTCTCACCAAACTGGTAAACAAGGATGTATATAGGTCTCAGGACCTAAAGCTACTGAACACAGGAGAAATTACTGACACAATCAATCTAATTGATGATAAGCCTGAACTTTTGTTTGGGCCAGAAGTGGATGGTAAATCCCAGGAAGGAGGTGTTCCCCCATTTTATGTCAGTCTGAATGTTCATGAAAAAATCATCCATAATGCCGTGTTATATTCAGGAGCATCACATAATCTCATGCCAAAGGCAGTTATGGAGAGACTTGGTGTTGAAATAACCAGACCCTACAAATATGTGTACTCATTTGATTATAGTAAGGTTAAATTCTTAGGTCTAATCAAAGATCTTTGTATCACTCTAGCTTAGATACTAGCAAAGAGTCTAGTGATGGATATAGTAGTGGCCAACATTCCTCATAAATACAGCATGATTTTATCACGCTCATTGGGGGCCAAGCTACAAGGGACCCTTCAAATGGATATGACTTATGCTACCATACCAGTGTTTGGCCAACAAACAAGACTATACAGGGAAACCTTAATGAAATACATGGTGAGCAGTTAAGGGAAACCACATAAGTACCCCCTTTACTCTGTTCATTTTGACATTGACTCCTTCATCCTATATAATGATGGAGACATTGATGCACAAGTGTCTAAAGCAGAAAAGGACCAAGATAAGGAGCAAGAAGGCCAACTGGAAACTGTACAACAAAACGCTGAAGCTGAGCCTTTTTGGAACATGAGATTTGATGGCTATTATGGGAAAGCAGGTTTAGGGGGAAGTGTGTGGGTCTGCAATATCAGAAATATCCATGCAAGGGGGAATTCTGACAAAATCAATTTTCAGTACACCAATGATATAGCAGAATATGAGGCACTTCTCTTAAGTTTTCAATTGTTGAAAATATTAGGGACCAAAAGGATTTTGGTCCTTGGTGATTTTGAGTTGGTCATCAGATAGATACAAGGAGAATACTCAGCCAAACACCCTAGATTGAGAACATACAGGAACGTTTCCCTTGACCTTATGAAAACATTTGAAGAATATGATCTTGGTGAAATTCCAAGAAATCATAATGTGTTGGCTAATGGTTTACCCTTTTCATAAATTATATGTCAATTTCCTCATCCCAACAAGCAGTACACAGTGCAGGTTAAAAATCGTCTAGTAGTTCCTGATAACATGAGGTATTGGAAAGTCTTCAGTGATGACAAACAAATTGAAAATTTCGTGCAATCCAAATATGGATTTGAGGATTGTAAATTGGACCTAGATTGTGAAAAAGATAGTCCCACTAAAAAACAAAGAAGTATGAATGGACTACCTCATGATTCTGATATTAATATTTCAACAAATTAAAATTCACATAGAATAGAAATACATAAAGACCCAAAAAAAGAGGAATTTGAAGTACTTAAACTCAAGGATAATATCCTACCTAGAGGGCTAGTTCCTTTAGAGGAATTTTTTTATTTCAATAATGAGGCCAAAAAATTGAAGATAGAACCTACAGAGGCAAAAATTGAAGAATGAAATCTAGGCAGTGATCAAGATCCCAAAATGATAAATTTATCAGATACACTACCTATTATTACAAAACAGAAATCTATTGCTTTGTCCAAGGAGTTCATAGATGTGTTTTCTTGGAGCTATGAGGACCTGAACTCATATGATACTAGTATTATACAACACAAGATTCCAAGGAGCACCAAAAAACCTTTAAAATAAAAATTGCGTAGGATAAATCCTGTTCTAATGCCCTTGATTGAGAAGGAGATCAAGAAGATGTATGATGCCAAAATCATAGTCCCAATCAGATATATTGAACAGGTATCCAATATTCTGGCTACAAGAAAGAAAACATGTGAGATCAAACTTTTCCTTGACTTTAGGAATCTGAACAAAGTATCACTTAAAGACAACTACACCTTACCAAAAATGGACCACATATTACAAATGGTAGTGGGATCTAAAAGGATTTCTTTGTTAGATGGCTTTTCAGGGTATAATCAAGTGTTGGTGCATCCTGATGATTAGCACAAAATGGACTTTACTACTCCTTGGGGGACCTTCATGTATGTGAAAACTCCTTTTGGATTGATTAACACCGATGCCACTTTCCAGAGAGCAATGGACATTGCTTTTTCAGAAGAAATTGACCATTTCATTGTCATCTACCTGGATGATATTACAGTATATTCAAAAACTAATGAAGAACATATGGCCCATTCAAGAAGAGTTTTGAGAAATTTAGAAGGTTTGGACTCTTCGTGAACACCAAGAAATCATTATTTTGTCCTGAAGAAGGAAAGCTTATGGGCCACATAATATCTGAAGAAGGAATTAAAATTTCTCCCAGTAGGATCGAGGGCATACTTCAAATTAGTCATTCCAAAATCGTCAAAGACCTCCAATCATTTATTGGTAAATTAATTTTTTGAGAAGATTCCTACCAAACCTTGCAGAGCTACTGAGAAACATCACCAACATGATCAAGAGAGATTCAGGGATTAAATAGAACATGGAAGCTAGAAAATATTTTTACTTAGTAAAGCAAGAACTCACTAAAGCACTAGTTTTGATCAGCCCTGATTTCACCAAGGATTTCATCATTTTTTCCTTTGCTTCAGAACATACTATTGTTTATGTACTATTGCAGAAAAACAAGGAAGGACAAGAGCATCCCATATCATTTTTCATCCAAGCTTTGAGGGATGCACCTTTAAAGTACAACATCATGGAAAAACAGGCCTTTTCTTTGGTCAAATCACTAAATGATTTCAGAGTTTACATCTTACATTCACATATCATTGCTTTTGTGCCCAACGTTGTGGTCAAGCACATCGTAACACAGAGTCCTGATGGAAATAGAGGAAAATGGATTATTGTTATTCTTGAATATGATTTGGAGATCAGACCTACCAAACTGATCAAAGGACAAGGATTAGCCAAATTGATGGTTGAAACCAATTTTAAAGCATTAGATATCAACATGATCCATTCATTGGATGGTCAAGAGGAGCTGGTGACTCGAGCAATTGAGGAAGCATTCCTAATTCTCCATGGTACACAGATATATTATATCTTTTATTCAATTTGAATGCTCCTCCTGGTTTGTCCAAAAATAAAGCTAGATTCTTGAAATTGAAAGCTGTCAAATTATGCATCCTAGAAAATGCCTTGTACTGGAGAGACTTTGGAGGCATAATACTCAATTTTTTACTAAAATATGATGCATATAATGTTATGCAGGAGTTCCATGAAGGGGACTATGGAGGCCATATTTACTAGAAAACCACTCCTAATGAGGTCCTTAAAGCCGATTTTTATTGGCCTACTCTTTTCCCATATATCCACAATATGGTAGCTACCTTCCACAAATGCCAAATTTTTGAAGGAAAAAGAAAGTTGTTGCCCTTTTCCTTACAGCCAATTTCTGTTGAGGCCCCTTTTCAATAGTGGGGTTTAGACTTCATTGGATAAATTCACCCCTCATCCTCTGCCCAACATAAATGGATCCTTACAACCACATAATAATTCACCAAATGGATAGATGTCGTTCCTTCCATAACTTCCACTGACTCAATGACTATCAAATTCCTTGAAGCCAATATCCTGTCCATATTTGGTTTCCCTAGAAAAATCATCACAGATAATGTTGCAGCTTTCAAATCCAAGAAAATGGTGGATTTTTTTCACAAGTATCACATCTCCTTGGGAAATTCAACAGCCTATTACCCTCAAGGTAATGGAGGTTGAATCCTCCAACAAGAGCCTAGTTAATATCATCAAGAAGTTGCTTGAAGACAACAAGAAATCCTGACATAACAAACTAGTGCATGAAGTCAATTGGCATGTCACCATACCATTTGGTCTATGGAATGGATGCATTTTTTCCAACATCATTAGGAGTACCATGAATGAAAATCATTCAAGAGGTACAGGCTGAAGAGAATGATGTGCAAAGAAGGATAAATCAAACCATTCAGCTACAACAATCCAGAGAATAGGTCTACAACTGAACGCATGTTATACAAGAAAATGTAAAGAATATATTTGAAAAAAGAATGAACAGGAATGATTTTATTATTGGAGATAAAGTACTGAGATGGGATTCCAGAAGAGAAGATAAAGGGAAACATGGCAAGTTTGACAACCTTGGGAAGGGCCCATCTATTGTTCATTCTTTTAGAGGGAACAATGCATTTCTGCTACAAGAGATGGATGGAATAGAGTTTCTTGGAGGTCCCGTGAATTCCAAGATGCTAAAATATTACCTTTCCTAAGTGCAGGAAATTCCCCACTCCATTGTAAATATCACAATTTTTTGTGCGGATTTTATTTTTAAACTGCCATTTTTGTCCTAAAAAACAACAAGAGAAAATATATTGAAGTCATTTCAGAACAGAAGTGCACAAGGCTACTGATCTTAGTGTTCTTGACACTTCCCATGGAGAAGTTCCATCCCCAGATGGAGCCACTATTAAACTCTTGTATTTTAAAGTATCACAAGGTGACTGAGTATCTCATACATGCAAATTTTCATATTATATTTGATTTTCAATATTCAAATTATTTCCAATGAAAAATATGAAAAGAAGAAAAGAAAGAGGGTATAAAAAAAAAGGAAAAGAGAAAGAAAACCCCAAAAAAGAAGTAATTCTTAAAGTGTTGCAAATCAAAATGCCACTACTTTTTAGATAACCTTGTTCAATCATACATTTTAAGCATGATTGTACAATTTTGAATTTTTGTTGGTAGGATAGAAAATGAAAATTGGCCAAACATCCTAATCTTGGCCAATCAGTACATAGGTAGAAATGAAATTGGTTCAATACTTTAATCTAAACCAATGGTAGAAATAATGGATAGAGGTTAGGTTAGACTTTCAAAGAAAAATGATTTAGGGTCTGCAAGTCCAAATGCACCCTGGAAAAGAACAAAAAATGTTAGATGTGTAGTTTTGGTAGGTATACATGTTGAAAGGAAAGAATAGGGAGAAGCATGAGATTTTTAATATAAAAAGCAGTTTAAAGGGTTCATGTTTACTGTGGTCGAAGAAGAAAATCAAAGAAATGAGGTGTGTTTTTATCCTAAAGTTTGGATAAGGGAGATATTGCAAAGTTTGAAGGTTAGACTACACATGAAGACTTTATGGCATACTTTATGTCAAGATGTATATCCTAAAGCCCCGAAAACAACATATTTTTCCTTTATCCTAACTCCCGAAACCTTATATTTCCCCCCTATCCTAAGTCCTAACCTACACCCTGCAACATTAAATCTCCCCGAGCCCACCATCTCATCACCCGTTGCATCAACGTTTAACCATCCTGCATATTACCTACATCTCCACCCATCTCCTTTTTATCCGACGGCCCACACTTTTTTTTGGTCCCCCCCGGCCTCTAAATGTTAACGTGGGGGGGAGGGGGGGGGGTGTCCGAAACAAATGGTATTTGATACCGCCACTACTGCTATGTGGCACGCTTGGGTCACTTCGCATCCCCCCCACTCCTTACCATTTACCACTAGCCCCACACTCTGAAATCGGTTTTTGCCTCACTTGAAACCACCACATTCACCTAACCACACTCTGACCATTGTCAAGTACCATTGCGCCACATTACTTGCTCCACGTCTCCTCCGCTCCCACCAAATAATCGTTGCACGGTGCTAAGCGCCACATCTCCGCCTACCTATCTCCTCCATCCAATCAAATCCACTCCCGCCAAATACCTATTCCGCATTCAATTGGTTGGGTTGTTGTCCAATAGGCCCACGCCAAGCCAACATTCACCCAATCACATGTTAAAACACCAATTCAGTACCAAAGGAAAATTTTACCTTTGCTATTGAGTTAAAATTGATACAGGGAATCAATTTGTAGGAAATTAACAGCAAATATCATTGAAGGAAGATTTAGTTTATCCATAGATAATTCTCAGTTCTTTGCAAAGTCTGTTCACACTTCCCCTGCTATTTTTCCCTCCCGATTCTAATATGAGATTCTCCCTTTCTAAGCTCCCTTCTATTCTTACTCCCATTCTTCTCTGCACATAGTAAAATTTGTTACAGTTTACAGAATGTCTCCAAATCTAGATCAATGACCATTCAATCCTATGGTCTACTCTCACGTGGACCTCGATCACCTCGCTCTAACTGATAGGGATTATAAAATCGACGAGACAGAGTCATGCACTGACCTATTCGATGTCTACTGCTGCCTCAAGAAAAATTACTGGATGAGGTTGATGACATTGGCCTTTAGGAAACTAATTACCCTACTACATTTTCCCAAAAACCCATAGCTACCCAGAATTCATTAGGAAGTGCCATGCCTACTATAAAATCAATCAAAGAACTGTAGTGACCCCAATAGGGGAAATTCTCTTTACCATCAATGTGCAATCAATCCAACAGATGATGCAGGCCACCACCACTAAAGGAACCATTCCCTTCTCTTATGAAGCTCTAATAGAATTATATCAGAAGCTGGAATTTTCCACCAGAGCTAAAAATCTATAGCTCTTCATGGCCACCAATGCCCCAATGCACAAAAGAAACCCTCCATACCTTGCATCCTCCTTCCCTGGTAGAACCCATTAGATTGTTACTGTCTTGTCCTATTTGCTAGGATATCATGCAGACCAATGGTTTGATGAAGCCATGATAGGATTCATGTCTATCCTTTTAGTAGAGTCTAAACCCTCAACCATATTTAATTTTTCCCAATTCCTTTCTGATGCCATCCATGACCAATTTTTTAAATTTCATACAGAGGAGGTGTTCAAAGACACCTCTGTGTAGGTTTATATGTTTGTTTATTTTCAGTCCAACAGGTTCCAATTTGAGATGACAAAGCTCAATGATGACTCCCAGCCTCAATCTGTCATCTTTTGGACCACTCTATTAATGAAATAAAATAATAATTATATATACAAATATTTTGTGGATTCATTTGTGCACCCAGCCATCAACACACTCAGCAATACAACAGAGCCAAGGGTGAATGAAGAAATCAAGAAAACTATGCAGCTAACAGAATAAGTGAGAACATTATATTGGTACTTGAACCAAATTTATATAGAGATCTGAGTTTATGGGTGTGATTTCCGCCCCTGCAAACTACCAAAGTTCCTCTAATGAAAATGAAAATGGGGATCCTTGCAATGGAGTATATAACGAAAATGATAAACGATGATGATCTTCATTTTGTCTCTACAAAGAAGAATTCCTAGTTCAAGATCAAAGCACGAATTAGGCCTTTCATTTGTAATAGCATAGCAGTAGGGGAGGAGGCCGATAAGCTACTAAAGGAGATGAGTTTCAGTCACAGTTTCACCTAGTATTATGACCTTGTAGGAATCATCTCCAAGAAGAGAGTGGAAAACAAGTCAACACCTTATGTCCACACACACAGGAATGAAATTGAACAATATGAAAATCAGGCAGAATGGGTGGCCAATGCACTGCAAGAAGATGAGGAACAGGTGATTTCCACCTTAGGCATTCAAACCCCAACCCCACAAGAAAGGAAGGTTACAGAAGATAAAGAAGACAAGGGGAAAGAGCTAGAGAAATAAATAGGGAGCAAGATGCCAAGAGATGATTAGTCACCGTCGGTGATTGATACCTCTAGCATAGACACCCTGAGGTCATCTCCAGCAGGTGGTCAAACAATGGCCTCCCCTACATCTTCAGCCACAATGTCTATTTAGTAGCAAGGGCTATAGACATCCACCTCCAGGCCTGCCATAGAAGGCCAGGAAAAATCTGTGTATGAAATATTTAGAGAGATAAAGTTGAAGAATGTGGTGCTGAAGACCACCACCTACAACCAATTTTGGAAACATACATCAATTTTACAAATCAAGATGTTGTTTGCCTTTGATACTGAAAAGGGGAGGATGCAAATGGCATTTCTTAAAGCCCTAGTTCCACAACTTCATGGAGCAGAAGACTACAAGAAGGAACCATTCAAATCTAGTGCCAAAGACATCCACCCTATTGACCAAATGGAGCTACACAATCATATCAGAGAGATGGTGGCCTCTACTTTGACAAGTACTACCATGAGCGTGTCAAAACTTTAGGTATCTTTAGCTAATACTCAATCACATTTTAAGATGGAGAAAATTGTTTCTATGGATAAAGACTCAAGAATAAAATATTTGGAGGATTTGGTAGTGAATATTGGGTATGACCCAGTCAATGTTCAAGAAGTGGAGGAGATTTTGAGATGATGAATTCAATCATGGAATAGAGTGCACAGATCAAGAAAATGGAGACAAAAATGGAGAAACTGTTGAGGGAGAAAGAAGAAGCAGCTCGGGTAGCACTCATTCCTTTGGAAGCTGTGCCTATTGCATCAATTCCATCTGGTGTTCCAGAAACTGCTGGGACATCAATTGGGACAAATAAGTTGTCCAAGGACATGGAGAGTAGGCCAGAAATAGAATGCAAATAAGTAGCTATGCCTGTCTACGCCTTTTACTTAGGCTTTAGGTATGTAGGCCTGCACCTATGCCAATGAAATTAATGGATAGAAGGCCTACAATAAAATTAGGTCATGTGCCTTCTCCCATTTGGCCCAATTTCCCCCTGTTTAGATCTGGAAGTGTCTTGGCTTCCATGTGAATATGAGGATATAGAAAGTGCAACACTTCTGTGGTCATCCAATTTTCTTGAGCTGGATTTTATCCTTGGCATGCCACCAGGTAGAGGTGTAGCTCCAATGTCTGGTAGAGCGAGTCTTGGTGTCAAATAATGTGTCTTTTTCCAATGGGAGTTGGAAGTCCAGGATAGTGTGCACCAGATGATTAATTATGACTGGTTCCTCCAAGAGGCAAGGATGAAACAACTTTAGATGATTGACATTAATGAAATTTTTTATTCTGAACTGAGGGGGAAGGTCCAATCGATAGACATTCTCCCCGATCTTCTCTAAAATGGTGTAAGGGCCATATCGAATTAGAAGAAGTTTATGATGTTGTCCTTCAAAGTGTTTCTTATCCAAATTTAACCATACTTTGTCACCTAGCTGAAAGGACATGGAGGTCCTTTGTTTTTCATGTCTTTTCTTGGCATGATATTGGGTTTCTTTGAGTGTTGCTATTACGGAAATGTGTCGTTGTGAAAGTTGTTGAAGAAACTAGTGTGCTGAGTATTGCTCTTTTTTCTGGTGCATCGTACCTTGGGGATCCAAAGTAAGGGGAAGCTCGGGTGGGGCTGTTGGTTGGAAGCCCAAACATACTTCAAAAGGATACAACCCAGTAGAAGAATGTGTGGCCTTGTTGTAGCTATGTTGTAGAATGTGTAAATAGTTGTCCCACTATTTACTGCGCCCAAAATGAGTATTGAGAGCATGGACCAATACTCGGTTAACCACCTCTGTTTGGCCATCCGTTTAGGATGGAAGGCAGTATAGAACTTTATTTGACACCCAAGTAGTGTCCAGATGGTATTCTAGAAGGTGTTTAGGAAGTGTGAGTCTTGATCTGAGATGATGTTTCTTAGTAGTCCAAAATGTGGCCAAACATGTTGGAAATACAATTCTTATTTTGAACCGATGTAGTTGTCTTTGTGCAGGGAATAAAAAGAGCCATTTTTCTAAAAAAACATACTAATACCCAGATTGTATCATGTTTCTTTTGGGTGGTGGGTATCTTGCTTAAGAAATACATAGAGATTGATTCCCAGGGCCGTGAAGGGAGAGGCATAGGCTCATATAATCCATGCTTCCTATTGGATGTTTTTGATTGAGAACACAAGGCGCAGACTCTGATGAATTTCGCAACTTGAGGTTGCATAGAAGGCCCATAGAAATGGCATTGGAGGTGTTGGAGAGTCTTTATGGTATCAAGGTGACCACCATAGGTTGATTCATGAGCTTCTAAAATGAGCAAGAGGTTATCGTCTAAGTGTGGGACACAAATTAAATTGAGTTTGTAGAGCTAACTATCCCGGATGGTGTAATTGTAATATTCCAAAAATTTATCCTTCAGCTAAATGGAATATTATAGTTTGTTTTATCACTAGGTATGTGAATAAGTGGGTGGGGAGGCCCATAAGTCTCCTTAGCAGCAATAAAAACACTTCAAGTGTGAAAGGAGACACTTTTAGCAGCTGAATAAAGCACCTCCAAGTGTGAACAGGGGTTGGATCATGTTGATTCAGTCAAATTTGACCAAGTCAATAGTGCTGTTGTTGGGTATGTGTTATATTCTTTCCACGATTAAGCACGGGGGTGGAGGGGGCGATAAGCCCAGCATGTTGAGTGCAATAGGGGGTCACAGGGGGGGCGGTAGCCCCCCCTGTCGCGGTCCAGGGCAGCGCCCCAGCGAAAATTTTTGGTCCTTAATTTCCAGTGGGTAGTCTGTGTCCATGGTTTTGTGCATGGTTTTTCACATGGTATTGGGGTACGATGGTTTTTGGCCACTGGTATTTTTGTAGATCCGGTCAAGGGAACTACGGTTATGTTCTAATCCAGGGTTAATGGATTGGGGTTTATGTATGCTTCGGCATGTATATATATGTGTTGTGACACTAAAAGGAAAATAATGAAAAATCAAGCTGGTCGTCCCGATTTGGGATCCAGGGGAAAATCTCTGTGTTTATCTGTTTTATGTTTTATGCTCTTGCTATTGTTTATTTTCTGTTATAAGATTCGTGTGTAGATAATTTCTGTTCAGGGTTAAAACCTACATTTGGTATCAAAGTTGTTTCGGCTTCAAGGGGACACCTTTGTTGTTGAGGGTTTTTTGCTCAGGCCTGTGGTAGACCCTGTTCAGTGGGAGATCTGCGGGATCGATTCTTGTTGTGAAAGAAGATGGCGAGCGATGGAAAGATAGAGATCGAGAAATTTAATGGTCAAAGTTTTGAGTTGTGGAAGCTCAAGATGGAGGGTCTGCTGGTGGATAAAGATCAGTGGATCACGGTAGATACAAGTAGTAAGCCAACGGGAATGTCAGATGAAGACTGGAAGAAATTGGATCGGAAGGCTAAGAGCACAATACGGTTGTGTGTCTTAGATTCAGTATTGTTGAATGTAACTGGGGAAGCTATGGCGAAGAATTTGTGGGAAAAAATTGGGACTTTGTACCAATCTAAGTCTCTGGTGAATAAGTTGTTCCTGCGGAAAAAGATGTATAACCTGAGGATGAAGGATGGAGACTCGATGACAGAGCATCTGAACGCCTTCAATACTGTGGTAAGTCAGCTGTCATCTGTTGATATTAAAATATCAGATGAAGATAAGTGCATCAGTTTGTTTTGTTCTCTACCAGACTCGTGGGACAGTCTGGTTATTGCAATAGGTAGCAATACAACTACCTTGAATTTTTATGACATTGTCTCAGCCTTGTTGTCGGAGGAAATGAGACGGAGAAATATGGAGGGCCAGAATGGAGATGCCTTATCTGTACGAGGAAGGTCCCAAAACAGAAACAAGAATAAGGTTTCGAGTGGGAGATCCAAATCTAGAGGGAGATCTAAATCTCCTGGAAAGTTTGTAAAAGTATGCTGGAAATGCGGAAAGGAAGGGCACTACAAAAAGGACTGCAGATCTAAAGCTCCTGAGAAAGGAAAGGGATCTGATGATGCTCCTTCTGCAGAGGCAAAAACCATCTCGGATGAAGGTGGGGATGTGTATTTGGCTTCTTCTTCAAATACACATGTAGATCATGAGTCATGGTTGATTGACTCAGGTCCATCCTTTCACTTCACTCCCCATAGGGAGTGGCTCTGCGAGTATGAGAAATATGATGGTGATGTCTTCCTAGGGGATGATAGGAAGGCAAAAATCGTCAGGCGTGGAAAGGTAAACCTGAAGCTACAAGGTGGAAGGATTAGAACACTTCTTGGTGTTCTGCATATTCCTGCATTGGCCAGAAATTTGATTTATGTAAGCAAGATGGATGATGCAGGTGTAAAAACAGTGTTCGAGAAAGATGCCTGCAAGATGGTTCGGGGAGCACTGGTATTAATGCAGGGAGTTCGGACTGGAACTCTGTACAAGCTACAAGGTAGCATTGTTATTGATGGGTGTAATAGTTATGTGGTTCCTGAAAGTGGAGCGGAAAGCCTAGCTGTCTCTGGAGAAAAGACCATGCTATGGCATCAAAGGCTTGGACATATTGGAGAGAAGGGCCTTCGGATACTACATAGAGATGGTATGATAGAAGGTATGTCTAATTGTTCTCTGGATTTCGATTTCTGTGAACATTGTGTATATGGGAAGCAGAATCGGGTGAGTTTTCCTTCTGGTGCTAAGAGGACAAACAAGATATTAGAACTTGTGCACAGTGATGTGTTTGGGCCTGTGTCAGTTCCATCACTGGGAAAGTCTGTGTACTATGTTTCATTCATAGATGACTTCTCAAGGAATACATGGATATGTTTCTTGAGGAAGAAATCTGAAGTCTTTGACAAATTTAAAGAATTTAAGGCTCTGGTGGAAAACCAGACAGAGAAGAAGATAAAGGCGCTGAGGACAGATAATGGTGGGGAGTTCTGCAAGAATGAATTTGAAGAGTTCTGTAAGAAGTGTGGTATAGCACGACAGAAGACTACTCCATATACACCTCAGCAAAATGGAGTTGCAGAAAGAATGAATAGAACACTGATGGAAAAGGCAAGAAGCATGCTTAGTGGTACCGGGTTAGGACAAGAATTCTGGGCAGAGGCAGAGGAGACTGCATGTTACTTAGTTAACAGATCACCTTCATCAACGTTGGAGGATAAGACTGCACATGAGGTATGGACTGGTAAGAAACCCTCTCTTTCACATCTAAGGGTATTTGTATGTGATGCATATGTACATGTTCCAAAGGAGAAAAGGACCAAAATGGATAATAAATCTGAAAGGTGCATCTTTATTGGGTATAAGGATGGTTTAAAGGGTTACAAGCTTTGGAACCCAGAAACAAGGAAGGTTATGTACAGCCGAGATGTGGTGTTTAGAGAAGTCAATGATGTTGTTAAACATGAATTCCTACCAAAGGAACCTGAGAAGATAGAGTTTGAGCTAAAGGAGGATGAATCAGACTCTACAACAGAAGAAGACTCAGAAGATGAAGAGCCACAAACTCTAGCTTTGAGAAGATCAGTTCGGGAAAGAAGGCAACCAGAAAGGTATAGTCCATCTGCTTTCTGTTCAGGTTTTGCCTTAACTATAACTGATGATGAACCCAGAACTGTCAGGGAGGCAGTAGATTCAGAGGATGGAAAACATGGAATGAGGCCATGGTTGATGAAATGGCATCCTTGCACAAAAATGATGCATGGGATTTGGTGGAGTTGCCGGCTGGAAGGAAGCCCATTGGGAGAAAATGGGTGTTTAAGAAGAAGATGAATGTAGAAGGCAAGGTGGAGAAATACAAAGCTCGGTTGGTAGCGAAAGGTTATTCCCGGGTGCCGGGAATTGATTTTGGTGATATTTTTTCTCATGTTGCCAAAGAGATTACTTCATTAGATTACTTTTGTGTGACTAGCTGCTGCATTTGATTTTGAGATACAGAGAAGATGGAAGTAGAACAAGCATTCTTGTTCAATGTTATTACTATGTTTCATTTCATAGATGACTTCTCAAGGAATACATGGATATATTTCTTGAGGAAGAAATCTGAAGTCTTTGACAAAATTTAAAGAATTTAAGGGTCTAGTGGAAAACGAGACAGAGAAGAAGATAAAGGTGCTGAGGACAGATAATGGTGGGGAGTTCTACAAGAAGGAATTTGAAGAGTGTAAGAAGTGTGGTATAGCACGGAATGAGACTACTTCATACATGCCTCAACAAAAACGGAGTTGCAAAAAGAATAAACATAATTCTGATGGAAAAAGCAAGAAGCATGCTCAGTGGTACCGGGTTAGGACAATAATTCTGGGTAGAGGTAGTGGAGACTACATGTTACTTAGTTAATAGATCACCTTCATCAACGTTTGAGGATAGGACTCCACATGAGGTATGAACTGGTAAGAAACCCTCTCTTTCACATCTGAGGGTATTTTTATGTGATGCATATGTACATGTTCCAAAGGAGAAAAGGACCAAGTTGGATAATAAATCTGAAAGGTGCATCTTTATTGGGTATAAGGATGGTTTAAAGAGTTACAAGCTTTGGAACCCAGAAACAAGGAAGGTTGTGTACAGCCGAGATGTGGTGTTTAGAGAAGTGAAAGATGTTGTTAAACATGAAGTCCTACCAAAGGAACCTGAGAAGATAGAGTTTGAGCTAAAGGAGGATGAATCAGACTCTACAACAGAAGAAGACTCAGAAGATGAAGAGCCACAAACTCCAGCTTTGAGAAGATCGGTTCGGGAAAGAAGGCAACCAGAAAGGTATAGTCCATCTGCTTTCTGTTCAGGTTTTGCCTTAACTATAACTGATGATGAACCCAGAACTGTCAGGGAGGCAGTAGATTCAGAGGATGGAAAACTCGGGAAGGAGGCCATGGTTGATGAAATGGCATCCTTGCACAAAAACGATGCATGGGATCTGGTGGAGTTGCCGGCTGGAAGGAAGCCCATTGGGAGCAAATGGGTATTTAAGAAGAAGATGAATGTAGAAGGCAAGGTGGAGAAATACAAAGCTCGATTGGTAGCGAAAGGTTATTCCCAGGTTCCAGGAATTGATTTTGGTGATATTTTTTCTCCTATTGCCAAAGTTACTTCTATTAGATTACTTTTATCTGTTGCTACTGCATTTGATTTTGAGATAGAACAGATGGATGTGAAGACAACATTTCTTCACGGGGATCTATAAGAAGAGATCTACATGAAGCAACCTGAAGGCTTTATGGTGAAGGGTAAGAAAGAACTGGTATGCAGGTTGAAGAAGTCTCTGTATGGGTTAAAACGGTCACCAAGGATGTGGTATCAGAAATTTGATACCTATATACGGGGACTTGGCTTCACCAGAAGCAAGGAGGATCACTGTGTTTATTTAAAATTAATTGGTGACCATGTTATTTATTTGGTCTTGTATGTGGATGATATGTTGTTGATTGGAAATGAAAAAGAAATTATCCAAGATTTGAAGACCCAACTGTTCTCCAAATTCGACATGAAGGATCTGGGTGCCGCAAACTATATTTTGGGCATGGAAATTAAGAGAGATCGGGCAAAGAGGAAGCTCTGGTTAAACCAGAGGAAGTATGTCGAGACTATATTGCAGAGGTTCAATATGCAAGATAGTAAACCGGTGAATGTTCCTATTCCTGTAGGTGTAAAGCTATCTGCTGAACAGTGTCCCAAGACACAAGAAGAAGAGGAGTATATGTCCCGTGTTCCATATGCAAGTGTAGTGGGTAGCCTGATGTATGCAATGGTCTGTACTAGACCAGACATTGCACATGCAGTGGGAGTATTGAGCAGGTTTATTTCAAACCCAGGGAAGGAGAATTGGACAGTAGTGAAGCGGGTTTTCAGATATTTACGTGGCACTAGTGATTACGGCTTGTGCTACCAGGGAAGACTAGGATTGGAAAGAATGTTGGACATTTGTGGTTTTGTTGATGCAGACTGGGCTGGATATCTGGACCAAAGAAGATCTACAAGTGGGTATGTGTTTAGCCTATTTGGAGGCGTAGTCAGTTGGATGAGTAAAAGACAGTCTATAGTGGCTCTTTCAACTACAAAGGCAAAATACATGGCAGCCACTCATGCAAGCAAGGAGGCAGTTTGGTTGCAGAGATTGTGTTCAAGTATGGGGTTGGTACATCAAGCTATAAGGATAGACTGTGATAGCCAAAGTGAAATTTTCTTGGCTAAGAACCTTGCTTATCATTCAAATACAAAGCACATTGATGTTCAATATCACTTTTTTAGAGATATGGTTGAGGCTAAAAGGGTGTTGCTGGTAAAGGTGGACACTTTGAAGAATGTTGCAGATGCATTGATGAAGTCTGTGAGCACTCAGGAGTTCTCTTGGTGTAGAGAAACAATGGGTGTTGAAGAATTGGGCCAATGACTAAGCTCTCTTGTGGCCCCCTATGGAAAGAAAACAATAAGTGGGAGAATGTTGGGTATGTGGGTAGTCCACGTCCATGGTTTTGTACATGGTTTTGCACATGGTATTGGGGTACGATGGTTTTCGGCCCCTGGTATTTTTGTAGATCCGGTCAAGGGAACTACGGTTATGTTCTAATCTAGGGTTAATGGATTGGGGTTTATGTATGCTTCGGCATGTATATATATGTGTTGTAACACTAAAAGAAAAATAATGAAAAATCAAGCTGGTCGTCCCGATTTGGGATCCAGGGGAAAATCTCTATGTTTATCTGTTTTATGTTTTATGCTCTTGCTATTGTTTATTTTCTGTTATAATATTCGTGCGTAGATAATTTCTGTTCAGAGTTAAAACCTACATCTGTTATGGAGGAGTGGAGATTAAATGAGGAATAACGCAGTTTTGGAGGGAGATTGATTTCATGAAGGACATGAACTAATTGAGTGGGTCTAAGGGCAAGGAAGCTCATAATCTATATAAGGAAGAGGATGGCAGCAATATGAGGTTATGTTTTGCATTATCATTTTGTATGTGGTCTGTTTAGACTTCTTGCATTCTTTAGCTGTTTAGTTGAGATTGTTGTGCTATTTAGCACTCAGTGTTCCCGAGCAGGAATCCCACCTCTTTCCTTGAGAGGCCTCTTGGAAGAGAATTTCATTTCATTTCCACATTCAGGTTTTCAAGCCAAGATACAACTTCTTCATCAGCACAGTTTCTGCAGGTTATTGTGTTGTGTTGCAGGGTGCAGCAGTGGAGGATTAGATCTGATGTCTTAAGAGCTAGTTTTTCAGTGGAGGAAGGTTTCCATCCATTGGGAGGCCTGTAAAATCCCCTTGGGATTATTTCACACATTTTACATGAGGCAAAAAAGTATTCATCCCATACAATGTAGTTTCAATCCAGAGATGCGTTATTTTAGGGAGGAGTTGCAGGGGTAGTTGCAGTGGTTGTTTTGGGAGGAGATTTCTTCGGTGGAGGAGCCATTCTTTCCTATGGAGGATATATTGGAGAAGAGCTATAGATTTCTACGTTAGCTTCAGCCATATATTCTCATTTCTATTGTTGCAGCATATCTTCAGCCCTAGGACTGCAGCTTACATTGGCACATTCGGTGCATTTTTTGGAAACCCTCTTGGATTGTCTGGGGAAGTTGATCTAGTGCCCAGATATGTATGTTTAGATTCCATTGGGGCCTATATCAGTATTTTTATATCATTGTATCATCTCCAGCTATAGCTATGCATCATATGAATATGCTGTAGTAGTTCTCCGGCATTTTGTGTTGCAGCAACATCTCAATTTTGAGAGTGGTTTATGTATTGGAGGCTTATGTGATCACATTCTATGTTTAGTGCCTCATTGTTTTGTACTTATTTGCTGCATCTATGATCAATAACATGGCTTTACATTGGTCTTACTATTTCATATGTTCAATACTTGTTGTTGCTTTCATTTTATGAGCTATATTGTTGTTGTTTCCATTTTGGAATATTACAATGGTATCGGAGCATAATCTTGGCTCAGCCTATGCATTCGGCCAATATGTCACCATAAGGAGAAAATTCTCTCAAAGAAGAGGAGATGTACAAATAATACAGAGACATGACTCCATCTTTTGGAGGAAGAAAGGGAGAGAGGCTCTCAAAGCTTCTTCTTCAAACTATGCAGAGCATTCATGGAGATATGAAGAAGATGAGAAGGGAGATGTGTAAGGAATCTCCAAGGGAGTTTGAATCTAAAGCAAACTCTAGATTTTCACATGATGAGTGTGAGCATGCAGCCACACACCATTATTTACAATGTAGTCATATGGCCATATTTACTATGAGAGAGAGGAAGGAAGAAGAAATGCCAAAGATGGAGACTCTTAGTGATTATTTGCAAGAATATGAATCTCAAACTAAGAGGTTCAAATATCACATCACCTTCCAAGAGTTTTCAAGATAAAGGAGGAAAGGAGCCAACAGCATGATGTGGGTAGATTCTTTCTATCTACTTTTGATGGTTCACCTACATGTTCAGCTAGGGCTTGGGTGGAGGATCTAGACACCTGTTTGCAGCAACACCAAATCTCAGAGAATGAAGCCATGAAAGTTGCAGTGTTTCATTTTGAAGGTAAGGCCTATGCCTGGTGGATACTTGAGTCATTTTCATTGAAAAATTAAAATTCTTCTTCTTATGCCAAGTTCACTAGCAGATTAGTGGAAATGCTTGATGGAAAACATTCTGAAAGACCTTTGATGGAGCTAAATAAACCAAATTTTTGCATGGGTTGAAAGGACCTATAAACTCAAATCCATTTCAGAAAATTCTTGAAGAGGCTCACATATTTCTAGAGGAAAGATCTCTGTCTCATATTCCTGGACAAGAGGACATGAAGATCCCTTTTTCAAAAGAGGATAATCTTATTGAGAAGTGACTCCCATTCATATTGAAGAAGAAGAGAAGGCTGGGGGAAACAATGTTGATATATCTAGAGCATATCCAGCACCTCATGCAGAGGTAAATGGAGCACTTTCTCCAACAAGAGGAATTCTTGTATCATTGCGAGAAGTTCCTGAAGATTTCATATGTGGGGGACAAGGCATAATCAATGAACAACATAATTGTGAAACCTTGTAGATGGAAGGAGAAGGTAGGGAGGATGACTAGCATTACATGATTAGGAGTACACACCCCTATCCATTTCAGAAGGTTGATACATACAAGAGGAAGACCGATTTTCACAGTGAGGGAAGGGAAAAATTTTCCCATCCATATGTCCAGTCTACTCTTGACATTGATGTCTCACTGCATGGAGGCATTCCACCAGGGAGACCACTAGATCAGGAGATGATGAGAGATGCTTCACATGGGGTTGCACCACTCTTAGATCCCGAAGGGGTGGATACTTTGGGAGGGTCTATTACAGCACAGAGATTCTAGAGTAGACTCAAGGAGGAGGGAGACATTCTCCCATTTTTAGCATTACCCACTCTCACTACATATTCTGTGTTGACAAAAGTTGTTGCAGTGATGGGGATGGCACCACTATGGTGCAACGGAGCTACTCCATCGGTTTGGATAAAAATAGGGTACTTCCCTTGAGGAGGGAATCCTCATACATTGGAGTAGATGGAGGCCACTCATGCTTACATTGGCCAAGATCAGGAGGTTCTTTTTGGATGGTAGCTTCTCATGGGAGACCAACTTCCAAAGGCCACCACTTCTATTTTAGCATGAGTAGCTGCATGATGAGCATGGCAGCACTTTGGAGGATGACTTTGGCATAGGGGATGTCAAAGGAGAAGACAACAACATGTGGGGAGCTTCATATTTCAGATCTTTAGCGATGTCTCTTAGAACGATTGATCCATATTGGAGGTCTCAAATTTTGGTAGAGTACTCCAAGGATCTGAGTGCTTGCATGGTTCTTGATAACCTAGGGGAAGATGACAGATACATGGTGGATGATGAGGTCATTTATTCTTATCACAGAATCTTCTTGACTAGATCTTCTGAGATCAAGGAGAAGCTATTACATGCAGCACATGTGGACTTTCTTTCCATGAACTTTGATTCATTTTACTCTTTGATGGAGGAGTTCACTTGGGAGGGAATTCAACAAGAATTATATCAGCATGAGGAGAGATGCATAGCCTAGATGGTGATGGAGAGGTTTTCACAACCACTTCCCTACTCATTGAGAGTAAGGGAGAACTTTCAATTGAGCCATTTCAGCTCAATGACCAAAGTACATAGTATAGAAGGTACATTTTTGCATTATGATTTGTACTTCTTTAATTTATATGAGTAGCATGTTGTAGCAAGGAGGATTATCCCTTCTTTTATATTTTATTTTGATGTACTTGAGGCCATTTTCAGCATTTATGTTGGCCATGCTATTGATGGTTTTTGGGGGAGGCCACATGATTCTTGGTGTGCACCATTGGCACCACATTTTACCTTTATGATCCTATCTTGTAGGATGATTGTGGCAGAAAAAAAGTGGCTGAAAAGACACTTGTTATTATTTTTTTGAGGCAGGAAGGGGATGCACTATGCTAGTTCCATATGTGGAACTATGATCCACCTCCCGGTTGTCATATGACAACTTGTTTTCATTGGTTTTTTCTTTGATATATTGGTGATGTTCTTATGTTTACGGGAAGCTTTGTTGGGAGAGTGGCACAAAAGTTGGAGGTGCCCATTGGGATTATTATTCTCCCTACTTTACATGTTGCATGTTTTGGGAGAAACAATGGGAAAACCATGATTTCCACACTATGTCTCTTGTCTTCATGTGGGAGGAGTCATTTGGAGAACTTGAGTTCTTGGGAGGGGAACTTCATGGGTGTTTTTTTTGGTGGGGTAACTTGGGCCATTCTTGGAGGCCATGAAATTTCAGCCCAAGATCAGCTTTAGCCCCATACTTACCATAAATGGAGAGAGAAACAACTTGAGTGTAAAATTTTAATCTCTCCATGCAGCCCCAATACATTGCCTAAACTAGGGGTTGAGGAACTGTTTGATGAGCTACCTAGAATGGATCATTTCATTTGGAAGATAGCATGGGCATGGGAGACTCCCATTGGGAATGAGATTCCCTGTGTTTATCATCACTCCTACCTTGAGGAGGTCATTGGATAGCAAGAAGGTTTCCACTTACACCTTCCACCTTTTCATGATGTGATCCATTTGGTTTTGCATACTTGGGAGGAACCATTGGAGGGAAGATTTATTGCATATTATATTGTGCAGTGGTGGGGACTATTGGTGAGGAGGCCACAAGAGGAGGAGGGGAGGAATTTTTCTCTCCCTTTAAATTTTCTTGAGGAAAAGAAACATTTTGGAGGGGAGGACTGTAATATTCCAAAAATTTAGCCTTCAGTGAAATGGAATATTATAGTTTGTTTTATCACTAGGTAGGTGAATAAGTGGGTGGGGAGGCCCATAAGTCTCCTTGGCAGCAATAAAAACACTTCAAGTGTCAAAGGATACCCTTTTAGAAGCTAAATAAAGCACCTCCAAGTGTGAACAGGGGTTGTATGATGTTAATTCAGTCAACTTTGACCAATTCAACAACGTTGTTATCGAGGAGTGGAGATTAAATGAGGAATAACACAGTTTTGGAGGGAGATTGATTTCATGAAGGAAATGAACTAATTGAATGGGTCCAAGGGCAAGGAAGCTCATAATATATATAAGGAAGAGGATGGCAGCCATATGAGGTTATGTTTTGGATTATTATTTTGTATGTGGTATGTTTAAACTTCTTTCATTCTTCAGCTATTTAGTTGAGATTGTTGTGTTGTTTAGAATCATGTGTTCCTGAGTGGGAATCCCACCTCTTTCCTTGAAAGGCCTGTTGGAAGATAATTTCATTTCATTTCCACATTCAGGTTTTCAATTCAAGCTACAACTTCCTCATCAGCATAGTTTTTGCAGGTTATTGTGTTGTGTTGCAGGGTTCAGTAGTGGAGGATTAGATCGGGTGTCTTCAGAGCTAGTTTTTCAGTGGAGGAAGGTTTCCAGCCATTGGGAGGCCTGTAAAGAAGCCCCTTGGGGCTTATTTCACACATTTTTCACCAGGCCAAGCATTATTCATCCCCTATAGTGCAGTTTCAGTCCAGATCTACATTATTTTAGGGAGGAGTTGCAGGGGTAGTTGTAGTGGTTGTTTTGGGAGGATATTTCTTCAGTGGAGGAGCCATTATTTCATCCGTGGGATATATTGGAGAATATTTGTAGATTTCTACATCAGCTTCAACCATATATTCTCATTTCTATTGTTGAAGCATATCTTCAGCCTTAGGGCTGCAACCTACATTGGCACATTGTGTGCATTTTTGGAAACCCTCTTGGGTTGTCTTGGGAAGCTAATCTAGTGCCTGAATCTATATATTTAGATTCCATTGGGGCCTATATCAATATTTTTCTATAATTTTATCATCTCCAGCTATATCTATGCATCATATTACTGCATTGTAGCAGTTCTCCAAAAAAAATTGTTGCAGCAACATCTCACTTGTAAGAGTGGTTTATGTATTGGAGGCTTGTCTGATCACATTCTATTTTTAGTGCCTCTTTGTTTTGTACTTATTTGTTGCATCTATGATCAATAACATGGCTTTATATTGGTCTCATGATTTCATGTGTCAAATACTTGCTGCTGATTTCATTTTATGAGCTATATTGCTGCTATTTCCATTTTGGAATATTACAGTAATCCAAGAAGGGAGTCTGATTGATAACTGTGGGACTGTGTAAGGCAACCCAAAATTCGTGAAATACTAGATCAGTAGCATACTGTTCTTTCAAAGAATAATAATTAGCACAACGCACTTCTATAATTGGGAGGATTGGCATGGGTGGCCTGCTGATTAAATCTGCCATTTTGTTCGAAGTGCCCTTCTTATATTTGAAATTGTTGAATGTAGGAGGCCCATTTAAGATGTTATTGATCCTGAAGCTTAGACTATGATATAATGTAGATCAATGGATGATGGTCTTGTGGAGAATATTCTCTTTGCCAAAAAAATAGTGGTGCCATTTCTTGAGAGCTTGGGCTAGGCTGTAAAATTATTTGCCATAAGTACTATAGTTCTTCTTGGCTTGGGAAAGAGCTTCTGAGTGATAAGAAATGGGGTGCCATCCCTCTTTAAGTATGGCACCAAAAGAATACTAAGAGGCATTTGAATCAACCTCAAATGGTTGAGAGAGGTTGGGCAGACACAAAAACGGAGATGAGCATAGTGCCTCCTTGAGTTGAACAAATTGGCTAGTATCCTCATTAGTCCAAATAAATGTAGAATGAATATGAAAGAGCTGATGCAAAGGACACGAAATATGAGAAAAATGAAGAATAAAATTACGGTAAAAATTAATACCACCTAGGAAACTTTTGATCTCGCTGGCCAAAGAAGGTTGTGGCCATTGTTGCAAGGCTTGGATGCAAGACAGATCTAGTTGAATACCTTCTGAGTTGACCATGAAGCTAAGGTAAGGAACTGAACACTGGCCGAAAAAGGACTTCGTCTCCTTAACTTGTAACTTGTGTTCTCTTGGGATTTGGAGAACTTGATGAACATGCTACATGTGGGAGTCCCATGTCTTACTGAAGGTGATAATGTAATCTAAGTAAATGAAAACAATGCGACCTAAATTTCCTCAAAAAATATCATTGATTAGTTGCATGAATGTGGCTAGTGCATTAGTCAGGTTGAATGGCATGACCTTCCATTCATAAAAACTGAATTTGGTCTTGAAATTTGTCTTCCACACATCATCAGGGTTCATTCAAACCTGATGATATCATGATGTCAAATCCAATTTAGAGAACCACTTAGCTCCTTGGAGGGTGTCAAGTAACTCCTCAATTCGGGGTAGGGGGTAATGGTTCTTTACTGTGGCTTTGTTAAGGGCTCGGTAATCAGTGACAAGATGCATTTATGAGATTTCTCATTTTGGGATGAAAAAGGTGGCATAAGCATGGGGAGAAGAGGATGGTTGAATGTGGTCGGAGTTAATGAGGTCTTTCAATTGCCTCTATATTTCCTCTTATTCTCTGGGGGCCAACCTGTAAGTTGGTGCATTAGGTAGAGTCGAGCCTGGAATGAGTTGATTAGAATGGTCGATATGGCAAGATGGGGGAAGGCACATAGGAGGTTGGAAAACATCAGCGAATTTGTGAAGGAGAGGAGTCATTGGTTCAAGAACAGGATGTGTAGTATTGTTTGGTGGTATGGGGCACACCAAAAAGAGAGAGACACATTGATTCAAATGGACATGAGGGATTTGATTTGTGGTGGAAGTGGGTTTGGGTTGTGCTGCTGTGAGGATATAGGTATGCCGATCTTTGGTAATTTTATATTTGTGAGATTTAGCCATATAAATGGCATATCTTTGGTCTTGGTAGGGGATGCCTAGAATTAAGTCATAACAATTCAATGGCGAGACGTCACAAAGGATAGTGTCTTGAAATGGGCCTATGGAAAAGGTGATCAGGCAATGTTGGGAAACCAATAGGCGAGGACCATCCTTTTTAACCCATCCAAGATGATAGGGTTTATGTGTGAAGTAGTGACTAGATGAAGGCAGTTAACTAATTATTGGGATACCAAAATTTTCTGGCTTCCATTGTCCATGATCATTAAAGCCAATGAGTTTTTTATTTGGAAGTTGTGTGTGAAGACGTTTGATGAGTTTGGCTCTTCAGTGGTCATTAAGATCAAAGAGGGATATAAGGCGATGGGGTTTTCAAGGGAAACATCCTCATTATCTTCAATCAATTTGGAAGTAGTAAACTCCATGATTAAGGTTTTATTGGTTTTCATAAATTTGAAAACTCGAAAATCAGAAGTGTTGTGGGAATTAGTCTTGTGGAAGGAATACAAGGGTGTGTTGGTATTGGGATTCGAAGAATGAGGATGTATGAAGTGGGGCATAGGGGTGGGGGTGGGGGTGGGGATGGGGCAGGACTGAGGAAGACGACCCCTAGGAGTGAGCTTCCTTTCAATGGCCAAAGCTCTTTGATTTTTTTTCTAAAGTCTGATTTTCAAACAATTCTACCTCTCTACAGAGTTGAATCGATAAGCAAGCCATAAAATTGAGTATTAATACTTCTTTTGGATCTAGAATGTGGAGCAATAGGCATAGCTTGGAGAAGTAGTCTATGTAGGCTTGCACTCCTTGTGTAGGGATTTGGTGGAGCTGGTGCCATCGGATCCATAAATATTGTACCTACCTGGGAGGGTAAAAGCGGTTTCTCAATGCTTCACAAAGTTGAGCCCAACTTTGGATAGGGGGAGAGGTAGAGGACCCTGCACGTTCTCCAAGATCGACCAAGAATGTGGTCTTTTCTTTCTCTGTATCCCACCATGTTTGGAAAATGCCTTCCAATTGCAAGGCAGGCATCTAAATCTTTTGCTCTATAGTGAGGCCTGGGAAAGTTTTGAAATAGGTGGAAAGGCTACGGATCCATGAATCCACCGTTTCTCCATTTCTTTGCCCAACAAACTTAGGGAGATAGATTCGAGTATCTAAACACAAGGGATCTAGAGTATTTTTTTGTTGCATTTTGATTAATTCATTAAGAGAAAAGACCAGGTCTTGCACAGTATTTAAAGCATTGGAGTCAGATTCCACTACCAAGGGATCTCTTTGAGGAGGCATCTTGGAGCGAAAGATCTGTGGAAGGCAGGCATACATGATATTTGAGATGATAAAGAGGGAGAGATTTGTGCACCTCCTTTCTTGTTTGGTGGAGGTCTGTGCACTGTTGGGATTAGGAAACCTGTGTATCCATCGTCATTAAGAATTGGCTGATCTCATAGGAAATAACTAAAAATAATAAATAAAAAAACAAAAAAATGGGCTTATCTCAAGATTTTATTTTCCCTTGGATCTCAAGCTCTAATACCAATTGATCCATAACTTCGATGGGATCTGTGAATTTCTATGTGGGAATAAGTCTGCAAAATGACCAATAGGGATGTGCGTAGCAGTGAAAGTGTGGGAATCAAGTCTGTAGAGGTCGATTTGTTCTAAAATGGGATAATCTAGTTACATCCATGGGGAAGGCGCACTGACTCTCCTCAGATATGCATGGCATGAAAAGGAACCAAACAAAAACAAAAAATTGTAGAAATTCTCAAACTGCACGAAAAAGAATGAGAGGCAGAGCTTGTCTTCGGTAAACGACCCAAAAAGATTTATTAGATTGTTGTCCCTTTTATCAACAAAGGGATACCTTATTACATTGGATACTAATTAAAACATTTCAGAAATAGAATGCACAGAAGTAGGTATGCCTATTTGCGCCTTTTAATTAGGTGTTAGGTATGCAGGCCTGCACCTATGCCAGTGAAATTAATGGATAGCAGGCCTGCAATAAAATTCGGTTGTGTGCCTTCTCCTAGTTGGCCCAACGTTCTTCAACATAATTAAGCCCTTAAGGGAAAAAGGGTTTCCTTCTCTATATGTAATTAATGATAAACTCATCCAGAAAGGAGATTATATGACCAACCTCAGAGAGACAGCCAAAGACGCCACCAATTTCTCCAAAATTAAAGGAAACGTGACAGGGAATGTTGTCCTAGAGCTCTTGGGCAATGACATTTTCATCCAACATGAGCTGAGACACGTATTCCTCACCAGGCCCACATTCAAAAAATATACAGAGGTGGATGAAGTTTATCAATAGGTTGTAGGTATGAGGATTCCAGGTAAGAAAGACTGGGAAAAGCTATGCATGCATCAGGTTTGAAGGACAATAAGCATGTCATCACAACCACTAATCAGCTAAAGGTGCTAGCACCGCATCAGATTTAATGATCTAGCAAAGGCGGTCCGAAAGGTAGATCTAGGTGTTAGAGCCATTTATTGTTGCCTCTTCGTGACCACCCCAGCCACTTTTTGGATTACTTTTTCATGCATGAAGAGCTTCCAGAGTTAATACCACAAGAGGTGCTTGTCAGATGTATTTTGTCTTGGCCATTGCATGGCCACACCTGTCTAAATTTGCTTAGTTGTACTTAATAATAGATTGCCAAAGTAGATAGGGAAATCGTTGTAGTTTGCAGTTAAATACTTCATGTATTGGAAGTATCAGGGGTTGGACCCTATATTGTAAAAAAACTTGTATTGGTGCACTGTAATGTTTTGAAGCTGGAGCATAAATAATAAGAGACCATTTACAGGATACTTGAGCTATGTTTTACTAGTGATGTGGTTCCTTCTCTGTGTTAAATGTTTTCATTGTTTTTCTCACTAAGCACCAGTTTTACGCAGATTGTAAAGCAGAAATTTTAGATTAAGATTTGTCATTGGAGCACCTTAATTCTATCTGTGTTTACAATCTGAATATTTTCTTCTAAATTCTGGCTAAGAAATTCTCAATTTCTTTTTAACCATTACTGAAATTCACTGTTTATTTCATGTCATGATTCACACTGCTTTAAGACCCAGTAAGAATAGTTAGCTTTCCCTGTGATTCTCTTGAAAAATTTGATGCATGACCCAACCCTTTTATGACTCCATAGCACAATGTATCAGTTTAGACAAATCTGCTCATATAACCACAACAATCAATCAAAACAAACAATCCCCACAATTAATATAACTAGCCTAACATCAAAATTAATAACATAAAGTTAAATCATAAACAAAGAGAGCCCTCTCTGAGTCTAGGAAGGCTAGGTCCTAAATTCCAAAGTGGTTTGATGTTGTCCTTTATAATTTATTCTTTCCAATCTTATAAATTATAGAGCCACAACATAAGGGATGAGGTTTTTGACGTGATATGAAGGAATGATTAAGTGTATCATCCCTAGAGTGATCTGAAGTGATATGAGAATCTAGAGGTTCTTTTAAATGGGGAAGAATAATCGTACTAGAATTGACATTACCAGATGCACTAAGAAGCTTGGGGAGAATTTCTTCTCCTAGACTCTCAAATATGGGTGACCCCTTACCCAAACATTGGGTGTCAATGTAATGGCCACAAGGTGTATGTGGTTTGAATGCATTTGTTCAAAGTAATGGGTTATTGAACCAATCGACCTCGATATGGATGAAGTCTTTAGACTCCACAACATATTGGTCATGGGTCTATTACGAAAGGAAATACACACATTGGTGCATATTTTCCCAAGGATAATCAGGCATGGTCATGGCTTCCATGATGTCTTCATCGCATTGGAAGATGAGTAGGCTAGAGGAAGAGACACCACTTGATGTAAAGGGACTACTCAAAGCATTGTCATGAGAGATATGGTTTACATGTGAATCGACAACAGGATGGGATGAATTACTAGTAGATGGAATATCTAGTGATGTTGAGACCTGGGTATCTGATGAAGGAGGTTCAACCGAATCAGAATGGAGATCTTCAAAAGAGTCTCTAGAAAAGGATCTCATGGATGACGACAAGTAGATAATAGTAGCAGTGGAATCCGTCATCTGAATATCAAGATGAGGAATCTCAATGTGTGGTTCTTATTCTGGTTCAACAATAGTGCTAGAACCCGTGGGTAAAGAATTGGTGGGTTCGTTATGAGCAACCTATATTTTACAAAGTACTTGAAAGGTATAGAGAAAGTATTCGAGATGAGGAAAATGATGGGAATAGTGGCCATAATTCTCACACAAAGCACATGGGTTTTTTGTGCATAACAACTTGTTTCTTTTGGAAGACTCAGGTAAGCTAACATGGACCTCTCGGATGTTAGAGTCACGAAATGTATCTTCGACCAAGGGTTTAAGATGAGGGAGATCGAGATAGTTATTGGTGGCATGCTCAACAACCTCACATAAAGCACATGGTGCAGTAGGCTTTGGAGGCTTAGGTGAAGTTGGAGTTGTTTGGGGAGCCTTGTGCTTAGGTTCCTTCATTTTGGCTTTGCCCACCTCTACAGATGTCATTGCAACATGAGTAGGTTTATATTGAGGTTGTTTTGGAACTATACCAAAGGAAGGGGTAATTGTGATCAGTTGAACCGAGGTCAAAGAAGTATATTGTTTGATTTTATCAGGTGGAGTGTTTGTTGGGGGATCAATGTACCAGACTGGGATCCCCAAGGTCAAATTTGGTAAACTCAACATAGTAATGACAAGCACAAAAAGAATCAGGATGGGGGAGTTGATAGCGAGAAAACCCCGCCAAACCCACAAACACACCATCTTCCATGCATATAAACCTGCACTCCAAGTTTTTGCCCAAATAATTATAAATCTAAAACCTCAACAATCCCAAGAATCTGAGAAATCTTAAACTACACGGAAGCAAAATTTGATCTCATGGTTATTACAAACCAACCCATCTCCTTGCAAAAGCTTATTTTTATCATAACACTCAGACTCAATATCTCTTGCGTCAAGCTTTACTTTTACAAAATAAAACAATGATTATAAAACCATTGGAATTCCATACTTCATGAACATTCAAACATTTCCATAAATCAAAGGTTCAAACTTGTCCTCACCTCAAAGGAGCTTAAACCAACATTTGAAGTTTACAAAACTTCATTTAAATGCGCCACAGCTTCCGATTTAGCATATGTCCAACCCATATGAATATTTGCACTTAAATGAAAGGTCTTAGCATATTATTTTTCAAATCAAATGTTATAAAACATTTAAGAATTCAGCAACCATTGAATTTGTTTGATCCCATATCATTCAAATGTTCAATTAAAAATTTTCATCTCAAATAAATATTATTCATACCTTGCGTTTAGCATCCTTCCAACGCATTCACTTTTCAAATCTTTCAATAGAAATCGTGTTATTTCAAAACACTGCAAAAAGAACTACAAACATAATCGATTGGCTTTAATTTAAGTCTTTGACCAAATTCAATCCTTTTGATTGCCAACGGATTCAATTCCGTCCTGCGGTTTTCAACTTAACACTGAATTACTTCTGCGTTTAAATTGAGCCATCGTTGTCTTTTTATTCAATCGACTGATTTATTGTTTAACACCATTGCAATCTGTAAACATTGATAATGTCACACTTCAATTCGGAGTTCCATTCTCACAGCTCTACACCTTCGACCACACCAAATCATTTATATAATGACACAATTCAACATCAAGCAATGCATCGAGGTTATATTAACGCATAGCTTGATCCTGCTTGATCTCAAATTTTGACTCCGGCTGTATTAAAACCCTGAAGTTTGGCTTGTTTGATACAAAAATTGGTATCGATGCATGCAAATCAAACTTTATCGATTTTCATTCAGAAATACCCAAACACAGATTTCACCAATAGCAAATGAATTCCCAAAAGACAAGAATCCTCAACATACAGGGTTTTATTGAAAGCGTATAACTCAACAAGTTGGTTTTTCACACAGAGATTAACCATTTAGATCCCTCAATACCATAACAACTCAGGAATTTAAAGGGAATCGAACCCTTCCTCAACACTTTGAACACGTAATTCGATTCACAATGTCTTACACAGGCATTATTTCTTCTCAGAATCGATTCAATAAAAAAAAACTCAATACTGGCATAAACTTCAGAAAATCATATTTTGCATTAATACACAATACTTACATCAACATTCTTCCTCCTTGGCCTGATTTTCAACTAGTGGCCACATTTACAATCTGCCCGAAGGCTTCCAAGAAGAAACCCATGCTTTCTACTCTATTCCTCTACTCACACTCTCTGATTCCATTTTTCCTTTTAAGCTTACTAATTTATACAAATTTAATTGAACCAATTTAGGTTCAATATCCCTTCAATAACTCAACAAAGTCCTAAAATATCTCCAAACCCCTACATTCTAGATTTTATCCCCAAAATATTGAAACCAAATCTATCTTAGGCTTTCATAATCAATTATTAAATATCTAAAATCTAATTTCCCTCATGTTCTCCATTCATATGGGAACATTAACAAATCCTCACAATAATTAATTAAAATCACTCAAAAAGCCTATTAATATTTACATAAATTCAATATTTTCTCACAAACATAAGACCCCCTATGTTTAATAAAATACAAAGTATTTTTTGAATCTAATGCCCTTACATCAGACTCCCAAGGTTGAAAATGATTCATGATCTCCTGATCATGTGCCTTTAATATCTATCTCCTAGAAGCCATACTTTGTTTTGATGTTGTCCAATAGCTGCATTATTCTTCAACTGCACTTCTCCAGGTTTCCATATCTTGTTCTGCAACTTGCCTCCAACTATTCTTTCACAATCCTTGTTGTCTTTCCCTTGCTGCAATTCTTTTGCTTTCTTGTTGCTGTTTGCTGCTTCTGAGACACCTTCATCATCACTCTTCTGATGCTTTCAATCTCTATGTCCAGCCTTTCCTCTGTCTGGAAATTTCTTTGCCTACTACTGCTGCATTTACTTCCTACTACTGTAGCTTCTTTTGCTTTTGTTGTTGTTACTATCTTCAATATTTTTGCTGCTGTAGCCATATAGATGTTGCTTCAACTGTTACCTCCCCGATTTTTGTTGCCTCTGTGGCTGCCTCCGAAACTTCCTGTCCCTTTGCAACAATTTTATTTTTCACATCACCTGCAAATTTACTTTGAAAAAATAAATTATCATTTAATTTTCTTCCTACAGTAATATACTCATTTATCTCTATTTGTATACTAGTAAGCAAAATTAAATTCTGCAAACTAATATTTTCTCCCATTCTTTTCACAGCTTCAAGCATTTTCACTTTAGTGCTTGCAACTTCTTTCTCTGGTTCAAATGTCTTCAGCAAACATTTTAGCCATCTCATTTGTATTTTTTTTCACATCAGTAGTATGCTTAAATTCAACATCTTCTTATTCTTCGACAATCTTCAGTAATTTTCCATCAACATCTTGATTGATTCTGGAAATCAAATCAAGTTCTTCAAGAACTGTATCCTCATCCTCTATCAAAATAGAATTATGATTCTCCACTGTTGTAGCAGTTCCAAAAGTCTCCCTCACAGTTTTCTCTTAGCCCATCAGACAAGCCAATTCTTCCTTATCACCAAAAGTAACAAGTTTCTGCATATGAGACATGATTGTCTCACCTTATTTCTACAACAATTCTTCTTCTCTCAAGACAATTCCAAGTAATGGATTGTCTTCTGCATCGCCTGTAAACACAATCAAATTATCAGCTTCAAAATCACAAGACCCAATGGTCTCACTTGTCGATTCAGTCACCAAGTTTTCTCTCTGTATTTCCAAGTCTTCTTTAGGACTCATAAAATATTCACTAGCTTTCTCCTTAGTTTTCTTTGGCAACACTTCAGTATGATGCTCTGAGTTTTCTTCCAAATTCTTTGTCAGCACATCAGTATGCTGATTTGCATTCACCATGAGACTGTCAGCTAGCCTCTCCTTCTTTCCATCCTGTGCTTCATGACTGTCATTCATGAAAACTTTCTTATCTTGCTTCTTGAGCAAATTATCCTATGTGTAAGTACTCTGCCTCTCCAATTCTCTTCTCTGAAGATCTAGTTTCCTATACAATTCAAAATTTTCATTAGGAGTAGAACTTGGAAACTTCACACAATTTTCCATACCTTCACTGACTTTTGACCCATCATCAGATGGTCTTCCTTCTTCTGCTTCAATATTCTGATTAGAATCCTTTGTCTTCATTTCCTCCTGAGATATTGCTATCTCAGCATTGATCTGAATATATTTCAGATTCAATTCTTTTTCCTCCTCTTTAACAAAATTTAAAGCTTTTTCATCTCCCTGTAATGTACCTGAAAACATACACAACTCATTAGTTTTAAAACCACAAGACATTTCAGTCTTGACTGCTTCCTTTAGTACTTCCTTTTGAATAGATCTACATGTGGAATCTTCAAATTCCATCTCTGGCTCAAGAACTCTAAGTTCCTCTTTCAATAAGGCAATCTCCCTTTGCGTCAACCTCATCTGCAATGGTTTCCAAATCACTCTCTTTCCCTTTAGTGGAAATATCCATCCTCCTTTCTTGTTTTCCTACTCTTGCAGCCATTCCTGTAGTACCTACAATTATACTTTCAGCACTGCAATCTCTCTCTCTCTAACCTTATCAATCATCTTACCTCTATGGCATTCTTCTAAACCTCTTCCATGATCTTTCATGATCATCTTCTCTATGATTTTCTCATTCACCATGAGTTGCACTAGCCTCTGCAACAACAAGCTCTCCTACTGCCGCTTACCTCACCAATCCACTCACTGGACTTGGTCTTTTGGTAAGTAATAGTTTCTGAAACCTCTTGAGCACTTTCTTCTGCTCTCTCTAGGCTATCTCCTCAACTCACCTTCTCTTGAGAACACTTCAGTTGTTCTCTCTATTCAACCTTCAGCTGAAATATTTGTTTCACTGCCATTGTCATCTTGTCTACAACCATAAATCTCAATCATAAATTTAAAATCAGATTTAAAATTATTTTACCTGCAATATTTTTTCAAGATCTCGTCCTCCATTCATTTTTGCAAATCTCTGTTCACTACAAATCTGTGTACATTTGCATATCAGGTTTAGAATCTAATATTCCTTCTTCTCTCATCACACATTCAGAAAAAACACACTTCAGTTCTTAACAAAACCTTCCTGCACTCATTCAAAAAATAAATAAATAAATATATAAATAAAATAAAATAAAAAATAAAATAAAAATAAAAATAAATAAATAAATAAATCTTCAATTTCAACAGAGGCTTCCTGCTATGATACCACTTGATAGCGGGAAAACCCCGCCAAACCCACAAACACACCATCTTCCATGCATATAAACTTGCAAATTCAAGTTTTTGAACAAATAATTATAAATCTGCAACCTCAACAATCCCAACAATCTGGGCAATCTTAAACTACACTGAAGCAAAATTTGATCTCATGGTTATTACAAACCAATCCATCTCCTTGCGAAAGCTTATTTTTATCATAACACTCAGACTCAATATCTCTTGCCTCAAGCTTTACTTTTACAAAATAAAATAATGATTATAAAACCATTGGAATTCCATACTTCATGAACATTCAAACATTTCCATAAATCAAAGGTTCAAACTTGTCCTCACCTCAAAGGAGCTTAAACCAACATTTGAAGTTTACAAAACTTCATTTAAATGCGCCACATCTTCCCATTTAGCATATGTCCAACTCATATGAATATTTGCACTTAAATGAAAGGTCTTGGCATATTATTTTTCAAATGTTATAAAACATTTAAGAATTCAACAACCATTAAATTTTTTTGATCCCACATCATTCAAATGTTCAATTAAAAATTTTGATCTCAAAGAAATATTATTCATACCTTGCATTTAGCATCCTTCCAATGCATTCAATTTTCAGATTTTTCACTAGAAATCGCGTTATTTCAAAACGCTGAAAACATAACTTCAAACATCATCGATTGCCTTTAATTTAAGTATCTGACCAAATTCAATCCTTTTGATTTCTAACGGATTCAATTATGTCCTGTGGTTTTCAACTTAACACTGAATTACTTCTCCATTTAAATTGAGCCATCATTGTCTTTTTATTCAATCGACTGCTTTATTGTTTAACACCATTGCAATCTGTAAACATTGATAATGTCGCACTTCAATTCAGAGTTTCATTCTCACAGCTCTACGCCTTCGACCACACCAAATCATTTATATAATGACACAATTCAACATCAAGCAATGCATCCAGGTTATATTAACGCATAGCTTTATCCTGCTGATCTCAAATTTTGAGTCCGGCTGTATTAAAACCCTGAATTTTGACTTGTTTGATACAAAAATTGGTATCGATATATACAAATCAAACTTTATCGATTTTCATTCAGAAATACCCAAACACAGATTTGACCAATAGCAAATGAATTCCCAAAAGACAAGAATCCTCAACATACAGGGTTTTATTGAAAGCGTATAAGTCAATTACAGCTTCAAAGAATGAGTTGGTTTTTCACACGGATATTAACCATTCAGATCCCTCAATAGCATAATAACTTAGGAATTTAAAGGGAATCGAACCCTTCCTCAACACATTGAACACATAATTCGACTCACAATGTCTTACACAGGCATTATTTCTTCTCAGAATCGATTCAATAAAAAAAACTCAATAATGGCATAAACTTTAGAAAATCATATTATGCATTAATACACAATACTTACATCAACATTCTTCCACCTTGGCCTAATTTTCAACTAGTGGCCACATTTACAATCTGACCAAAGGCTTCCAAGAAGAAACCCTTGCTTTCTACTCTATTCCTCTACTCACACTCTCTGATTCTATTTTTCCTTTTAAGCTTATTAATTTATACAAATTTAATTGAACCAATTTAGGTTCAATATCCCTTCAATAACTCAACAAAATCCTCAAATATCTCCAAACCCCTACATTCTAGATTTTATCCCCAAAATCTTGAAACCAAATCTATCTTAGGCTTTCATAATCAATTATTAAATACCTAAAATCTAATTTCCCCCACGTTCTCCATTTATATGGGAAAATTAACAAATCCTCACAATAATTAATTAAAATAGCTCAAAAAGCCTATTAATATTTACATAAATTCAATATTTTCTCACAAACATAAGACCCCCAATGTTTAATAAAATACAAAGTATTTTTCGAATCTAATGCCCCTATATCAGGAGCTAAAAATGGTGTCTGACGTGAAGGATAATGGCCAGGAAGAATGGCTCCCGGAAGGTTAATATTTGGGGGAACTATTCCTAGTTGAAAAATATGAGGAGAGACACTAGAAGAAGGAGAAGGTCCTTGAGTAATTGATTCTGATGGCTTTTTTGAGTGAACAACAACAAGTTGCAAAGGTACTAGCTACTGGATAATCGTACTGAACCACTTGTGCCTAGTCCGTGATGCTTGCAACATGAAAACACTAGACGAGCTAGGCTAAGAAGGGGTAGGTGTTGGACCATAATATGCAACAAGAAATGTGCAATCTTTATAGACTTCCGGAGAGAAATTGGTGAGAGGAAAGATAGGTTGATTTTTGGTCATCGACGATATGGTAGACTAGGGTGATGTCTCAAACTTCAGATCATAATATATCAACTGATCGATGGTGACAATATTTCCATTATGGCGAGAACACATCTTGCGGTGGACCGAAGATGAAATAGCTAACATCGCTTAGGTATAGCTACTACCCAAAAGAATATTTTAATCCAAGGGGGAATCGATGACTTCAATTTCAATAAAAACATTCTTGCCAACAACTCTGACAGGACAATAGAGATACATGCCAAGGGGTTGTGAAGGATGACCATCCCAAGCACGTAAAGTGATGGTGGATGGGGACAAATGAGGAGTCCCAAGTTTTTTCCAAATAGTGGTGGCCTATATCACACAAGTGGATGTGCCTTTGTCTATGATACACCGTTGAACAATGGCATTTCTAATGGCGACTGATATTTGAAAAGAAATGGAAGAGGGTATAAGGGGATGTTCTGACTTGTCAACATCAAAGAAAATAAAACGATCATATGAAGGGTCCACAATGCCCAGAGCAGATAGTATAGCTTTTAGTTAGGAGGGGCATGTCTAGAGAACTTACAATGTTGACATGGAGGCAAGAGACTGTGCCAAGTCATCTACTATATTATATGTGTGGGCTACTTTGTCTAAAGCGGCATTACGACATAATGGCCCTTTGGGGATATTTGGTATGACCTATGCCTTACGCTGGTGAATCTGTAAGTGACCATTTGTTGTCGAAATAGACTCAGTGGACACTTTATTTTAGGACTCATTTGCAGACGTAGCAGTTTGATTTTCGTACTGGTGCGACCGGGTCGGATGGTTGACATTAGCGGTACTGACCTCATCAGATTTCATCATGATAATTTGATAATCAGTGTGACCATATTGCTAAGGTGGATGATCAGCCTAACCTTATGGAAGATGGGTAGTGATATATCCTTGTCTAGGTAGAGTATTAGCGAGAACAACCGGTTGAGCTAGAGCAGTGTTCAGAGGAATCGACCCTGTGGGTTGTTGTCCTTGAGACATTTCTTATACATCCCACATTTGATGCATCTAGAGTAGAAGGGTACAATCATGTGTGTAATGGCCATATACATCACAACATGCACAAGGCTTATTTCTATGAATCACCTTGTTCTTCTTGAGTTGATCGCCCTATTGCTGGTTTGTGGTATTTCACTGGTTCCCCTGGGTTTCATTTAGTTGAGTACCTTGATGACCCTAGTTACCATGTGTTTATTAGTTCTATTTTCCTTTCCCCTTATTATTTTTCTTACAATTGTTAGGATTAGTCCTGCTATGTTGAGCATACACTTGACATTGAGGAGGAGGTGGCTATTGTGGAACATGTTGAGAAGGCATGGGACGCAGGGGTGTTGATGCCTAAGGAGCTGGAGTATTGGGAGGTGCATAAGGATAAAAAGGAGCTAGGGAAACACTTGGGTAATTAGGTTGAGCAACAACTAGCCCTAGCATCTGTTGATGTGGTTGGGGAAATGCATATGACATTTTTTTCTCGGGATACAAGTTGCCTGGAGGGGGATAAGTGTTGGATGAATTGGTCCCCCCTTGAGGGTGAAAATAAATCATCTAAGAAGGAGAATATGGTGATGGGTGTGAAATGGATCCAATTAAAATGTCATTGGCATGACACACCCCTGGTGCAATGACACCACCAGGTCTAGGAAGATCTCGTAAAACAGTATAAAAATAACCTAATTAGGCATAGATCAAGTCATCTTTTAAAGCAATATGGAGAGATGCAAAAATGTTACCCATGGGGGCTAATAGAATTATAAGAAACCAATCCATATAGACATGTTCATCGAATGTAGCATCTCTACAAATGTTCCTCCTTCTACACCATTCTTGGACATGGTCAGAAAGGCGAGTGTCAGAAGTTTGACAGAATGAAATCAACAACTCGATACTGGTATCATAATGGAGGGGTAGCTAGAAATATGATAGAAAAAATTTATCAAGAGCCACAAAAGAAGAATGAGATGCCATGGGATGGTCAATGTACCACTTTGCAGCTTCTCCAGTGAGCATGTGTTCGAACAACCGGAGACATATGGAGTCATCGACGATGGAGTTTGATGAACACTACATGTGGAAGGAGAGAATGTGGTTGGTGGGGTCCTCTCCACTATTTCCTTCAAACTTAGGTATTTTATAAGGAAGCTTGGTTAGCATAGCTATCTAACTAGAATCATGATAAATCGGATCGTTGATTAACTCGTTAAAATCTGGGAGACTTAGAATAGCTAGAAAGGGATAAATGGGGGGGTAGTGACCGTAGATGTAATGGTTCCACTAGTGGAAGTGCCTGGGTTGGAACCCAGGATACCACCTTGGGGTCATGGACTTGCATTGGTGCCAGACATGGTGGTGATATGAGGATGAGAGGATGAAAAATTAGAGGAGGAACTCGATGAATTGGAAGAATTTGAGTCGTAATAGTCACTCAATGGAGGATTGGGAGGATTATTTCTAACCCGATGGGTAGGAGAAATATGTCCTAATGGAAACTGAGGATGGAGACCTCATATTCTCCATGAAAAATTCCTTGGGGGTGCAATGATGTCAAGACAAAGATAACACTAAATACTAGAGAATGATAGAAACATAAGAGTAACAACCACCAAGAAAACACCTAGTGCAGTGGTGCCAAGTGTAAACTAACTATTCTATGAGCTATTCTAATGCAAACAAGCACATCATATCAATATAAAAATTAAATCTAGCCTAAAGGTGATCTAAATCCTCAAAAAATCCTAGATTCTATTATTTTAGATGGCCTTTCATGGAGAAAGGTGGGGTAGAGAACCAATTGCTTCCCACAGCCAGTCTTATAAGGAGTTTTCCTAAGATTGGCCGCTAAGTTTACCTTTGTCCCATGGGGGTGGTCAAGTCTAAATCTTCTTGGTAAATTATACAATGCACAGAATTCCCTACCAAGGGTTGAGTGCACCCGAGGATAACCACTTGCATGATGTCCTAGCCTAATCCCCTATGAAACGAGTTTCTGACACACTTCGGCTTTGACCACAGAATGGTGAAGGATTTTAAGCTCCCTATTAACTCAACCTTCTATTTCTCACTATATGCAATAGATGGGTGTTATTGGAAGCCTATACCACTGATCTTACAACTAAATACAAATATTGTTTGGCTTTGATTCCCAAGTGGGCTTAATCTATGTGCGTTAGATTTATTACGTGGCATGTTTAAGTCTTGGCTTTGTGGATTGAACCAATATCTCGTTATCTTTAGGTGTGAGTGTGTGAAAATACGTTTGTATTGTGGACAAGTTAATTAAGCATGTTTTATGGTGATGCCATCGTGCTGCTAAGATAAAATGTTGAAAACTGTAAGTGAAACTAAAATAATGACAGTAAAATAAATAGTAAATCAAGAATAAACCCCACCCAAACAAGGCTATCAAACAGAGGAAATAGGAGAGGAAAACAAGTAAATAAAAACACATGAAAAGGGTTTCAATCTCTAATGTCTATGGGACTAGGATCAAATGAATCTATACTATTGGAAATGGTGCAGAAAACAACAACAAACCACAAGGGAAACAAGATGAAAAATATAGGGCAGAAGCTTTAAAACCTAGGGAAAACAATGGGACCCTAAGGGGGAAGGCCAAACAAAAATCAAGAGGGAGATTTGGATGTAAAAAAAACTATCTTAAAATTTTTGTAAAATAATGGAGTAGAACCTGAAACAATGGTTGAAAGAACTGAAAAATATCATACTACCTACTCAGCTGAACTCCTTCTAGAAAGGTGGAAGTGTACTCAAACATTAGGGGGATTGTTTTTACTTCAAAGAGACAAAATGAGCATATATAGGCCTAAGACAGGCTGAAGGAGAGGTCAAAAAAGTACTTGGGGGTAAAATGTATTGGTGGTAGTTGGATTAAATCCCTCTCGAGTCTTCCCTGAACCCGAGGCAAACAGTCAGATTAGTTGTATAGTTCACAAAGACATTGCATACATGTTTATACTAATTCATAATTGACAAAGTGAGATATTGAAGGATTACCTCTTTGTAGATAGCAGATCCATTGGATATCTCTAAGTGATGTGGCGGAAGTCCCCCTCACTGGCTCCAAGTTTAGATTTTGCAAAAAAACAAAGCACACCTGTAATATTCATAGTTGTATCATTTACTAGCAACTTAAAAAGTATATAATAAACATTTAACTATGAAAATATGAGCCATTTATATCATGCTGCATAGAAAAATAAACAATAAATGTGACACTGAAACATCAAATAGACAAAACAAAAACAATTCTATTAATATAAGAAGGAAGATTACAAATGTTGGTTGGACCAAGCTTCCCTCAGTCTTCCGACTCCTCTCTCTCTCTCTCTCTCTCTGCTATATCTAAGTGTAATGATACTTGGGCTAAGAGTTCTCAATGAAACTTTCTAGTCATTAAGCCTCACACTCAACAATAAAGTTACATTCTGCACACGATCAACCTTTCGACCCTTGACCAAGAGCCCAAGCCTCCAATTTATAAGAATTTTGGAGGGAAAACCTTGCCAATCTTCTCAATTAGTTTGAATAGGGGAAAATGATTATGCTTCCTTGATTTTCATTGCTTTTTCCCTCTTTGGATGCTCAGTTTGGCTTATTAATGTCCAATCAGAGGTCTACACCACAGGTTTCTTCTTTTTGGACTGAATCCTTTGAGAAAAAGTAAGAAATGTCAATTAGCTATCGTGGGAATTGTCCTTTTCTTCATGAAAACATGGGTAACGTTGACCCTTAGGCAATATAGTGTGTTAACCTAGGCACTAGTGCTCCCTCTAAAAGGTTGGGATGCGTTATAACTCGACCTGGCTGTCTTTAGGGTGTGTTACCTTGGAAAAATGGGTCTCTGTCGAGGTCATTTTCTTCCTTCCATGTTTTTGTCTCCTCTAAGATGATGAGGAGGTCATTTGTCCTGTAACAGACTCCCCCTAAAGTGTGAGGTCAGAGGCAAAGACGATGGCCAAAATAATTTATAATATGTGTAGTAGAGCAAGAGTATTTGGAGGACTGAGGAAAACTTGAAGCAACAACATATGTCAAAAATATAAGTATTTTTCTTGAGTCGGGCATTCCCATGCTCAGTAGTTGTATCAAAATGATTTCTCCAAAAAGAGATATGACTAGTATGTCCACCGATAAGCAAAATGTGGAAGCTTGTGTCATGACAGGATAAATCTGATAATTTGTCTCCCAAAAAAACTATCACAGCTTGGGAAAGGAAACAAATTTGAATGATGTAAGCCTCAACCCAAGGTCTTGGTTGCCGCTTCACTAAAATGCATATTTCCACACATGTGAATGAAGGAGTTGTAGTTGAACATGAGGGAAATCGTCTAATTACGATTCAATGATGAAAACTGTTAACATATGCGAGGATGGCCACTGATAAGGATGATGGTATACAAGATGCACAATACAATATAACGAGTGTGAATAAATGGTGTTGATTTCAAACACTCGTAGAATCATTCAACTGGGAGCCAGTGATGAAAACCCCCAATCAAACACAAGGTAACCTACCACTGAGGTCTGAAAGTTCCAAGGTACTGATATTTTTCTAGATCTACTTCCTAGATAAGATGTTGAAGTCGATAGTGTTGGGGTTCCCATGTTTTGGCCAGGTTGACAGAGACCAAAAGATGAGACAACATAGAACCACTTTCAGACCTTAGGATCTAGCCCTCCTAGGTCCAGAGAGGGATCTCTCTATGATTATCAAAGGATATATGTCTTTGAAGTTCTCAATTGTGATTTTAGGCTAGTTATAGGCTCAAGGTTGTTTATTTGATTGTATGAGTTTGGTTGTTGAGAATCAGGAAGGAAGGTTTCACCATGAGACAAGGATGGGTAAAGAAGGAAGCTAGGAAAAGATAGATAACTCAGGGAGCATCAAGGCCACTGGGCAATGGAGTCAAGAAAGGATTTACTTATGTTCAATGTGTAAGCTTCAGTTGGGCTAGTCATCTAGAACATTTGGATCTCAAAGACTGATTGGTGGGATGGAACACTAAGGAATGAGAATGAAGGATGGAAAACCATCTGATTCCGTCTATAGATCAGGCCAGAGGTCATTTAACTCCAGGCCTGCTTGGACAAAACCATAGGCAACACAAGGGATCTTGAAAAGGTTTATATGGAAGGGAAGGTTATGAAGAGGCAGCGACAGGCTTTACACCTCCCAATGTTCCTAACCTCTTTCAATTAAATCTTAACAAAAACATCTGAATACTGATTTTACCAACTTGCACATCAGAGAGTAGGCAATAATCATCCACTACATTGGTTTAGTCAATTAAATACAATATTCAGACACAAATATGAGCAGAAAACATTCAAGACTGAGAGAGCTGGGATATAAGGTACCTAACAAGGGTAAATCTTATATCATGCATTCAGATGTCAGTCAGAAGAACATGAAATGAAATGGAAATAAACACAGAGATAAGAAAAAAACATCACCAACTGCTGTAGATCAGGATCCAATGAAAATTGCTTATCATGTTAAACACAACACCAATCAGGTACATCAATGCCCAAAGCTTTTACATTCAGCTTGAACACATCATATTTCTCAGCCTATCATACAACTGTTACACAGGAAACTTGGCTCGGGACAAAAATGCTTGCAATTCACTGATAATCCAACAACAACCATTACAATGATATCCCTCTGTGCTTTATAGCAGAAGAGACACAGAGGACCGACTGAGGAAGGTAGGTGTATTTTAAATGTTACATTTAAACACCATAATGAACGCAGGGCCGAGACCCATGCTGCTTGATGCACTGTATATTTAATTTTAGTCACCTTCCTCATGAAAGAAAGATATGCTCCGGATACGATTTGACTCTTTGGCTGCAGTACTCCAGGTGATTTGATCCAAATAAAAGAACTCGCTGAGAGGTCTGCCTCGTGGATGTTAGACTGTTTTGAACTATAGCTGGGACGAGAAATTCCTTCAAGGACACGGCGCATAATAAATACCGCATGGGAGACCTGTCCTTTATGGAAAAACATTCTGCTGATAAGAAAACCTTGATATTACCTCTTATTGATGTTCAGGATCTCCAGAATCGATCCTCGGGGTCTTCAAAATGATGCTTTGCCTCTTTAAACCTCTGTTTCAGGGCTCAAAATCTTCGTTGACGCGCATTAATCCCTCTTCTCTGTACTGAAAATCCTTGCTGCTTCATTACTTCCTCTGTCAAGTTAGCTCGATCTTTAAATGGCGCTGGAAGGATTTCGGCATTTGAACTCTGCTCTCCATTAATGTGAGTCCTGACAGCCCCATTCCTTGACTTTCCTGATGGTACTGGCTCATTAGATTTGATCCTGATTGTGCCGCTCGCCATTGAGGTAGTACATTGAACAGCGGTGGTCCCATCCTCTAGAAACTCTGCAACACAACGAACTTATGAAGAAACAGTGGACGGAGCGATGAATGCAGGGTGAACGAGGCGGTGGTGCGGCGGTGGCGGAAACAAAGCTATTATGATGAAAATGCAGTGGAGGGGTGGAATGTGTAGACAATAGGGTTTGGTAGAAATATGCAGCGCAGACCGTTGGATTGAGGCCTGGAGATGGAGATCGACGGCGGAGATTTGACCGGCGTAACAATATATGAAACTTAACAAAAACAAACGAAATGCATGAAATGCGACGGAGATGAATGAAAGAGTGGGACCCAGCGAAGGCGGAGGGCGATTAGATCCTGACCGTTAGATCGGGGGAGGATGAACGGCCCAGATGTAATCGGGCAATCGCAATCGGAGGGGAACAGGGGTGACACACATTGAAAGTTCCGATTGCGATTGGGCGGAGAGAGCGCTGACCGTTGGATCGAGGCGGGGGATGGATGATCAGGATGTAATCGGAGGGGGAGTCGGAAGAACTTGCGATTACTGCTGGACCGTTGATCTGCGGGAGGAATCAACGGTGGAGAACGCGATCGGAGGACTGGAGATAGGAAATGTGATTGAGCGTTGACTGTCCGATCAACCGACAGATCAACGGTGGGGACAATAATCGGAGGGGCAGGTGCGATTAACGCTGAGCCGTCAAATCGTGAAACGGATGGACGGCTGGGATTAAATCGGCGGATCGCAATCGGAAGACGGAGCACAAGGTTTGCGATTGCGATTGAGCGGGGGTTGCGATTAAGCGCTGGCCGTTAGATCGGCGGGACAGATCAACGGTCAGGATGTAATCAGGGGATTGCAATCGGAGGAAGAAGCAGAAGGCTTGCGATTAGCGGAGGACCGTCGGATCGCGAGGCAGATCGATGGACGGGATTTAATCGGGGCGAAGACAGGAAGACTTGCGATCAGCGATCGGGTGGAGGGTGCGATTGGCGCAGGACCGTTGATCTGCGAGGAGAATGGACGGTCGGGATGAGATCGGAGGGTCGCGATCGGAGCTCGGAGAAAAAGGCTTGCGATTGATCGGAGGCTGTTGCGATTAAGCGCTGACCGTTGGATCTGCGATCAGATCAACGGCTCACAATCAATCAGCGGGAAAAGAGGAGGGTGCGGAAGGGGAGATGCGATTGAAGGCTGGCCGTCCGATCGGCTGGGAGATGAACGGCTCCGATTAAATCGGGAGGAGCAGATCGAAGGACTGTAATCGGGGCGGCACTGCTGCGACTTGCGATTGCGATCGGACAGGGGTAGTGCGATTGAGCGCTGGCCGTCAGATCTTACGACAAATCGACGGTGCACAACACACCGCAAGACTTAACTTTATAAACAGATCGCATCGGAGCTTTTTGATATTTACAAAGGATTGCACCCGCCCGACGGTTCCAATTGCGATTGGCCCCCAAGACTTAAGCGCTTGGTCTTGGGGAAGGGTCACGTGGGGAAGTGGTTTGACAGGGGCTGGCAGAAAGGGGCATGCCTTATAATAAGGTCGGAAGATGGGTTTTTGGCCCATTTTAATGGGTTTTAAGGGATTTAAAGGGAAGCGATAAAGGGAAAAAAGGGGGGAGAGTGGCCAACAATGGTTAGGGGGGAATTTAAAGGGGATTTTAGGGAAGTTTGAAGGGAAAACAAGGAAAAAGAGAGGGAGGCAAGGGGGGATAAAAGAGGCTAAATAAGGGTAAAAGAAAGGGAATTCGGACAAAGGGAAAGAGGGGGAACTGATGCAGGTTGCAGGGGTAAAGGAAGGAATGATAGGCCCTTTTTAGCAATTTACTAGCAGAGGGGGATTTGTATTAGGCACATCAATTGAGAGACTTCAAGGAGGATGGATTTTCAGGGGAAAGGCATTCCTTGAAGACTCAACAATGAACTAGCCCCCTATTTGCTTGTCAAAAATTTCATAGGGGGGCTAACAGTGGCTCCACATGGGGATGGCTTCTTCTTGAAGGAGTCAAGAATTCAGAAATTGATCTCTTGGTGTAGGCCAGATGCCTGCTGCTTGAACCATCCCTTCTTTCTTTAGATTAGCTACCACAATATATTAGATACACAAATCAGCAGAAACATTTTCCCAACCAATCTACCTACCCAAACTAGAGTTCTAACAATTTTCCCTTGGGTGCATTTGAATTAGCAGACCCTTTACATTTTATTTTGCAAAACAAAAACAAACCTATTCTAATTCTACCCTTATTGCTCCATGAGGCCATATTAGACTGTTGGCCTCATCTATTTCTCTACCTAATCTACTACCTGTTGGGATTAAACTGTCCAACAGGTTTCTTCACCTACATTCTAAGATAGGAAATTTAAACACAGCCAAGCCAGGATTAGACAGTCTGACTTGCTGGGCAGAAACTTGAAGAAAACAAAACTTTGAAGGCATGGAATTTTGCAACTGTGAAACATCCTTCTTTCTTTCTTGTGACTCAGGTTTTGAGCATATTTGAGTCACTTCTTTCCTTTGCTCCAGCTCTGATTTTGGGCATATTAGAGCTGGATCTTCTTTCACTGCTGATCCGAATTTTGAGCTTGTTAGGACCAGCTATTCTTCTTCCCTTTGGCTCAGATTTTGAGTTTATTAGAGCCAATCCTTTTGCCTCAGAGGTTCATGTTTTGAGCATGTCTGAACCTCTCTTTTCATTCTATTTTTTTTGGAACAATTTCTTCACTTTTTTGCTGAAAATGAAAATTTGCAACGGTATATACAATGGAAATGAAACTGGAAATGGAGAACTAGCAGAAATAGTGTTTGAGCATCCTGCCATTGACACGACCCCCATAAAATTTGGAACCATCAAGTTCTTGTAAGAAAAACGCATTAGGACCCACAGTGGCCTGAATGATGAATGGACCTTGCCACAAGCTGTCGAATTTGCCATGTTTGCCTTTATCCTCTCTTCTTGAATCCCACTTCAGGACCTTGTCCCCAACCTTGAAATTTGCTGCTTTGGTTCTTTTGTCAAACTGTCTCCTCATGTTTTCCTGCACTCTGACAGCTCTATCATAAACTTGCTCCCTTGTTTGCTGGAGAAGGATTGTTTCATTAATCCTCCTTATCATGATGTCTTCTTCTGATTGGACTTCTTGAATAAGCTTTACCACTGGTATCCCAAGGCTAGTAGGAAAAATTGCTTCTGTCCCATAAACCAGCTGGAAGGGTGATAAGCCGATAGATTTCTTTGTAGTGAGCCTGTCTGCCCACAAGGCATGTATCAACTTTTTATGCCAAGACCTTTTATTCTCTTCCAGTAGCTTCTTAATGATTGTAACCAGGCTTTTATTTGATGATTCAGCTAAGCCATTACCCTGGGGGTAATAGGCAGTTGAATGTCCAAGTGCAATTCCGTACCTGTGACAGAAATCAATCATTCTTTTGGATCCGAAAGCAGCAGCATTGTCAGTGATTATTTTCATTGGGCAGCCAAACCGAGATAAGATGAAGTCTTCTAGGAACCTAATGATGACAGAATCAGTGGAATTCCTAGTGGGTATGGCTTCAATCCACGTAGTGAAGTAATCAGTAGCAGTCAAGATCCATTTGTGTTGACCATAAGAAGAGGGGTGGATTTCTCCAATGAAGTCTAAGCCCCATTGCATGAAGGGACCTTCTATGGTGATAGGTTGCAGAGGGAGGGGAAGGAGCTTTCTTTTACCCTCAAAAATTTGGCATTTGTGGCAGGTAAGGACCATTTTATGAACATCACTAAAGAGTGTAGGCCAATAGTACCCAGCCCTGAGTATCTTATTTGCAGTGGCCTTCCAACTCAGGTGGCCTCCACACTCCCCAACATGGAATTCTTGTTTGATTCTTTCAGCTTCAGTTTCAGGAAAACATTTCAGCAAAAGACCATTTGGATTTTTCCAATATAGACTCTCATTCATAATGCAGTAATTTCTAGCTTTGAGTTTTATGAATCTGGCCTTTGTTTTGGACAGTTCCGGGGGGGCATTGAGGTGTGTGAGCACGTAAAGGATATCAGCATACCAAGGAGAGTTCTGAAACTGCTCCTCAACAGTTGGATGGGGTAATCCTTCCTGCTCATCCAGGGCATTCATCATGTTAATATCAAGGGCCTGTAGATTAGTTTCAGCCATCAACTGGGCCAGGCCTTGACCTTTGATCAGCTTGGTGGGTTTGATTTCAATGTCATATTCTAAAATTGTAGCAATCCATTTGCCCCTTTTCCCATCCGGGTCTTGGGACAAGATATCTTTGACCACTATATTTGGCACATAGGCAATGGTGTGAGAATGCAGAATGTACACCCTAAAGTCTTTTAAGGCCTTAATCAGAGCATAGGCCTGCTTTTCCATGATGTTGTACTTTAAGGGTGCATCTCTCAAGGCTTTACTGAAGAAGGCTATAGGTTGTTCCTTACCTTCCGAATTTTTCTACAGCAAAAATGCAGTTATTGTGTGTGGGGAAGCAAATGAAAATATCAGAAAATCTTTTGAAAAGTCAGGGCTGATAAGGACAGGGGCCTGGGTGAGTGCAAGCTTTACCGACTCAAAATATTTTTTGGCTTCAACAGTCCACTTGATTCCTGCATCTTTCTTTAGCATTTCAGTCATTTTTCTAAGATGCTCAGCAAGATTGGGGATAAATCTTCTAAGGAAATTGATCCTCCCAATGAAGGACTATAGCTCCTTGATGTTTCTTGGATGTGAAATTTGAAGTATTCCCTCAACTCTCTGGGGGTCTATCCTAATCCCTTTCTCAGATATAATGTGGCCAAGAAGCTTACCTTCTTGCAGCCCAAAAACAATCTTCTTGGGATTTAGGGACAGACCATACCTTCTACATTTTTCAAAAACTTTCCTTAGATGTTTTAAGTGTTCTTCTTCTGTTTTAGAAAAGACAGTTAAGTCATCCAAGTAGATAACTATAAAGTGTCCAATCTCATCTGAGAAAGAAATATCCATTTCTCTCTGGAAGGTAGCTCTAGCATTCATCAATCCAAAAGGCATTTTCACATACATGAAGGTGCCCCATGGAGTGGTAAAAGCTGTTTTGAGTTGATCTTCTGGGAGTACCAGAACCTGGTTGTATCCTGAAAAACCATCAAGCAGGGAGATTCTTTTAGAGCCCACTACCTTCTGTAATATATGTTCCATTCTAGGCAAGGGGTAGTTATCTTTCAGGGAGGCTCTATTGAGGTTTATGAAGTCTATGCACAGTCTAATCTCCCCTGTTTTCTTCCTTACAGCCACTAAGTTCGACACCCAATCAGAAAACCTTACAGGGACTATAATGCCTGCATCATACATCTTCTTAATTTCCTTTTCTATTGCAGGCAATTGTTTTGGATTAATTCTACGGAGTTTTTGTCTGAAAGGTTTCTGATTTTCCTTCAGTGGTATCTTATGTTGTATAATGTTGGTGTCATAGGCCTTTAAGTCTTCGTAGCTCCATGCAAACACATCAATGAATTCCTTAAACAAGTCAATGTATCTTTTCTTCATGTCTGTAGGTATAGACTTAGCCAGTTTTATCATTTTGGGTTTGTCTTCAGTGCCTATGTTGCATTCTTCTACATCTGATTCTGCATGTTCTATTGTGGGCTTCTTTGCCATATCATCAAAATCAAAGAGATCCTCTAATGGTGCTAAGCCCCTTGGTATGTTATTGTCTTTGGCTTGCAGTACCTCCATTTCTTCTCTATCTGCGTTTTCACGTTTTATGGCTGAATCTCCAGTTTCTTCAGAAAAAGAATTTATTTCTATACTACAAGGTGTTTCTAGTTCATCTGGGGAATCCTCACTTGGGCAGCTGTCATCAGATTTTGAGTCTGAATCAGAAAATTCAAACTCATTTATGCCCATCAGGAAATATTCAATCTGTTTGTCTCCTTCAAAGACCTGCCAGTATTTTTCATTGTCTGGCACTGCAGGCCTGAATTTAGTCTGAATGATGATTTGTTGGTCAACTGGGGCCTTAGGATAAGAGCTAGCTAGGCAGGCTAGTCCATTTTCAATAGCGTTTTGACCCCTAGGAATGGATACTAAATCATATTCAATGAACGTTTTCAGCAAATCTAGAGTATCATTCCTATATGCCCTAAGCCTGGGGTGTTTTGCCGAATACTCACCATTCATCTGTTTGATTACTAACTCAGAGTCTCCTCTCACGATTATCCTTCGGGCTCCTAATTTTTTCAACAAATTTAAGCGCAATATTAGAGCCTCATATTCTGCAATGTTATTCGTGCATTTGAAATGCAGATTGACAACGTGGCTCTCTGCATGGTCATTTTTGGTGTTAGGCAGCCACACTCCCGCCCCAGCGCTTTGTCTAGTACAGGACCCATCAAAGTTCATTTCCCACAGGGGTTCTTTGTTTACTTCCACTTCACTTTCTCCCTTACAGCTGGGTTCGCCATTAGGTTGAGTTGGGAGGTCTGTACTAGGTTGTAAGCTATCTTGTTGTTCATAGAGGCCATGGATGTCAGGAAGGTGGTTAGCTTGCTGTTCTTGTTATGTTTCTGTTTCACTTGGAGTGAGAGGTCCACCACAGATCCTACAGGCTTCATTGCTGATTTCCTCTTCGTTTTCAGTGTGCTGCCCATGGTTTTCCTGATCATGTTCTTCCAGAGTGGCCATTATGTGAAGGTCCATAGGCTCGGTGTTCTCATTTGTATGCCTACTCTGGGACTCTGGCTCTTCTAAGGATTCATCATTACAAAAGATGAAGGAGTCAAGGTCGGTATGCACAGAATATAATGGTGAATTTTCAGGTTTCTCGGGGCTACTGACTAGGAATTTCATTTGGGACTCTCTATACAGTCTTCTTAATTGGCCAAATATAGGGATAGTGGCATATGAGCCATCCATCTGCATGGTGCCTTGCAGTTTGGCTCCCCATGATCTTGACAACAGCATGCCATACTTGGGTGGCACGTCTGCCACCACTACATCCATGACCATACATTTCGTAGGAATTTGAGTCAAACTCACACACAAGTCTTTGATCAGGCCAAGACATTTTACCCTACTCGAGTCAAAAGAATACAAGTCTTTATAGGGTCTGGTGATTTCGAGGCCTAACTTCTCCATGACTACCTTAGGCATTAGATTGTGTGATGCACCGGAGTCATGCATGGCATTATGAAGGATCTTGTCATGAATGTTAAGACTGATATAAAAAGGTGGAACTACCCCTTCCTGAAATTTCCCCTCAATATTGGGACCGAATAAGAGGGCAGGCTGATCATCACTCAAATTTACAGTGTCATTATTTATACTCAGATTTAATGCTTTCAAAATCTGGCCCTTATATACATCCTGAGAGGCCAGCTCAGATAATGGTACAGAGATTTTGATTTTTGCAATCTCACTTTCTAAATTGAAAATGGATTGGCTTTTGGGACTGTTCAAATCTGTTTTATTTGCAACTACCTTAGTAGCTGAATCAGTTTGTGTTTTTTCATTATGTACATGTGTAGAAACAGTTCTATCAGGAACACTAATTGAGGTAATAGTGCTGCTAGCTGGTTGACTTTGTTTTTCATTGTTTTGGTTGCCTTTCTGTTTGTTTTTCTCAGAACTCTCAGCTGTTGATTTATCGTTTATAGTGGTTACTTTAGAAGATTTTTCAGGCCTCTTTTTGATGGTCACCTCAGGAGTTTTGGTTTTGGAAGTGTCTTGGTTCTTTTTGCTCCTGAGCCCATATTGTTCTCTGACCTGTAACATGGCATCTTGGTACCCAAGTCCGTACTCTTCAGTTTCTAATCTTTCCTCATCCCAATATGAAGATGAGGGTTGATCATCTTCTAAGTCACAGTTCAGAATTGAGTCCTCTGTTTCGAACATGTTTATCACATTCCCTTCAGACTCTTCTATGATTCTCTCATCCTCATCAAGAAAGTTTTGGAAAGGGGGAATGACTTGCTGATCTGACTCTTTCTGTCTGTTGGGGGTGTTGTTGTTTCTTCTAAAGTTTTGGTTTTGATTTTGGTTCCTGTTCTGAGTGACAGCCATCTTTTCCACCATTTGGTATATCTTATCCACATTCTCAGACAATAGGTCAACCTTTGGATCTGAAGTGGAGGCTATAGTGTCATCCTTGTATGTTACTCTCTTCTCAGCTCTCAGTTTGGCCCTTTTTTCAATCAAATTTGCCTCTATGTTTACTGCCCCTTTCTGCATATCCTCCAATGTGGTATATTCTTTATCTCTAAGCTCATAGGCCATGTCAGCATCAAAACCATCAGGATACTTGGCCAGGGCCATACCTTGTGGAGGTTTCATGTGTGGGGGAAGAGCGTTGTAAATGCTGTTGAACCTAGTGGTGTAATCGTGAACACTCTCTCCTGCGTTCCTCTTAAGGGACATGTATTCTGCTAGGAGTTGGCGAGGGTTTGCTCTAGTTTCCCATTTGTTAATGAAAGTCTGGTATCAAGCAGGGAGATCTTGGATACTACCAGCAGGTAGGCTCTTAAACCACTTTTTAACCTCTCCCCCCAGGCTCTACGCGAAAATTCTCATTTTGATTGTTTCATCATCAATTTCCATATAGTCAAAGGAGTCCTCCATTTTATCTACATGTTGTTGTGCCGTTGTAGGCTCTTTAGCAGGAAAGTGTGGGATTTTTGATTGATAATCATCTGGTAAGGGTAGTAGAGGCTGAGGTAGGACTAGAGGTGCATACTAGGCTGCCATGATGATGTTATGATGAGGTATAGGGTTGGCTTGAGCAGCTATTATTTGGATGACAGGGATGTTTGGACCAGCAGAAGTCTGTTGAGCGGATCTCGGGTGAGAAAGCCCCAAGTTTTGGAGAAAGTGGAGATCAGGTGGTGTGGAAGGAGGGGTTTCACTGTCCCTATGGTCTGGCTGGTCTGAAACACTGAATGACCTAGTTCTAGGTAATCTGTTTTGGAGGTCTAGGTCGAAGAAAAGGTCTAATAGAGCTACAAGATCTTCTGATGCAGAATTGGCTCTATGAATGTGACTGGAAATAGTTGATCTCTTACTCACAGGTGTTCTTTTAAGGTTTTTCTCAGGATTATCAACTGTTTCAGGTGGGTTTGGATCAGGGAAAGCTCTTGTATGAATGGTTCTGTGAGCCAGAGTGCTGTTTATAAGCCAAGCAGCTTAGCCCTACTTGTTATTTCTACTGTGGTTAATGTTGTCTTGGGACCTGGCCTCCCTGTGGAGTCTTCATTATGCTTTGGGACTGGTCTCCCAGTGGAGTCTGATGTGAAACCGAGATAATCAGCAGGCCTACTAGTCACCAGTGGAGTCTTTAACGTTTAGGAACAATGGAGTCGCCAGGTGGAGGGTTTAGGATGATTCTAGGGTACACTGTCCACCACAGTGCTCAGGCACTATCACCTTTCAGGAATCTCCTCTAAAGCAACAAGCTCCAACCAGAGATTGACTAGGAGGGCATTTACCAGATATGTCACCCCTGAAGAGAGGATGAGATCTGGAGGCTACCTGGCCCTATCCAGGCTCTGTCTAAGAGTATGGTGGATATTCAATAATGGAGGCTGATTCAAGAAAGGTGTGACTTACCGTCAACCTAGCCAGAGTTCTAAGTTTCTGAGGTTTAAAGGGTGTTTAAGATGAAATGTACTCAGAATTCCCCAGCGGAGTCGCCATTATGTTGGGGTTCCCATGTTTTGGCCAGGTTGACAGAGACCAAAAGATGAGACAACATATAACCACTTTCAGACCTTAGGATCTAGCCCTCCTAGGTCCAGAGAGGGATCTCTCTATGATTATCAAAGGATATATGTCTTTGAAGTTCTCAATTGTGATTTTAGGCTATTTATAGGCTCAAGGTTGTTTGTTTGATTGTTTGAGTTTGGTTGTTGAGAATCAGGAAGGAAGGTTTCACCATGAGACAAGGATGTGTAAAGAAGGAAGCTAGGCAAGAATAGATAACTCAGGGAACATCAAGGCCATTGGGCAATGGAGTCAAGAAAGGATTTACTTATGTTCAATGTGTAAGCTTCAGTTGGGCTAGTCATCTAGAGAATTTGGATCTCAAAGACTGATTGGTGGGATGGAACACTAAGGAATGAGAATGAAGGATGGAAAACCATCTGATTCCGTCTATAGATCAGGCCAAAGGTCATTTAACTCTAGGCCTGCTTGGACAAAACCATAGGCAACACAAGGTATCTTGAAAAGGTTTATATGGAAGGGGTAGGTTATGAAGAGGCAGCGACAGGCTTTACACCTCCCAATGTTCCTAACCTCTTTCAATTAAATCTTAACAAAAACATCTGAACATTGATTCTATTAACTTGCACATCAGAGAGCAGGCAATAATCATCCACTACACTGGTTTAGTCAATTAAAAACAATATTCAGACACACATATGAGCAAAAAACATTAAAGACTGAGAGAGCTGGGACATAAGGTACCTAACAAGGGTAAATCTTATGTCATGCATTCAGATGTCAGTCAGAAGAACATGAAATGAAATGGAAATAAACGCAGAGATAAGAAAAACATCACCAACTGTTGTAGATCAGGATCCAATGAAAACTACTTATCATGTTAAACACAACACCAATCAGGCACATCACTGCCCAAATCTTTTACATTCAGCCTGAATACATCATATTTCTCAGCCTGTCATACAACTATTACACAGGAAACTTGGCTTAGGACAAAAATGCTTGCAATTCACTGATAATGCAACAACAACCATTACAATGATATCCCTTTGTGCTTTATACCAGAAGAGACACAGAGGACCGACTGAGGAGGTAGGTGAATTTTAAATGTTACATTTAAACACAACAATGAATGCAGGGCCGAGACCCATTCTGCTTGATGCATTGTATATTTAATTTTTGTCACCTTCCTCGTGAAAGAAAGATCTGCTTCGGATATGATTTGACCTTTTGGCTGTAGTACTCCAGGTGATTTGATCCAAATAAAAGAACTTGCTGAGAAGTCTGCCTCATGGATGTTAGATCGTTTTGAACTATAGCTGGGACGAGAAATTCCTTCAAGGACACGGCGCATAATAAAGACTGTATGGGAGACCTGTCCTTTATGGAAAAACCTTCTGCTGGTAAGAAAACCTTGATATTACCTCTTATTGATGTTCAGGATCTCCAGAATCGATCCTCGGGGTCTTCAAAATGATGTTTGCCTCTTTAAACCTCTGTTTCAGGGCTCCAGATCTTCGTTGACGCGCATTATCCCTCTGCGCTGTACTGAAAATCCTTGCTGCTTCATTACTGCCTCTGTCAAGTTAGCTCGCTCTTTAAATGGCGCCGGATGGATTTCGGCGTTTGAACTCTACTCTCCATTAATGTGAGTCCTGACGGCCCCATTCCTTGACTTTCCTGATGGTACTGGCTCATTAGATTTGATCCTGACTGCGCCGCTCGCCATTGAGGTAGTACATTGAACAGCGGCAGTCCCAACCTCTAGAAACTCTGCAACACAGCGAACTTATGAAAAAAAAACAGTGGACGAAGCGATGAATGCAGGGTGAACGAGACGGTGGTGCGGCAGTGGCGGAAACAAAGCTATTATGTTGAAAATGAAGTGGAGTGGTGGAATGTGTAGACAATAGGGTTTGGTAGAGATATGCAGCCTGGAGATGGAGATCGACGGCGGAGATTGACCGTCGTAACAATATATGAAACTTAACAACAACAAACGAAATGCATGAAATGCGACGGAGATGAATGAAAGAGTGGGACCCAGCGAAGGCGGAGGGCGATTAGATCCTGACCGTTAGATCCCAGATCCGATGGACGGTTAGGATCAAATCAGAGGATCGCAATCGGGGGGGGGAAAGGGTGACACATTCAAAAAGTTCCGATTGCGATCGGGGCGATGTTGCGATTGAGCGATGACCGTTGATCTGCGGAGAAAAGGACGGACCAGATTGAATCGGAAGACAGAGAGAAGGACTCGCGATCAGCGGAAAAGGGAAGAGAGATGGCCGTTGGATCATGTAACAGACGGACGGCCAGGATTTAATCGGGAGATGGAAAGAGGGACTTGCGATTGCGATCGGGAAGGGTCTGCAATTGAGTGCTGACCGTCAATCTGGCGGGAAGATCAACGGTGGAGACAACAATCGGAGGGGCAGAAGCGATTAACGCTGAGCCGTCAGATCGTGAAACGGATGGACGGCTGGGATTAAATCGGCGGATCGCAATCGGAGGACGGAGCGCAAGGTTTGCGATTGCGATTGAGCGGGGGTTGCGATTAAGCGCTGGCCGTTAGATCGGCGGGACAGATCAACGGTCAGGATGTAATCGAGGGATTGCAATCGGAGGAAGGAGCAGAAGGCTTGCGATTAGCCGAGGACCGTCGGATCGCGGTGTAGATCGACGACCGGGATTTAATCAAGGCGGAGACAGGAAGACTTGCGATCAGCGATCGGGTGGAGGGTGCGATTGGCGCAGGACCGTTGATCTGCGAGGAGAATGGACGGTCAGGATGAGATCGAAGGGTCGCGATCGAAGCTCGGAGGAAAAGGCTTGCGATTGATCGGAGGCTGTTGCGATTAAGCGCTGACCGTTGGATCTGCGATCAGATCAACGGCTCACAATCAATCGGCGAGAAAAGAGGAGGGTGCGGAAGGGGAGATGCGATTGAAGGCTGGCCATCCGATCGGCTGGGAGATGGACGGCTGCGATTAAATCAGGAGGAGCGGATCGGAGGACTGTAATCGGGGTGGCACTGCTGCGACTTGCGATTGCGATCGGACAGGGGTAGTGCGATTGAGCGTTGGCCGTCAGATCTTACGACAGATCGACGATGCACAACACACCGCAAGACTTAACTTTATAAACAGATCGCATCGGAGCTTTTACAAAGGATTGCAAAGGATTGCACCCACCCGACGGTTCCGATTGCAATTGGCCCCCAAGGCTTAAGCACTTGGTCTTGGGGAAGGGTCACGTGGGGATGTGGTTTGACAGGGGCTGGCAGAAAGGGGCTAGGCCTTATAATAAGGTCAGAAGATGGGTTTTTTGCCCATTTTAATGGGTTTTAAGGGATTTAAAGGGAAACGATAAAGGGAAAAAAGGGGGGAGAGTGGCAAACAATGGTTAGGGGGGAATTTAAAGGGAATTTTAGGGAAGTTTGAAGGGAAAACAGGGAAAAAGAGAGGGAGGCAAGGGGGGACAAAAGAGGCTAAATAAGGGTAAAAGAAAGGGAATTCGGACAAAGGGAAAGAGGGGGAACTGATGCAGGTTGCAGGGGTAAAGGAAGGAATAATAGGCCCTTTTAGAAATTTAATTGCAGAGGGGGATTTGTATTAGGCACAGCAACTAAGAGACTTCAAGGAGGATGGGTTTTCAGGGGAAAGGCATTCCTTGAAGACTCAACAATGATTTAGCCCCCTATTTTCTTGTCAAAAATTTCATAGGGGGGCTAACAGATAGGAAGAGATCTATCAAAAGGTATGGAATGAGGCATCCTACATCAGTTGATACGAAACATGAAAAATATGATTTTGTTTTGAAGATAGGCAGGAGAAAATGGTAGTAACTGATGACGACAAATGATTTCTAGCATATGATGGCTTGGCTGATACAGGAAGCAATAGATAGCGAGATATTCTTGAACAATAGAAGGCACAATAATAGGGTACCAGGTAGCTTAGGCTTATGAACACCAAAGAGTGTTAGGATTCACCACTGCAGGGACATCGACATAAGAAGGCTAAACTAATAGAATGGTAGGGTTTGGCTAATTGTGATTGAATTTTCTGGGAAGTTCCATGTTCAAGTTTTTTGCTGCCAAATCGAATTTCAAAGTGTAACAGAATAAGTATCCACTTTGTCCAAAAATTTTCCCCATATGATTAAGTTTAATGAGTCCAGAAGGGTAAAATCGGAGATATTTTCATATTTAGGGAGTCTGAAAAACATCATAAAAGACAACTCTAGGGGGGGTACCTTTTTTATGGTTGATATCCATGTGCGACAAAGGGAGAATAGTATGCCCGACACAGTTCCTTTTCCTAAGTTAGTCCATTGAATTTGGATAAAGTGATAAACCTATGTTTAACGGATGTCTACCTTATTTTGTTATGAGTACGAGGAGACAGATTAAACTCAATATTCTTCGTGAAATTTTAACGAGTCAGATGAAGAAAAACTCGATCCTCTCCATGAAATTTTAACAAGTCCAATGGAGAAAAACTTAGTGTATTTTTCAGTTTTTTAACGAGCTGGAAAATGATGGAAAATAATGGCTCATAGTTCTTCATCGTGGTAGTTTAATGAGCCCGACGAAGGAAACTCGGGATTTTTTTAGTTTTACGGGCTAGAAAAGCGCCTAAAAAGAAGGCTCGTTCCAGGTTGCACATGGTCAAATCTGCATATAAAAACTGAAAATTTATCAGAGCATCGATGAATTCGATAAACCTAAATGCCTCAACACAAAATAGTGCAAATTTACCAATTTTAACTGACTAGCTGAGTGATTCATACCTCTAGAATGTATATAGGAAGGAAAACGACCTTCATTTTCACTATTTGAGTGTTGTGAAAGAGATCTTGAGCTAAAAAGAGGTGAAACTTCTTCTGTCGATTGTGGGCGATCAGAGAAACAATTTTCGATTCTGCAAGTTCTAGGTAAGTGTTACACAGCATTTTGTCACCATCCCTGCAATCCCTCGTCCCATACAGACTATTCTCGTGACTTGTGAATAGTAAAATTTCTTGAAAACACCTTCATGGCATCCTCCTGCATAAGGAAAAACATTCTCCTGAAGAAAATTTCCTCTAAAAAACCCTAAAAATAGATGTTTTAGCCTTGGCACGACTAGCCAGTTCATCCCTCATGTCAATGGGGGAAATCCACACTAGAGGGTGCGCCAGCTGGCACTCTGTCCATGTGTTTCACTCACGCCAAGCTTATTAAGGGATGTTTTTAAAAAATAAATGGTGGAAGTTTGATTCGAAAAAACTCCAGAATGAATCATCAAAAGAAGTTGAGTGTTTTGGCTCCGAATCTCCATGTATAGGAAGTAGTTTTCCACCTCTCATGGAACCTTCCTAAGAGATAGGACCTATCCCATGATTATAGGGATCCCAACTTCCCTTCTTCCATCTATAAAAGCTTGCCCTCTCCATTTTCTAGCTAGCTGAACTTGTAGGAAGGAAACTATAGCTGGGAAACTATTGAGAGCAAAGCTGAAGAGAACCCCGTAAGAGAGAGAGCTTCATCCAGATTACCGATAGGCTTTGTTGAGACGCGCTCTGCTGCAAGCCCCATCAAAGGAAGATCATAGCATCAGAGCATTTAGTTTTAATCATCCTTTTTTCATTTATAATATAAGCGACTCTGATTTTTGTTCCATTCTTGTGTTTATTCTTTTATGTAATGCAAAGAATTATATCTTAACTAACTGATATATAGTAACATGCTTTAAGTATTTCATTGTATGTCATCATCTCTCTATGTGTGTACAGGTGTCCGGACATGATGAACGGAAGGATTGTGATCTGTCAAGCTAGGGACGAGCAGCATCGCTTCTTCATCGACAACAGCATGTTGGGAAAAATACTGAGAGGGGGGGGTGAATCAGTATTTAGGACTTAATCAAAAAAAATTTACTTTTCCATTCACTAAAACCCATACGCTACTTTGCTGAAGCTAACTAGCGTATACACGCGGATATCCTTCATAAAACTCGCGTATACACAGAGATCTTGTTATGCCATTAATTCTTCACTTATATCATTCCATCATTCATTCATTAGATGTTCAATAAACTGTAAACATGTGCAGTAAGAACAGAATAAATCATCACACATAAGAAACACACATGAAAACCAGGATTTTAGGTGGAAACCCAAGTCGGGAGAAAACCACCGTTGTTGTTGTCTCATCCTTCAATATTTTATTATAGAGAAAACATCTTACAACATATGTGCTGGTGCAGCCTCCTACCAGCACGTAGGCACCCACCTGTGCTCGTTTACCAGCCTCTCCTGGAAGGGAGCTACAACCCCCTGCTCTCGTTTACCAGCCTCTCCTGGAAGGGAGCTACGACCCCCTACTCTCATTTACCAGCCTCACCTGGAAGGGAGCTACAACCCCCTGACTGAAGGCTACAACCCTCAGCACCACCATGGACCACGTTTCATCAATTTTCACACTGGATCCAAAAGCTTCCTTTAGAACACAACTTGCAGGCCACTTTTCATCATATTTTTAGACTGGACCCACTCCATACATTTGAGCTCAATCATACATCATCAACAGATAGCAGTAACACAGCATAACAGATCAGACATTTGATACTTCATACTTCAGCAAACCCTAATCTTCATACGCGCTTTCCTTTCACTGATCCTGCGTATATACGCACCTTCGACCATACAAACCCGCGTATACTTCTGTACATATTACAGAGCTAATTTTACTGCCCATACGTGCTTTCTCTTCAGCAAACCCGCGTATATACGCGCTTACTCTGTGGCGAACTAGCGTATAGTTCTTCAGACATTTAGGTCATTGCAATTCTTCAGAACAGATACATCACTCAGATTTTACCCTTTACTTCAGACAGATGTTCACCTCATCTCAGATCTAATCATTCCATAAACAGATCTAGCAGATACAAATACATTCCAAATCTAGATTCCCTTCTTCATCATTTCTTCATTGGTGCATCATACATTCAGATCTTTCATTCAACTGTAACCCTTTCCATTCAGATATGCTTCAGAGAGAAGTATTCATTCAAGCTCAGACTTCTTGCCCACATTTGCACAATGAATTTCTTCTCCTTATATAGGTTTACCCTTTATCAATACCATGAGCCAAAACCACATTACCTTCTGTACTCATTGTATATACATCAGATTTACATCATTTAACAAGTTCATCAAGACATATTCCATCAGGGACAACTTCATCAAGTAGGTCGCCATCATCTTTATCAAGTGGGTTGCCATCAAGGACAACACTCAACATCATATTGCCAACACAGCAGCGTGGGATTCGAGGTAAGCTACTTATCGCGGTCTTTGTCTTTCTTGTAACTAGGAACCAATGTCATTGCATGATTCGATTGTTGCTAGACTGAATCTAGGGCTAGTAGGATCACTTCTGTCTGCAGAGGGGATTTACGTCCTCAACAATTTGGCGACTCCACTGGGGAATCAGTGGGAGTTAGTCCTTCCTCCTTTGGGTTGTTTCATGGCTTTTGATTGATTTATTTTCTTTTTTGGTTCACCTTCCTTGGTGTTAAACCCCTGTTCAGCCCCCAGAAGACCAGATCCAGTCTCTGTTTGTCTATTTTCATTATTTTTCTAGGGTAAACTCAATTGGTGTGGTTTTTCCCCTGATAGTCGCGCCATCTGGCGCTTGTTTCTAGTTAGGCCCCTGCGCCGGTGCCTTTTTGGCATAGATTAAATCCAAACAAGCGCACAAAATCTGATTGGTGTTAGTGTTTTCTTGCTTTTCGGCTCTCTAAGCTTGAGTTTTGGTTCTAGTGTCATTTTTTTGATTGATTGAGTGCCTTGGAGTCATTTTTTACTTTTTTTGGCCCTTTTCCTCTGGTTTTTTGGCCTTTACTATTAGTTTTTCATTCTAGCCCTAGGGCTTCTAGGTGCTTCAGTGTGCTGAGCCTCCCATGGGAATTTTGGGTCCTTGCTTGCCCGGTCAATTTTGTTTTTTCTTCTCTGCATTCATCTTGTTCAATCCCTTTGAATAAATTTTTTTATTGAGTGATTGCCTTCTCTTTCGTTCAATCTCACTTTGTGTTGCTCCAAGCCTAGATTACATGGTTTGTTTGAGTCTTTTTCAAGATTCTTCTTCACTTTGAGGGATTTCATCATCAGTTAAAGTCTTGATTGTATGCATTTAAATTGAGTGAACTTGTTTGCTTCAACTCTCTCTTTGTCATTTCTTGAATTGGTGTTTTCATTAGTTTTTCATTCATTTAGTGCATTTTCTCTAATATATTGAAAAATACAAAAACAAAATATTTTGCATTTTGATTGACATAGTGAAAATTGAAAGCTATTTCGCATTACTAGTGTTATATAACTCTAGAGAGAAGTTTTCTAGTTTCATTATCTTGCATTGGAAATATTAGTTGATGTTTTTTTGTGTTCATTTTGATGTCATTTGAAAGCTCTCAACCCTCCCGTAGATAGCTCTTCATTGAAAAAATTGACATTTTGTGGCATGTAGTTTGCATCTAGAGGTTTTATGAAATCTAACATTCGATAGGGCCTTGAAATTGAAACATAAATTGAAGATCAAATTTAAAAATGTACTAAATTAACCTAAGGAAACATTGAAAAATTAACAGAACTTCTAGTAGTCTAAGGTAGAGACGTGTTTCGACGTCTTTAATCCTAGCAGTTGTCGCTCGCCATCTGGCTACAGACAGCAGTAGTATGGACTTGTGCTCCCCATTCCATCGCGTATATAAAGGGAGACCCCATTAGGTTTCAAATCCTTTATCCATAGGAAGCCAAGTCTGTCGCCTTTTACCCGTGATACACTAGACACAGCATTCAAAGAGATTACCTGCACATATGTTAAGTCCTTAGTTGATTTCTCTTTCATTTTTACCAAGGTGTATATGGCAGTTCACAGATATCTGGTACACCCATTTACCTAGATTACCAGAGCAGTCACTTTGATCTTTACTGACTCTTTTAACTGAAAATGTCATCGAGCTCTTGTCCTTTCAAGCTCGTGTCCAACGTGAAAGTGATAGAGTCACGTTTTGCTTGTTTCTCGACTCTTAAAATATGAAACAACAGAGTCTAGTTTCAGTGTCTTAAAAATTAATTTCACATGAAATATTCCTAGTTGGAATTTTTTGTCCTTAGTGTTTTGTTTCAAGGTCGTTTCCGATGGCAACTTTTCTGGAATTCACCAACCAAGGAATCCCCTCTGATGGGAATCCTGATCCTTTTCCTCCTTTTGGAAATGTTGGTGCTCCTTATATGGCCACATTATCCCTCCCTGGGTTAACTTTTGGGTTGCCTGTTTGGTTGTTTTCAACCTCTGTAGTCTCAAGTGTTCTAGCTACTGTACCATCCACTCCCCCACCTAAGCAATGCCATGTTTATTCAAGGGTGGACCTCTCCCCTTCTTCGCCTATTTCTTTGTTCTCATCTTCTACTTCGCCGTGTGAAATTTTGGATTCAAGTAACCAGGTGGCTAAGAAGAAGAAGAAGAAGACTAAGAAGAAGAAGTCAGATAAGAGAGAGGCTAATTCTACAGCTATTGCTTCTAAAACACCCGCTCTCGATGAACCTTCCAACCCTCCATGAAAATTTAAGTTCCCTTGCATGTTGTGCCAGGGAAACCATTTTCTTTGAGATTTCCCTGACATTCCCAAGGTGCTTGAAGTATGGTCCAACAGTCATCCACCATTGCCTTTGGCTTCTAGGAGTCAGGTTGGGGGCATGTCTTCAGCTAGTGCTGGTAAAGCTTCTAAGAATCAGGGTAAGCTTGCCAATCCTTATAAGTTGTCTGAATGGCACCATGCCATTCACCATTGTTCGTATATGGATGAAGCCAAGAGAGTTTTGGAAAAATAGACTGTTTCTGCACATCGCCTTCCAGATGGTTACAAACAGCTTTCTTTGAGTCCTTCACAATTTGATTCAATGATCAGTCAAGAGTCATCCTTGTGTGATCCTGCTCCCCCGGAAATTCACCATCATGAATCTATCCCTAAACAACCATTGGTCGTGGGATTAGTTGAGCTGGCCCCGTCTACGATGCACCAGGTATTTTTCCATTAAGATTGGATCTCATATCCCGCATGTTATTCTTGTTTCTTCAAATTCCTTGGACTTGGAGAAAGATTCTCTTGTCCCTATAGCTCAAGAAGTTGATCCTCCGCCTCCCGTGATGGAGGTCCCAGAAGATACCCCACCCGCCTCCATGATGGAGATCTTGGAGGATCCTCCTTCTAACGTAACACCAGGGGAATACCATCTCAGTTTGATGGTAGACCCTCCAAGTATTTTGGTCGCTTCTTTCAATTGGGGTCGATTCGCAGGTTATCACCTTCCTTCTTATGTGCCCTTTGAGATCACAAAACACGCCTCCCATCTGGTCGTACCCAGCACCATTATAGATGAAAGCGTGCCTATTAGTATTTTATCCTCAACTACTTGGAAAGCTTTCATTTCACTGCCACTTGTGCCTATTATGCAGAATCTGTTGGCGTTTAACAGAGGAACTAGTCAACCAAGGAATCCTTCTGAAGTTTCCTGTTACTTTGGGAGGGAAAACTCTTCATATGGATGTGATGGTTGTTCCTGGCCCCTTGGACTTTAATTTACTCTTGGGCCACGATTATACTTATGCCATGGGAGCACTTGTCTCCTCCCTCTTTCGTGTGATGTTTTTTCCACACCAAGGTCAGATCGTGACCATCGATTAGCTTTAATTCTTTGGTCCTAATATGGCAGCTAGTCCACCATCATCCCTGCTGGATCTTTATCTGCTGATTGTGTCATCCCTGCTACATGTCAATTATGTGGCTACCTGTCCTGTGCCCATATTCAGTGATATTGCCATTGTACATCATGTGTTGGGGGAATTGGGTCCAAACTTCCAATATGTTTTCCTCCCATTGGACGCGCAACCATTGGAAGCTATGACTTCTTATTCATTATGATAAAGTCTGTTGAAGCATAGTTCATTTTCTTGTGTCAAGCTCCTTAAAAAATGAGACAAGCTCATCAGAGAAGATTTTGTTTTCTTGTGTCAAGCTCCTTAAAAAATGAAACAAGCTCGTCGGAGCAGAGTTCATTTTCTTGTGTCAAGCTCCTTAAAAAATGAAACAAGGTATTTAGAGCATAATTCCTTGTCTTGTGTCAAGCTCCTTAAAAAATGAAACAAGGTCCTTGGAGCAGAGTTCCCTGTCTTGTGTCAAGCTCCTTAAACCATGAAACAAGGTGTTCTGAGGATAGTTTGTCTTCTATGTCAACCTTGTTTAAAAAATGAATTGGGTTTTGAGGATGGTTCTTTTAATGTGTCAACCTCGTTAAAACAATGAAACACGTTCCTATTCACTTCGAGTATTTTATCAGATCTTGTAAAATCCCAGTCGAGTCTTTCTCTTGATCTTGTAACTGAACCTTCACTCCCTCCATATGTTTACTCAAGTGCATGGACTGAAGCTTGGGGGGAATGTACCTCAAATTGAGTCACCATGCTGGGGGCATGCTTAAATTTTTCAAGCATAGTTTGCTTCCGTTTCAATATTGTGTAAAAATGAAACTGGTTTCAAGCATAGTTTATCTTTGTTTCAAGCTTGTGTAAAAATGAAACCAACTTCAAGCAAAGTTTCTTGATTTCAAGCTTCTGTAAAAATGAAACCATTCCAATTTCACCTCTTGTGATTGCGATTTTATCAGCCTATTTTTGCCAGATGAGCCTTGGTTTTCTCACTCCATCGTCACTATCTGCTTGGCCGACCATATGCCTTCACTTGGTTGTTTTACACATTCTTGAGGAACGGTTGCAATCAGTGGTCTTTTTAGCCAGCCTCTTAACCTTTACTTGTTCTGAGTAGTTCCACCATCACCGGTACCAGTAGCTACCCTTTATACCACTTGTTCCTCCAGGAGGAGTCAACTTTCAGCTCTTTTCTGACTCTCTAAAACTGAAAATATTGCAGAGTCGCTTGTTGTTTTGAGCTCATTAAATTGGCTGCGAAGAAATATCTACCCAGTATACGTTTACCCATTTTTCGGGTTGGGATAGATTATTTACGAAAAAGGAATACCCTAGCCTATCGCGACTAGGAGGTTTTCTCAGACACAATTTTCTACCTTTTCGGATCTGAGGGACTATTTACGAAAAGGGACTGCTGGAGTTTTCTTTTCCATTGTCTTTTCAAACTCTCTGAACATGGAAAGACGCTGAGTTCTTCCTTTGTCAGGCTCATTAAAAAATGATGACATCGAACTCCGTCGTAATGATGTTACTCAAGTTCATCCTTCCTAGGGCTCATTAGATGTACTAGGTGGGATTTGTCTGAAGAAAAAACTTATATCGCAAGCATATTCTATCCCCTTCAAGATTGTTTCCAAAAATAATTGGGGTACTCGCCAAAAATGTTGGGGGAAAATGGAACCAATATCATCGTCGTGTCGGCAATATGTCGCTCTTGAACATGGCACTTGTCTGGATTTGTGTTGGGTTGGGGACATCTCATCTCATTATCTTCTTTCCTCCATGTGTTTGGGTAATCTCTTTTGACCGCTCATTTGCTCTTTTCCATGTCATCACGACCTCAGATCCTTTGATGTCAAATACTGCCAAATCCAGTGTCGTGTCATCGATATGTTCAAGAGAAGTTGGCCTCTGCAGTTTTCAACCTCCCTCTGATTCTCTATTGATCTTGATTCACAAAAATTATGTTCCTGTGTCTCGTGTCGATGATGTGGGACTCACTATGGCCCACCTTCGATCAAGGTCTCTTCCTGTTGACTTTAGCTCATTATCCAGGACGCTGATCTAGAGACTCCCTTCAAGTAACTTGGAGCCTGCATGCCTCAATGGTAGGTTCTTGGCATTCAACGCAAGGTTTTCATTATTGGCCTTCGATCGCATGATTTCACGGGTGTTTGATGCCAGCTCACTGTTCAAATTCGGTGTATTGTACCTATAGTATCTTGAGGGCCATCCTCATTATTGATGGTTTCTCTCGCGTCTATTAACATCTTTCATTATTGGTTGGTAATCAGATGATGTTTTTGCATGTTTGACTTCAGCTCACTTATTCGAATGCTCAGACTTGTACTCTATTCGAGCCGAGATGGAGCGCAAGACCCTGGATCTTGTTTGATAAAATCCAGGCTGCAGGTTCTTTGTGTATTATCATGATTGATTACATGACTCATTTGATTGGATGGCTATGACCATACCTGAGTCTACTTGTTGATCCTTCTTTGCTGGATGGCTCCATCCATACCTTGGATCTCGGTTATTGTACACTCTATTATGGATGGTTGTGCCCATACCACATATCATGTATCAGAGATATTAGTTGTATTTGTGTTTGTAGGTCTTCCAACGGCAATGTTTTCTGTTGGGCATGTTCTCATAAATCATTTCACCCTTCCCTCTCTCTCGGACCTCATGCTTTAAGGGGCATCTGTTACACAACATTTTTTCACCATCCTTGCAATCCCTCATCTCGTACATTGAAGGACTATTCCTGTGACTTGTGAACAGTAAAATGTCCTAAAAACACCTTCATGGCACCCTCCTGCATAAGGACAAACATTCTCCTGAAGAACATTTCCTCTGAAAAACCCTAAAAACAGATGTTTGAGCCTTGGTGCGACTAGCCAGTTCATCCCTCGTGCCAATGGGGGATATCCACACTAGAGGGCACGCTAGCAGGTGCTTTGTCCTTGTGTTTCACTCGTGCCAAGCTTATTAAGGGATGTTTTTTGAAAATAAATGGCGGAAGTTTGATTCTAACAAACTCCAAAATGAATCATCAAAAGAAGTTGAGTGGTTTGGCTCTGGATCTCCATGTATAGGAAGTGGTTTTCCACCTCTCATGGAACCTTCCTAAGATATAGGGCCTATCCCATGATTATAGGGATCCCAACTTCCCTTCCTCGATCTATAAAATCTTTCCCTCTCCATTTTCTAGCTAGCTGAACTTGTAGGAAGGAAACTATAGTTGGGCAACTATTGAGAGCAGAGCCGAAGAGAACCTCGTAAGAGAGAGAGTTTAGTCCAAATTCCTGACAGCCTTTGTTGAGACGTGCTCTGCTGCAAGCCCCACTGAAGGAAGATCATAGCATCAGAGTGTTGAGCCTCAAAATTGTGCTTTCCTTCACCTCATTTTACCTCATTTTCCCTTGTCCATTTCTATCTTAAACCCAATTGATCAATAAATATAGTTAAAATTACTTCTAGAATGATTTACATGACTGACTTGTTGAATTTTGTGAATTTTGCCATTGTTAAGCATTTTGACCGGAACTAGCTGCAGAATGCAGACATTCCGTAGCTAACCGGCGATTCTGCAGCTACCTTCATGTTTGAGTATGTTCCAGGTGGCCTCTTGAGAAAAACCACATATGGGCATGATCCACGTCATGTCTACATGGTTCATTGCTCATCATGGAGGAAGAAACGAATTCTGGGTATGGTTTTGAACGTGGGGAACACATTTAGGAAGGAAGACTTCTATTAGGATTGTCTCAGTCCAGATGTCTTTTCCTCTTCACGCAGCCACTTCAAAGAGTCCTAACGTGATTCCAATAAGGAAAGACAGTGTTCCTGAATTATTGCAATTATTGTTATGTGCATTTGCTTTATAAACGCTTGGGAGACCGAGAGCTATGTTAGAGATTTTATGTTAGATTTGATGCTAGATTTTGTTTAAACTCTGTGCTACATTTCTGAAGATGCAGAGTGTTATGTTCAAACTATTTCATCTTTAATGGAGCAGACCGTGTTGTTCTGAAGCGTGATTTAATTTGGAGTTGAATGCCGTCAAGTGGTAGAGGGCCCCTGCCTCTTGCACGGATTTATTTTGCGTAAATTAGATAAGTTTTTCTAGCTGCCTTTACACTTTGCATTTGAATTAATAGTTGTTTTTGTTAGCTACTGTAGTCGTACTCATTCTAACTCTTCCACCAGAAGATACTCGTCCAAAAGACTATAATGATGAATGTTGAATGACTATAGTATTGTAGGATTAGGAGTTGAATTTGTAGTTGTTTTAACTAGCTACTGTAGTTATATTCATTCTAGCTCTTCCACAAGAAGACACTCTTCCAACAGATTATAATGATGAATGATGAATAGCTATAGTATTGTAGGAATTAGTTGTAGTTTTTTCTATTCACTATCACAGTTACACTTGTTCTAATCACTCTTCCAAGACATCCTTAAGAAGTTCAAGACATGACCGTGATAATGAATGATTTAGTTGTGTGTTTGTACTAAGTATCATCTCTATTCTTGCTCTTAAACGCTTGCCCAAGACATCATAATGACGAGTAGGGTATGGATATGATATCTTAGTTTTTCATTTGCTTTCAGTCTATTTACTTTTAATTGCACCCAATTACACAGTTAGAATTGTTCTATCTCTTCCAAAAGAAGGAACTCTTCCAAAATATCACTAATGATGAACAAACAGATTGTGTAACTTCATAGAATAACACATGTTAGCATAGTTAGAACACTCCGGAGTTTCATTGCATTTAATTCATGTTCAGTTACTTTGTTTCAAGTTTGATGATGACTTATATTTCAACATTGTTCTAGTTTAGTGGCATCTTAGGTTCATTCTTAGATTAACTCATTGCACTTGCATCTCATATTCAAATTGTCATCCATTGCACAATAGATTACTTTAGTTGTTAGGATTAACAAGATAGCCTTCATTATTCACAAACATCTTCTTGTTCTAAAATCTACAAATGATCTATAGCCATAGGAACAGAAGACAACATCACTATAAGGTCTGAAATATCTCTGCAATTTCCTCATCATTTTATAAACAGAGCTCTTCCTCAAAAGAACTACTTTGAAAAAGAAACCAATAACTCTTTGAGTATAGGTTCTTTGACATTCAATAAAATTGCAGAATAGAACTAGGAATTAGTCATAGAATAGAAGAGCTTAGAACAGAGTATTGCATCATTGTAAGTTAGTTGTTTCACTGTCTATGTAGAGAATTTTCATACTTAGTGATCATTTCTCAAGTTTAGTTTGTGTCATTTCCCTAAAAATCATTATCAAGCTTTTGCTTTTATTTAGTCATAGCTTAGATTCTGCTTCAGTGTTTCCAATTGCATTTGCCATCCCATACATTAGGCTTAACTCTATTTTTGATCACCAACTCCTTTCCATTAGTTTTCTAGACATTTCCATTGTGAACATAAAAATCACCAAAAGACCAAAAACATCATAAATCATCACAAAACACCACATACAACGCATTAGGAAACAAGCACCTAGGTACATATGGTACACTTCACTTCAGCAGTTTACAAATCCTGGTTGACAATTAAATGAGCTCAGTTTAGGAGACTAGATTGAGACCAAAAATTTTGGCGCCGTTGCCGGGGAAGTGAAAACTAGGTAACCTTTGTTTCTTAGCATCCAAAAAAAATTTTATGCGTAGGGAGAGAGATTCAAGGGGAAGATTTATAAGCAGCAGAGGCAGAAGTTTGATATCTAGAACACCACTTGTTTCATCTAGATCCAGAGCTAGTACACCTTCAACTCAAACCCATCTTCCATCCTTTACTGATCCTGGACCTCTAGAAGATCTAAGGTCACCTATTCCATTAGAGAAACCTTCCACTTCATCCAATGAACCTGCCATAGAAGAAGATCCAAAAACTCTTGTTGGGGATACAAACCTTTCTACTTCCACAGGAGAGTCAACCATGGCAGAAGAAGGAGGAGGAGGAGTTGTTAATGGAGAACACACATTATTTGGAGGAGGTAGAGGTAGAGGTAGAGGAGAAGGAGGAACAGGAGAAGGAGGTAGAGGTGTAGATGGAGGAAGAGGTAGAATAGGAAGCTCTTTTGGGTTCCCTATACTTGATGAAGAAACCAATACAACCATGAAAAACATTTCACCTTCTGTCCTTCCGAACTTCTATGGACTTAAAACTGAGGATCCTGAAACTTTCTTATTCGAATTTGAAGTTCTGTGTAGAACTTATGACTATCTACAAGATGCTCAAAAACTGAAATTATTTCCCTCAACTTTGAAGGGAACAACATTGAAGTGGTTTATGAGTTTAAACAGTAGTTCTATTAGAACATGGGAAGACATGAAACAAGCATTTCTAGAGAGATACTTGGATTATTGTATGCCGGTTAATCATAAGGAAGAAGTGTTCAAGATGATACGAAAAGAAGATGAAAACTTAGAAGATTTGTTGGAAAGATTTAAATACAACATAAAAAGGGCACAAATGGAAAACCTAGATCAAGACACTTTAAAAGCTCTTTTGTTGAAAACCATTAGGGATGAATGGTTGGATATCCTTAACATGATGGGAAAAGGGGATATATCACAACTCACATTACCTGAAATATCCGAGTTATGTATCAACCTTTCCAGAGGGAAATCTAAAACTGTCAAAGGTCCAAGAGATCCTGCTCTTGCAAGGGCAAGTAAATCTGCTTCTGGGACAGTAAGTAGATCAGAAATAGGACATATGCTTGATGATTTTAAATCTGACATCTTAGGGAGTCTTAGTGAACAAATAGACACCCTCGAGATACAAAACAAGCAAAAGGCTGAATCTGATGCCTTGGCAATCTTTTGTCCCAAATGTAGGAAGAAACATGCCTTGAGAGAGTGTCCTCTAGATGTAAAAGTTGTAGAAACCTGTGTTATTTGTTCTGAGAAACATGAGACCAAGAATTGTCCTTCTCTTCTTGGTCTCAAGGCTGTTTTTCAAGAAGAAACTCCTACAGACTCCACAGAATCTCTTAACTTTGTATCTAGAAGACCTTGGCAGGGATCTCAGACACAAGGATTCTATGATCAAATGTATAATCAACCTCCACCTTGGAATTCTTGGCAGCAACCCTGGCCCCAATTTCAAAATCAATCTCAAGCTTGGGCACAAGGATCACAAGGTCCCTATGGAATATACTCTCCATATTATCAGTATCCACCATCCTATCCACCAATTCCACATTTTTATCCTCAAAATTCCCAACAAAATTTTCCTCAAAATCTTCAACAAAATTTTCAACAAAATCCTCAACAACATCATCAGAACCAACCTCATCAAAATCAACCACTTCCATTACCATTCCCTCAAAAATCCAATCAATTTCCAGCTCAGCCCATACCAAACCCCAATAATAAGAACCCTCAGAATACATATATGATAGAAGGACAACAATTTCCAACTTATTTAATTACTCCTCTAGACCTTAGTGATGTTCAACTTAGGTCTGGAAGGATACTTGAGAAGAGGAAACCTTCTGTGATCATACAAGAACAAGATAATTTTGAGGAAGACTCCCTACGGGTTAATAAAAGTCTTGAGGAACATACATCCTTTCAAGATCAAAACATTGAAAAACTGAAACAAAAAGATCCAATAAATCCAACTCCAGTATTAGAGCAACCATCCACATATACTTCTATACCTCCCTTTCCGGAAAGACTACAAATTGATAAAGGTGTAGAAAAACAAATAATGGTGCCTAATTATGATTTCTTGGATGAATTGAGAAATGTTTGCATTAAAATTCCATTATTGCAAGCCATCAAGAAAATCCCAATTTTAGCCAAAACAATAAAGGAGTTGAGTATGAAGACAACAAGAAAAAGAATAAGAGAAACCAAGAAAATTCAACTGGTAGGACAAATAGCAGACATTATGATGGGCAAGATAGCTATTCCAAAGTACCTTGACCCAGGAAATCCAGTTGTCAAAATTCACATCAATGGCATTGAAATTCAAAACACACTCATCGACTTAGGAGTAGCAATAAATATCATGAGTAAACAAATCATGGACAAACTGAAACTTCCTAATCTTCTCTTTACACCCACACTATTACAATTAGCAGATAGATCTGTGATCAGACCAGATGGGGTAATAGAAGACATTCCAATGTCCCTAGACTCTTGGGAGTACCCTGTGGATTTCATGATCCTAACACCCAAAAATAATCTAGGAGGCCATCCTGTTATACTAGGAAGACCTTGGTTGGCTACAGCTGATGCCTTTATTAGCTGTAGGTCCGGTGATATGTATATTTATGATGGTAGCTCAACAAAGAAATTCACTTTATATCCTCCAGCTAGGACAATTACAGATCTAGATGACACTCAATGGATAGAGGATGAAGAATATTTACAACCACTCTTCACAATTTTAGAAATTAGTGAAGATAATCAAATTCTGAATACTCTAGAAAACTTTGAATCCTCTCCAGAACACAAACATGAATCATTTCAGGAGGGATCCAATATTGATTTTTTGTCATCTAGGCAGATGTCTCTTCATTCTATGGACAAATTTGGCAGCTCTACAAGTGAAATTTTTCCAGGCAAAACCTTGAACATAAACAAAAACCTAGAAAAATCTCAACAAGAAGAGTTAGTCAAAGTATTACAGAGACATTCTTTTGCATATGCATGGGAATACACTGACATGAAAGGGATAAGTCCCAATACTTGTACTCATCACATCTATATAGAGGCAAATTGAAAACCAATCAGACAGCCTCAAAGACGGATGAATCCAAATCTTAGGGAAATTGTCAAGGAAGAACTGCAAAAATTATTAAATGTTAATTTCATCTATCCTATTTCAGATATTCAGTGGGTTTCTCCTTTGGTGATTGTGCCTAAGAAAAATGGAAAGTGGAGGGTGTGTGTTGACTACCGAGAAATGAATAAAGCTACTCTTAAAGACCATTTTCCCTTACCTTTCATAGATCAAGTATTAGATACATTAGCAGGTAAAAAGTACTTTTCATTCCTAGATGGGTTTAGTGGTTACAATCAAATCCAAGTAGCACTTGAAGACCAAGATAAAACCACATTTACTTGTCCTTGGGGTACCTATGCCTACCAAGTATTACCATTTGGATTATGCAATGCACCCGCAACATTCCAAAGGGCAGTATTAGGAATTTTTTCTGATCTAATACATGACTGTGTAGAGGTGTACATGGATGATTTTACAGTTTATGGGGATACATTTGAAGAGGCTTTAGAAAACTTGGAAAAGGTCTTAAAAATATGTCAAGAAGCAAACCTTTCACTTAGTCATGAAAAATGTTTTATGATGTTCACTTAAGGTATTGTTTTAGGGCACCACATTTCAGGGGATCGGATTAGAGTTGATGAGGCGAAAGTTGAAGTCATTTCTAACCTATCCATTCCAAGTTTTCAAAGAGATGTTAGAAGTTTTCTAGGATTTACAGGGTATTATCGGAGATTTATAGAAAACTTCACCAAAATAGCATCTCCTCTCTTCAAATTACTCACCAAAGATTGTGAATTTAAGTGGACTTCGGATTGCCAGTTAGCTTTTGAAACCCTGAAAACCAAAATTTCTGAAGCACCTATATTAAGGGGACCTAACTGGAAGTTACCTTTTCATATCTCGACAGATGCTTCCGATACAGCTCTAGGAGCAGTATTGGGATAGAAAGATTTGATTCCCTATGCCATCTATTATATCGGTAAAAATTTGACTCCTGCAGAGTTAAACTATACTGTAACTGAAAAAGAGTTTTTAGCTGTTGTTCATGCCATAAACAAATTTAGACACTATATAACAGGCTATGAAACTTTTGTTCACACTGATCATTCTGCCATTAGATACTTAATGAAAAAATCAATCACTAATGGCAGAGTTATAAGATGGTTGTTACTATTGCAAGAATTCAACAATACTATTCTAGATAGGCCTGGAAAACAAAACACTGTGGCTGATTTCCTGTCTAGAATTCAAAATATCAAAGATGACACTCCGGTTGAAGATCAATTTCTTGATGAATATCTTTTTGCAATCTCTACTCAAACTCCATGGTTTGCTGATATTGCCAATTATTTAGTTTCAGGAAAATTTCCTTCAATTATGAATGCAAGGGATAAAAGAAAATTCATTAATGATAGTGCAAGATATTCATGGGTCGCTAATGAGTTGTACAAGACAGGTTCAGATTTGATCATTAGAAGGTGTGTTCGTGAAGATGAGATGCCTGAAATTCTCAAGGCATGTCATGATGAACCTTGTGGCGGACACTTTGCAGATAAGAGGACAACCTATAAGATCCTTAATTTAGGATATTATTGGCCATATTTGTTTAAAGATGCAAGGGAGTATGTCAAAAGGTGTGACAGTTGCCAAAGGGTAGGGAAACCTTCTCCTTCAGGTGAGATGCCATTACAACCTCGGGTACACATTGAACCTTTTGAAAAATGGGCTTTGGATTTTGTAGGACCTATTAGTCCTCCATCAAGACAAAAGAAATACATATTAGTTTGCACTGATTATGTTACTAAGTGGGTAGAAGCTAAACCATTACTTGTTGCTAATGAATCATCTGTAGTTACTTTTCTCTTTGAGGATATTTTTACTCGTTTTGGTGTCCCAAGGGAAATTGTTACAGATCAAGGAGCTCAATTTACATCAAGGCTAGTGGAGCAAATGATGGAGAAGTACAAAATCGGACATAGAACATCTACTCCTTATCATCCACAAGCAAATGGTCAAGTGGAATCCACTAATAAAGTCATTGAAGGAATCCTAACAAAGACTGTTCATCTACATAGAAGAGATTGGGTAGATAGGCTTCACGAAGCCTTGTGGGCCTATAGAACTACATGGAGAAACACAACAGGCCATACTCCTTATGAGCTTGTTTATGGAAAGCAAGTTTTGTTTCCCATAGAGTTCCAAATTCAAACATTCAAGATGGCAGTTCAGCTAGGACTTGATCTAACGGAGGCACAAAAACATAGACTGGAGCAAATTAATGAATTGGATGAGATCAGACAAGATGCAGTTCAGAAAACAAGTCTAGTCCAACAGCAAAGGGCTAGATGGCATGACAAGTACATCAAAGAGAAGAAATTTCAAGAGGGTGATTGGGCTCTCTTGTTTGATTCAAAATTCAAGGATTTTCAAGGGAAATTTCAGACACATTGGCTTGGGCCATATGAAATTGTTCGAATTTTTGATAATGGGGCGGTAAAAATCAGAACTATAGATGAAGAGGAGGTCACTTTTCTTGTGAATGGTCATAGACTGAAGCTATACCACAAGCCACTCTCAAGAGAAGAGTTTATTAAGAAGTTCCAAGAAGACAATGATGTGAAGTTAATGAAGAAGAGTCTCTCTTCTTCATCAACTTGATTAAATTTTCTGAAGCATTTCTATTCTAAAATATATATATATATATATATATATATATATAAAATAAAATAAAGGTATAAGCATGAAAACCAATCATTGATTGGCATGTTTATACAGAAAAGATAGGGTGAAAATCAGTGTCTCTCTGACACTCTAACTTTTCCCATTTTTTTTTTTTATAAGCAGCTTTTATAAAAATCATAAGTTCAGTTCCATAGTGCTTATGATTCATTTCATTTCACTCCATTCACTTATTCATCCATACTCCATGTCATCCATCATTCATATTTCACTCCATTCCACATTTCATTCATCTCATTCCATCTTCCATTCATCTCATTTTCATGTCAAAATACAAAATTTGATATCTTGCTGTAAGTGAATAAAATATGTCATGAATTGCAGTACAACCCTTATGTTCCTTCATTCCATTTCATGAACTGAATCCATTCCATTCCATTATTCACTTCATACATATCATAATCCATCATCCATTTTCATTCATACCACATAACATTTCACCCATACTCCAAAAACATTCCATTTTCATGATTAAAGTGTTCTACAGGAACATTCTGCAGCTCAGTGGACATTCTGTAGCTGATCAGCCTTTCTGCAGCCCGATAGTCTTTCCGCAGCTACAAATCCTGAAGGCATCAACTAGCAGACATCAGAATTACAACAAAGTGACCCAGTGTATTCATGAATCAAAAGCATCAAGAAAATTATGAAGACTCCTCCAAAGATGAGCAGAAAAGACAAAGGCTACAAAAATCAAATAAAGGGCAGAGGTAACAAGTTTAAAATTATAATGGCATTTCATAAAAGTTTAGCATAGTTTAGTTATGGATTATTCGAAAAGGTTGTTTTAATTGTTTTTATTGATCAATACCAACAAACCCTCTACAGACTTTGGATTAAAATATTCCATTTCAAATTTCATATCCGATAGCATTTAAGCAGTTAAATTGGCCGAGGTGTTTGAATTCTCCACGTATCTTAACCAAATCATTCAATGATGATTCCCTCTGCCGTCGTAAAATCCTCCACCGTCTCTTCAATCATTAATACAATCCCTCCACCTCACTCCACTACTCCATTCCGTGACCATTGCCATAACTTCATTCTGTAGCCGACATTCCATTCCGAAGACGGAGATATTATTATCACCGAGAGCAGAGCCAAAGGATATCAGTTTGAATAGCATTGAGCATTGTAAACGCAGAGCAGAGCAGAAGGGTAAATTTGGAAGTATAACAGTGTGAGGACTTGAAGCCACTTGATCCCGTGGGCAGATAAAATATCACTGTGGACGGAGTTTGAAGCATTTTCACTATCAACACAGAATTGTAGCAGTGTGGAGTTTGAAGTCTTTTGTTACCAAAAGACAGAGGTGTTAAAATTGAAGTCTTTTGTTACCAAAAGACAGAGGTTTTAAAATTGAAACCATTTGTTACCAGAGACAGAGGTGTTGCAGTGTTAAAACCGAAACCATTTGCTACCAAGAGCCAGAGGTATTGCACAAAAAGAAAATTTGAAGCCATCTGCCACTGTCTATCAGAGACATATCAGCTCGAAATTTGAAACTGCTTTCATTATCAAACAGAGGCATATCAGCCAGAGGTTTTGAAGCTGTTGCCACTATAAATCAGAGGTATTTCATTCCAAAATTGAAGCCATTTTCATTTAGAGCTTGAAGCCATTTCAATCCGAAAGTGAAAGTCATTGTTTTGTGGGTAGAAGAGTGTTAATTTGATATTGAAAAATCATGGGTTTCATCGTAAGGACTGAACCTGTGGGTTCAAAATATTTAGAAGGTTACCCACAATGCAAAGAAATGTTACAACAAATAGGATGGCTTCAATTTTTGGAAAAATTTAATGGCTTCCACAAGGAAGTCACTAAAACATTTGCAAGATCATTTCAAGGAACCGAAGTTGAAGTAGGTGATGTCAAGTTTACTGTCACTGAAGTTTTTATTGCAGAGGCTACAGGGTTGCTCAGAACTGGAGAGAGATGGTTTAAAAATAGAGAATTCCACAATGACTCTTGGAAACAAATCTTAAAATCACCAAATATGGATGTTAGTGTATTCAAGAAAGGAATTCCCAGTTCTGCATTGAAAAACAAATGGAGAAACATACTACTTCTTTTGCAAAAAATTGTTACATGTGAGGGTAGATATGGGGCATTTTATGTCTACCACATTAGACTAATGATGCATTTTCTGGGAGAAGACTTAAACCTACCATATTTCTTGCTTCAAAGTCTGAAGAAGATGGCTTCCTGTGTTCAGAGAAGAGTTCAATTTTTAGAAACAACCCTGTATCATCATGGTTTGGTCAAAATTTTGATTGAGCATCATCTAGCTAAAACAAATGATACATGGGATGATTTCTTAATAAGAAATCATTTTGAAGAAGCAAAAGAACCATCACCTGAATCACAACCTACAAAGAGAAGTAGGAAATGGAGGGCTTCAAAAGTTGAAATTGACAAACCAGTCCAAGAGAGCAGTGAGGAAATCATTTTAGAGAAGTTGACTCGAATCAAGAGGCAACTTAAGGAAGAGAAGATAATCAAGGAATCTGCCACAGAGAAAGGAGAGGGATCCTCTCAGCCTAGGAGAAGCCACAAATTAAAGGGAAAACTGAAGAAAACACTAATCAAACAAACAGGGGTAATCAATATAGAAGATGAAGAAACACCCATTGAAGAGGATGATGAAGAGGATTTTTATGAAGGAACCCCTGAAATTGATCCTGCTCAACAGGAAATTTATGACTATGTGGAAACTTTAGAGAGGACAGCCTCAGAAAGCAGAGAGAGAACCCCTAGTCCTCCACTGTCTGAAATAGATATATTAAGAAGGGATAGGTATGAGTTGGAATTACTGAATAGACACATCAAAAATGAGAATTAAATTCTCAAAGATCAAATCAAGCTCAAAAATGATATGAACTCAACCTTATCCCTGCATATAGACAAAGTGGAGAGGACCAATGAGAAGTTGAAGACAAGAAATAAAAAGCTAATCAGGGCACTCACCAACCTCAGGTTCAAACTTGTTATCAGGAAACCCAGAAGACCTCTAGCTTCCAGACAAAGGAAAAGAAGGGGATTAGATGTCCTTGTAGAAGCCTCTGAATTCATAGGATAATTTGCATGAGGACATGCAAAGAGACAGCAGTGGGGGTATGTTGAGCCTCAAAATTGTGCTTTCCTTCACCTCATTTTACCTCATTTTCCCTTGTCCATTGCTATTTTAGACCCAATTGATCAATGAATATAGTTAAAATTACTTCTAGAATGATTTACATAACTGACTTGCTAAATTTTGTGATTTTTTCCATTGAAAAGCATTTTGACCGGAACTAGCTGCAGAATGCAGACATTCCGTAGCTAACCGGCGATTCTGCAGCTGCCTTCACGTTTGAGTATGTTCCAGGTGGCCTCTTGAGAAAAACCGCATATGGGCATGATCCACGTCATGTATACATGGTTCGTTGCTCATCATGGAGGAAGAAATGAATTCTGGGTATGGTTTTGAACGTGGGGAACACATTTATGAAGGAAGACTTCTATTAGGACTGTCTCAGTCCAAATGTCTTTTCTTCTTCACGCAGCCACCTCAAAGAGTCCTAACGTGATTCGGATAAGGAAAGACATTGTTCCTAAATTGTTGTAATTATTGTTACGTGCATTTGCTTTATAAACTCTTGGGAGACCGAGAGCTATGTTAGAGATTTTATGTTATATTTGCTGCTAGATTTTGTTTAAACTCTGTGTTACGTTCCTGAAGACGCAGAGTGTTATGTTCAAACTATTTCATCTTTAATGGAGCAGACAAAGTTATTTTGAAGGCGTGATTTAATTTGGAGTTGAATTCCGTCAAGTGGTAGAGGGCCCCTGCCTCTTGCACGGATTTATTTTGTGTAAATTAGATAAGTTTCCTCGCTGCCTTTACGTTTTGCATTTGAATTGGTAGTTGTTTTTTTTTTAGCTACTGTAGTCGCATTCATTCTAACTCTTCTACAAGAAGACACTCTTCCAATAGATTATAATGATGAATGTTGAATGACTATAGTATTGTAGGATTAGGAGTTGAATTTATAGTTGTTTTAACTAGCTACTGTAGTTATATTCATTCCATCTCTTCCACAAGAAGACACTCTCCCAATAGATTATAATGATGAATGATGAATAGCTATAGTACTATAGGATTTAGTTGTAATTTTTGCTATTCACTATCACAGTTAAACTTGTTCTAATCACTCTTCCACAAGAAGAAACTCTTCCAAGAGATCCTTAAGAAGTTCAAGACATGACTGTGATAATGAATGATTTAGTTGTGTGTTTGTACTATGTATCATCTCTGTTCTTTCTCTTAAACGCTTGCCCAAGACATCATAATGACGAGTAGGGTATGGATATGATATCTTAGTTTCTCATTTGCTTTCAGTCTATTTGCTTACAATTGCACCCAATTACACAGTCAGAATTGTTCTATCTCTTCCAAAAGAAGGAACTCTTCCAAAATATCACTAATGATGAGCAAACAGATTGTGTAACTTCATAGAATAATGCATGTTAGCATAGTTAGAATGCTCCGGAGTTTCATTGCATTTAACTCATGTTCAGTTACTTTGTTTCAAGTTTGATGATGACTTATAGTTCAACATTGTTCTAGTTTAGTGGCATCTTAGGTTCATTCTTAGATTAACTCATTGCACTTGCATCTCATATTCAAATTGTCATCCATTGCACAATAGATTACTTTAGTTGTTAGGATTAACAAGACAGCCTTCATTATTCACAAACATCTTCTTGTTCTAAAATCTACAAATGATCTATAGCCATAGGAACAGAAGACAACATCATTATAAGGTCTGAAATATCTATGCAATTTCCTCATCATTTTATAAACAGAGCTCTTCCTCAAAAGAACTACTTTGAAAAAGAAACCAATAACTCTTTGAGTATAGGTTCTGTGACATTCAATAAAATTGCATAATAGAACTAGGAATTAGTCATAGAATAGAAGAGCTTAGAACAGAGTATTGCATCATTGTAAGTTAGTTGTTTCACTGTCTATGTAGAGAATTTGCATACTTAGTGATCATTTCTCAAGTTTAGTTTGTGTCATTTGCCTAAAAGTCATTATCAAGCTTTTGCTTTTATTTAGTCATAGCTTAGATTCTGCTTCAGTGTTTCCAATTGCATTTGCCATCCCATACATTAGGCTTAACTCTGTTTTTGATCACCAACTCCTTTCCATTAGTTTTCTAGACATTTCCATTGTGACCATAAAAATCACCAAAAGACCAAAAACATCATAAATCATCACAAAACACCACATACAACACATTAGGAAACAAGCACCTAGGTACATATGGTACACTTCACTTCAGCAGTTTACAAATCCTGGTTGATAATTAAATGAGCTCAGTCTAGGAGACTAGATTGAGACCAAACACAGAGCATTTGGTTGTAATCTCCCTTTTGTAATTTATAATATAAGCAACTCTGATTTTGGTTCCATTCTTGTGTTTACTCTTTTATGTAATGCAACGAATTATATCTTCTCTGACAGATATATAGTTACATGCTTTAAGTATTACGTTGTATGTCGCCATCTCTCTGCGTGTGTACAGGTGTCCAAACATGACGAATGGAAGGATTGTGATGTGTCAAGCTAGGGATGAGGAGCACCGCTTCTTCATCGACAACAGCAGCGTGGGATTCGAGGTAGGCTACTTATCATGGTCTTTATCTTTCATGTAACTAGGAACAATGTCATTACATGATTCAATTGTTGCTAGACCCAATCTAGGGCTAGTGGGATTGCCTCTGTCCACAAAGGGGATTTACCTCCTCAAAAATAAGAGCTTGAGCCTTTATCTTCCTTTCTATTGGTGTTTTCATTGTTTTTAGTGGCTAAAATTTTGATTTTGAGAAAGCCCTAAATATTTTAGGTAGGTAACGCAGGTGCCTAGTGCTAGGGCCACGTTACACGCAGTGCCCATTAAGGGATAGTGCGTTAGCATGCCCTATTCTACACTGGGCCCTGCGTTAGCCGGCCCAAACAAAAAATAAGCTTTGTTTACTCAATCCTGAAGTGATTTTTCCTATAACTGATCCATTAGAAATTTGATTTGTGCAGGTGTGGAGCTATTCCCATGAGAATTTGGCATGAGAGAGAGCACGAACGAGAGGAACATGAAATGGTCACCGATCTGACTACTTTTCTTGTTCTCCAGAGATGTGGGTTACTAAATTATGCCAAATTAGAGCTGATGAAGGGGCAGGTAGACCTTCTGTGCTGGATTATCCAACGGTGGGATGATCAGCAGCCTTTTTTCAGGGGTTATGAACTAACGATAGAGAAGGAAGACATATACTTTCTAACTGGACTTTCATGTAGAGGACCGAGGCCGAAGCTGACAGGTTCGAGAAATTATCCCCACACCACTATGGGGTTTATCGAGGCTCACTGTACGAACAATACTGTGTCGGTAAGTAACCAGATTCTTATAGCACAGGTAGCCTTGAGACCGATAAGGTCTCTTCTATGGATGATCGTTCACTTGGCGGGGCCCAAGAGTCAGCATGTAGCCACCAAGGCCGAAGTATTATTAGCTTTGGATTTCCTACAACCACATATTTTTGATTGGGTGGAAGATGTTGTCTGCCGGGTTCGAGAAGAATTGACAACATGTAAGACCTAGTCCAAAAGAGAGTTTGGATTGGCACACTAATTGTTTCCTTCATACTAGATAGAGTGCCTATTATGAGGCCAAGGGTGATCATGGATGCTGCGGGACCACGAGAGCCTAGACAAGGTCGATGGTCTGCCTTGATGTCGCAGACTGGAAAGGGTCTGATCCTCCATTTATTTGATGATGCATCCTTCGAGTGGTTGAATGGCCAGATATTGATGATCGAAGATTATCCCTATGCAAGTATGAACTTCACAGGAGATCCGAAGATGATATTTCCATGAGGCACTTAGTGGGGTCTAATAGGTAAGAATAAAAAATCAGTTGCTTAAGTATTTTTTGTCTTTTGAATGTTTATGCAATTTTTTTGTTTATTGGTGAAAAATATTTTGACATGAAGCTTATTTATTGACACAGATGTGGCACCCGTCCATCCAGTTGGAGCCCCTTGCTATGTATGGCGAGGAATGCAACTACTTGGTGCTAGAGCAGTAGCTGAGGCCGCCAAAGAGGGTGATGATACACACAGTTTGCACAAGGTTGCCAGGAACATCGAAGGATTGAGCATGGGCATGTCACCTCTTCCAATGAGGGAGATCCCCATTCATATGTAGCGAGAGAGAGTGGGTGTGCCGGAGAGATTCTTAGTGCCTCTGAGGAGGTTAGCCAGAGGAGTTAGCTGTTACCATGAAAAGCGGGCTCAATAGGATTAGATGATAGATGTATATATGTCAGAGCGAGGCTTACCAGAGCCAATTTTTGTAAAACATCAAATTTTTGAAGCATTTTTTGATGTAACTTGACTTGACACGACATATATATATACATATACATATTTTGGCAATTTTTATCTAGTATTTTTTAATTCTTTTGTATTTTTTATGATGAAAAAATATACACTCATGCATGACTCTTTCTATAATAAATACGGAAAATGTCAATCTAACACATAATTTTCTAACGAATCAGCTAATGTATTAGATTCTCTAGGAATGTGCTCAAAATTAATGAATTGAAATTAATGTCCCAGAAGTCGTTCCCTTAAGTAATAACATAACAAGACTAGATGTCAAATGTGATAAAAGTTTTTCAAATGCATTACGACTAGTTGGGAATCTAATCTTACCACTAGATTGGAGATGCCGCGAGATGCAGCTTCCATGAGGAGTTGTATCACTAACATGTACTCAGAAATATTGTTGGTGTCATCACCAAGAAATATTCCCCCATAACCAATTAGTTCTCACTAAGGTGTGTAGAGTACCCAAGTAGTTGATGCCATGTTCCATGTGTGACGACTGGAAACATGCACATATCCAACGTATGGCAAGGATGAAGAAGACATATATGTAAAATAAGAGAGCCTATATGAGAAAAAACACTTAAAAACCCAAAATGTTTATACACACCGAAAAAAGACAACTTATATACATAAAATTACAAAGCATATGCCTAGTGGGAGACTAGGTGAAATACTTCTTCAAATAGAGCTCGTTGCGGGGCTCAACGAGTGGAATCCCATTAAAACCATGGACTGAGACATAATGGCTGAAGTGTTCCTACACCCAAGAGGTTGTGGCTCTGAATGTAGAGTAGAATGAGATCGCCTTCTTGGAAAGAACGAGGCTTGACAGATTTTTCGTATTGAGATTTTAATTGGCGCTTGTGAGCATGGAGTACCAGTGTGGCATCTCGATGAGTTTCATTCAATTGATCGAGCAAGAGAAAGAGCTCTTCTTTGGCAGTGGTGCTAGGTAGGATTTCAACAACTAGTTTAAGTGATGGAATTTCACATTCGATTGGAAGAACTTCTTCCAGACCGTATGCTAGTTGGAATGGCGTGAAGCCTGTAGTAGTTTTCACTGATGTTTGGTATGCCCATAATGTGAAGTATAGATTCTGATGCCATGTGGGTTTATGATTTCCGACTAACTGATGAATCATGGTCTTGAGGACACCATTTACATCTTCAACTTGATAGCTGGCTTACTAATAGTAGGACGAAGAATGATCTTGTCAAAAACCTAGCATGGAGGTTAACTCCATCATCATTTGGTTATGAATGTGTGAACCCTGATCTTTGAAAATCAAGCGAGGTACACTGAAACGGTAGATGACCTGATTGAATAGGAAGAGAGAGACGATTTCTCCAATGGCCTGAAATGTGGGAATGGCTTCAACACATTTTGTGAAGTAGCCGACCACAACTATAATGTAGTTGTTTCCATCAGCAGAAGTGGGATTGCGCATGATGAAATATATTCCCCATTTAGCGAAAGGATCGACGGAGATATCCCAATGTAGAGTGGGAGGATGGGTGTGTATTTTCTTCATAAAAATTTGACATGGATGACACTTCTGGACCATTGTGACGTATTTTTTAAACAAATTGGTCCAATAGTGTCCTTCACATAAGATTTTATGGGCAGTAGTTATGCCAAAAAGATAACAACCGCACGCCACAATGTGGCAGTCATTTAAAACATGTTATGTCTCATTAAGAGTGAGACAATGTTGAAGAACTATATAGACACCACGATGATATAGAGTATTTCTCAGTACGAGATAGTGTTTCTCTTGGTGATGAATGCGACGACGGTTGTCTGACATGAGAGTTCAGCGGAACCATTGAGTTTGGAGGTAGAAAATAATTGCCCCATACCAAGGATCCATAGAATTGACCAGATAAATGGATTCATCATGAAATGGATCATGAGCTACTTCCTCTCAATCAATTCTGCAAAGATCCAACAGTAATTCGGCAAAGACTAGAGATTTATTAGTTTGGCCGTAGTGAAAACCAACTCAAACTGTTGGAGGATTATAATCGATTTGGAATATTTTCCTCCAATTATCTAACAAGACAAGATGTGTCACATGGGATTCTCAAAAACAATTACGGTAGTCTGTCTAGAAATATATAGTGTTGGAGGCGAGTGATAGAGAAAACTACCGCGAGAGATAGTTTCTCCACATGTGAATATTGTAATTCAGGTCCAACGAGACCTTTTGACAGATAATAAATCACATGCTCACTATCTTCATCGTGAAATTGAACCAATACCATACCTAGCAAGGATGGTGAGGTTCCAAGGTAAAGGAGAAAGTCGCATGAATAGTTGGGGGCACTAAGAAGTGGGGTAAAAACAAGTACCCATTTCAGGGCGTTAAACGAAAATTGAGCTTGATCATATACAGATAAATTACCCCTTTCTTGAGTAAGCACATGAATCCTTTCATCATCTTGGCATAGTTTACAATGAAGTGACACAATAATTTTACCTTCCTTTTCAAACATCGAAGTTTCAGAATGGATTATGGCGTAGGTAATTTAACAAATTTTTTTACCTTATCGGGATCAACCCTAATCACATGCTTGGACACAATGAAACCAGAAGATGTCCTGACTCGACAAAAAATACGAACTTATGCGGATTCATACATATGTTGTGGAAACTACACCGAGAAAATATTTCTTTAATATGCGCAAGGTGATCGACTTGTTTCTTGGAATGAGCCGGAAGGTCATCTTAGTAAGCTTGTACAATGTGTCTGATATTTGAAATGCATAGTCCATGGCCCTTTGAAAATTTGCTCCTGCATTCTTCATACCGAATGGGAGTTTACGATACGCAAATGTGCCCCAACGACAAATGAAGGTAGTTTTATGCTAGTCATCCTTTTTAATCGTTATCTGGTTATATTCTGAAAATCCATCCATGAAGGAGAAAGATTCACATCTGGCGTAATCATTGAGAATTTGATCTATAAATGGAGTAGGATAATTGTCTTTTGGACAAGTGAATTTTAGATCACGATAATCAAAAAAGACTTGGATGGTGCCTTGTTTCTTATCTACGGGAACTAGATTGGATACCCGTTCCGTCAGAGGAGTAGGATATATGAAACCAACGTGTAAGAGTTTTTTGACTTCGGGCTTGATAGTTGGTGCTTTATGAGGGTGGATAGGTCAGAACCTTTGCCAGACAGGAATGGAATTTTCATAAATCTTGATTGCATGCTCGACTATAGAAGGATCTATGTCGGGAATTTTGTCATAATACCAAGAAAAAACATTTTGGTACTCCTTAAAAAGGGATGTGAAAATTTCCTCCAGAATGCAATCCGCTCCAATTTGTATATTTTCCACGATACCCATTTTGACCGATATATCTATAAGCATGGTCTTGGAAATATTTCCCATGTTCCCTTCTACATCAGTAGTTTGAACAGTTTTGTAAGCGGAGGGAACGATGTCAGGTGGGTCGAAAGATGGGATTTGAATAGTGGTCGCATTTGAATCAGACATCAAAGTGCAATGGTGAAACTCTCCCCAAGTTCTATCCTATAGAGACATGATCTCTCGGATAGCTTCATCCATAGGCAAGACTTCATTGAGGAGATCCTTAGAAGGAACTATGGTGAGTGATAGGGTGGTACCATTGGTCGAGACAAAAGCAGTGGAGGGGTGAGATGTTGATTGGATGGTTTGATAAGCCAACTCAGTCGATGATAATGGCATATGATCTCCGTAGGAATCTATTTCTGAAGGTGCCGGTAGGATCTAGGGATCGATAGAGCCATTTGAGATGGTGGATATTATTGAAATCATGTGTGGAACCTCAAGCAGCGGGAGAGGAAAAAATCCCAGCAGGGAATATGCCTTCAGAAGACCGATACCGACACTGACATAAGAGTCAGGGATGCCTCCTACTAAGGGAAAAATGTTGCTAGGTAATGCAGAATAATCAGGGGTGAAAAAGGATAGTTGGTCCACTATAACTATATTCCCATCCATTGGAGAAAGGATGAGTGACAGAATCGAAGACACAAAGGTATTCATCGCATAAGAACAACTACGACCCAAAAAAATATTATATTCGAGATTACGATCTGTTATCACTCTAGTAATTTCTTAAGTTGTGGGATTTGATTTTTTTAATCTAAGAATACTAGAGGTAACCACAAACCTACTTCAAATCCTATGATCTAGCCTTCCTAGAATTCAGAGAGGGCTCTCTCTTTAAGATTTATATTTGTTTTGATTTATGTTTTTAGGCTAGTTATGATAGAACAATTGGTTTTTTTTTAAAGGTTTTGGTGGCTAAAAATCACTTAGGATTAAACTAGATAAAGATCTATTTGTCCATTAGGCTATGGAGTCTAAGTCTAGATAGCAGTACTAGAAGGCAAGGCCAAAAGGGTACAAATGTATTCAGGGCAAGGTAGATAACCCTAAAATATTTTAGGAAAGGTTTTTTATGAAATGGTATGATCGGGATAAAGGGCAATGAAGGATCCTTTGATCCGGAAAATGGAAGAAGGAGGCAGGGGTTGTTTCAGGGAAATCTCACCCTAGAGGTTGGTTGGGGTACAACCTCCACAAGGCAGGGGCATGCTACTTAACAGAGACTCACACGACCATGCACGTTCAGAAAAACTAAATAGAGTAGAATGAGAAAGTTACCCGTAGGTCCTATGGTTGAAGTAGATCCACGTGGGGTCCAAACCCCCTGCAACCGTCCTTCCTCCTTAACCTGAAATACAAGAAGAAACCAGCACAAAGGACAAATTGTACAGCATATATCTACTCTAAATGTTAGTGAGATTCATATAAAACATTAAATAAATCATAATGAATGCTTGTATAACAAATATTCTCATACATATAAGCATACACTAACACGTTTATTTCGAGAACAGCATGGTACTTCTGTATTATAAATAGCATGTACAAAAGTAACGGGTGGAGAGATCACCTGATCCTTCCAAGGCCTTCGCAGACCGTCGTCCGGATCCGTCCAGCCCTTGCCTCACTAAGACTCCTTCCAAACTGGTGCATACGAGATAACATATAAAGGGATGTGTATCTCAAGGAAACAAGGGTTTCCTATAATGAACTGGGAAAGTGCAGGAGGCACGGGGAATCAAACTTGGATAGGGAATACCAACAGAGTATAATATCAATAAATTCTCTCTCTCCCTTAGGCCATACACATGAGGGCTTTTTATAGTCCCTCCAAGTAGTTTCAGCAGTTGGAAACAGTTGGCCACGTGCTAGGGTGGTTGAACTACCTGAGTAACCATCGACCCAGCCCGAAAATAGGGAATAATTATATATTTTTTAATCATTTTAATGGCATACGCGGAAAATTCTAGCTGAAATCGCGTATACACGCGGAAAAGCACAGGCATAGTCGCGTATGGGGGATTTTACACTGTTTTTAAGTGAATTTGTCCAAGTCTGTAGGAATGGGTGCCCATAAAGCCATAAAGCAATCATGAATCATGTCAAGGTGAGAAATGATGCTATAACAGATGCCCCCTAATATATGAGGTCAAAAGGGGTACATGATGGCCGAAATGTATTATGCACATAGAAAGAACTTCGCAAGGACAAGAGAGGACTTCACCAGATTTCAGCCTGCCAAAAACCAATGAAAGAAACTAGAGAGTCAACTCATGCTGAGGCGGGCATACCCATGCTCAGTCAAAAATACATCATATATAGAAAGTACTGAATAGATCCAACATGTATACAAGTATAGCTGAACTGAAAGTACATAGTGAATCATCTGAGCAGGGCCCGGAAATATAAGTCTGAATCAATGTCCAAGTATCACATATAAAAAGCCAATCAAAGATGGTGCAACTGGATGTATGATCATATAAGTAACTGAATCTCCAAGTACCGGATCATAAGACGTGGATCAAACGGTACAATCACGCAACTCGGGAGCCAACATATAGGATGCTGCTGTACTGAACTGCAACATATAAGGGTGGACGGCATCACTGGAAGAAACTGAAAGGACTGTCAAAAGTGAACCGAAGAATGCTGATGCAACCCGAGGTCTTCACCGATCACTATGGCACAATTCTACACAATGGGAATAAATGAGCTGAATTCGACCATGTGAGAAATCGTTGGATTACCGGTCAATGATGTATACCGTTAACCAACGCGAGACAACCCACCAATAATGAAAATGAGTGTCAAGGTGCCCCAGTACAATCTAACAAGTGCGAATGAATGAGTTGAAGTCAAACAAGAGGAAGCTTGTGTAAAAATTTCAGAGTTTGGTTCGCAATAAGTTCGGAGATATGATCTGTGGAAGTCAGGTATTGTTTCAGGCTCCTAAACAGGTCATCGTGGCATTTGCGCTATAATGTTTTTTTCTACGAAGGTTCAGAATCTGAAATTCATATGGTACGAAGCTGAAATCCTGAGGAAAGTCATAAAAAAATTTCAGATCTTGGTTCGCAATATTTTTTGAGATATGATCTGTGGAAGGTAGTGCTTTTTCAGGCTCCTGAATTTCATCTCAAAGAGGTGATCGTGGGAAAAGTTCAATAACTCTCTCTCTGAAGATTGGATTGGAGTGCCGTCAAAAGTATTCACAAGTACACGGCTTGTAGTTTCTTTGCTATCAATTTCAGAAACAAAGGACAAAAAAGTGACACGTGGCAAGTCGTACAAGTTCGCTCTACTGAACCAGTCCAGAATTAGGTCATTGTGGGAGATTGGACACAACTTTGTCTTGGAGAATCAAAATTAGGTCAGACCTGTGGCATTTGAAAGAAGCTTCAGAGGGCTACTACAAGGCTGAATTTCAGATATCGAAGATTTTCAATTACAGAGATAATTCAATTTCAATATCGATCTCCTAAAAGATAGTAAAAGGTGTGTATTTTTTTTCCGAATTGCATAAGTCTTGTTTGAAGAATCAAGTTGAATTGATTCCAAGGGCATAGTGTAGAATATATATCAGTATTGTATTCTAAAATGGCCCCTAAAAAGAATTCAACACCCATTAAGCCTTCAGAAGGCTCTACTATGACTCATGAAGATGAAGAATGGCAACATGACATATCAAAATTACAAGAGCAAATTTCGCTCTCCCAAAGAACAACAAAAAATGAAATGGAAGTTTTGAAGAAAGGCGTGGAAACTAAGATGGATGGTTTGAAGAAAGGCGTGGAAGCTAAGATGGTTGGTTTTGAAGCTAAGATGGATGGCATGGAAGTGGGCATGGAAGCTAAGATTGATGACATGGAAGCTAAGATCGATGAGAAAATGGAAAACATGAAGAATTTTCTAAAAGCAGACATGGAAGGTTTGAAAAAGTTTATACAAGAAAGGTTTCCTAATGGTGAAAAGATAGTAGAAGAACCTCATGATGAGAACAAAATAAATGTTAATTGTGATTTCATAAACTCTAATGTTGGCGGGAAGAACTACCATATTCCAAAGATGGATATGAGGAAGTTTGATGGAAAGGATCCTGTAACATGGATACTACAGATGGAGCAATATTTTGATCTCCATAACGTGCAAAACACACAAAAGGTACGCATTGCAACTTTACATTTAGAATAAAATACATTTGTATGGTATCGATGGCTTTGTTCCCGTAAAAAAATTGTCACTTGGTCAATTTTTACGGAGGAAATGATAGCACATTATGAGGATACAAAGAGCAACACCTTCTTTACCCAATTGATAAATCTCAAACAAAAGGGTTTAGTGGGGCAGCACATTGAGGACTTCCAAAAAATTGAATATAAGGGTAACTGATATTCCAGAGGGACACAGGATTGATCTCTTCCTAGGCACTTTAAAGGATAACATCCAACATGAAGTTCGCGTTTTGGAACCTGATTCATTGGAGAAGGCATTCAGGTTGGCAAGAAAAGTTGAATGTAAAATTATGGCGACAAGGAAGCCTAACACTCAATTCTATAAAGAAGGAAGTGTTGCTACGCCTAGATTTCCACAACCTACAAGGTTGACACCACAACAATTGGAAGAAAAAAGAGCAAAAGGGCTTTGCTACGGTTGTGATAGCAAATACACTAAAGGTCATAAGTGTGCCGAGAAGAAATTATTTTACATAGATTGTGAAGAAGAAGAAGAAAATGAACAAGAAGAGGATATACACCAGGAACCACCCCTAGAAGAGGAAGAAATGAATCCGACCATATCGTGTAATGCACTGGCAGGAATTACCACTCCTCAGACTCTCAAGATAGAAGGACATATAAAGAAGAAAAGGGTAATAGTGTTGATTGATTCAGGTAGCACCCATAATTTTATTCATTATAAGGTAGCCAAGGAATTAAATTGTTTCCTATACCCAGCACCAGAATGTCAAGTGATGGTTGCGAATGGAGGAACTATAAATTTCTCTGGAAAATGCCATAATATCAAGCTAACCATGGGGGAATATGTATTGACTAGTCCAATGCTTTCCATTCCTATGGGAGGTGCTGATGTTGTACTAGGAGTACAATGGTTACAATCTTTGAGGACGGTAGCTTTTAATTTTCAAGAACTTTTCTTGAAATTTTTTTCAGAAGGAAAGGAAGTCGAATTACGGGGTATTGAAGGGAAGCCGGGAAGGATAATAAGCTCTAATGTCATGACAAAGCTTCTAAAGAGAGAACAACGAGGCGTAATTGCACAATTATGCTCACTAGAAGTTCCGACATCAAAATCATCTATTTCTGCATATCTCCAACAAGTCTTGGACAATCATTTCAAGGTGTTTGAAACTCCCAAAGGACTCCCACCTATTCGTGATCATGATCATGCTATTCATTTGATTCCAGGAAGTGTTCCTCCAAACATCAGGCCTTATAGATATCCTTACTTCCAAAAGAGCGAAATTGAACGTATGATTGCAGAAATGTTAGAGGCGGGTATAATTCAACCAGTCAAAGTTCTTTCTCTGCTCCTGTAGTATTGGTACACAAGAAGGATGGATCATGGCGAATGTGTCCGGATTATAGGGAGCTCAATAAGCTCACCATTAAAGACAAATTTCCCATTCATGTGATTGATGAATTATTGGATGAATTACATGGAGCAATTTATTTTACCAAGTTGGATCTTCGTTCGGGATATCATCAAATTAGAATGAAGACTGAAGATATTCCAAAAACAGCATTTCGAACTCATGAGGGTCATTATGAATTTTTGGTCATGCCTTTGGCCTTACCAATGCACCTTCTACATTTCAAGGGTTGATGAATTCCATTTTCAAACCCTTCCTTAGAAAATTTGTGCTAGTATTTTTTGATGATATACTAATCTACAACAGGTCTTGGAAGGATCATGTTGAACATGTTGACAGGGTGCTCAAACTATTGCAGGAGAAACAATTATATGCAAAAAAATCCAAATGTTGCTTTGGAGTACAAGAGGTGGAATATCTGGGTCATATTGTATCTCACGAGGGTGTTAAAGTAGACCCTAACAAAATTAAAGCCATTAAGGAATGGAAAGTCCCCACAACCATAAAGAATTTGCGAGGATTTCTCGG